>SJYV01025330.1:1592270-1662600 GCA_006410875.1 Neotragus pygmaeus
CTTTGCTGAGGTCTCATCAGAAGTCATCTCTCAGTTCGTTTCCTATTTCTTTCATAGAACTCATGTAATTGACTGCTTGTGTGTGAATCCTTAAGGACTGGGCTTTTCATTAAAAAAAAAAAAATTCATGGAAGTATCTTAGCTCTTTTTTCAGGTTAGAAGGGAAGACTTCTGGGAAGGTTCTTTGCATTTTTTCCCCACTTGTCTAAATTACTTAAACAACATATTTCTAGTTACATGGATAGGAACAGGATTAGCTAGCCTGCAGCCATGTGCATAGTACTTTTTATTTTTTAATATATGTGGATACCATCTGTGATATTATTCCTTGATATTTTACACTAAATTGTTCCAAGTGTACACCATCCTGACCCTAAGAAATGTGTGTAAAATCATGAGTTTGAGATGCTAGTTGCAAGTTTTTTTTTTAATTAAAATGTAATTGTTAAAAAGAAGTATTTCCCTATCTACCATCTAAAATTATTTCTGTACCAATAATGCTAGCCTTACACTTTGTGGAACACTCATTTAAATGGAAACCCACTCCAGTATTCTTGCCTGGAGAATCCTAGGGATGGGGGAGTCTGGTGGCTGCCATCTATGGGGTTGCACAGAGTCGGACACGACTGAAGCGACTTAGCAGCAACAGCAGCAGCATTATTAGAACATAGTTTTGGGAAGATTTACAAGAACAGGGCCTCCCAGGTGGCGCTAATGGTAAAGAACCCATCTGCCAGTGCAAGAGACCTAAGAGACTCGGGTTAGATCCCTGGGTTGGGAAGATCTCCTGGAGGAAGGCACGGCAACTCACTCCACTATCTTGCCTGGGGAGTCCCATGGATAGAGGAGCCTGGCAGGCTACAGCCCATGGCGTCACAAGGAGTCGGACACGACTGAAGCGACTTAGTACGCACGCTTACATGCAGAACTTGAAAGAAACCAACCTACGACTATTTCAACTGAGCCAAAGATAGAGCACTATTACGGCCTGTTTGCACTAACTTTGAAAAAAGTACTTTAACACATCCAAGAATAATATAGGAGCTTCCCTGGTGGTCCAGGGGTTAAGAATCCGCCTGCCAGTGCAGGGACACAGACTCGATCTCTGGTCCAGGAAGATCCCACGAGCTGCTGAGCAACCAAGCCCACGCGCTTTAGAGCCTTGTGCTCTGCAACAAGAGAAGCCACCACAATGAGAAGCCCACGCATCTCAACTGCAGAGTGGTCCCTACTCATTGCAACTAGAGAAAACCTGTGTGCAGCAACGGAGACCCAGCACAGCCAAAAATAAATAAAGAAAGAAAATAAATGATAGTGCAGTACTAAAAAAAAAAGAGTAATACAGAATATCTCACTGCCTACAGGTCCAAACTTACATAAAATAGAAGATTTATGAGCATTATTAAATCTTTTTTTTAAGCCACCTGAATTCTTTGGCTCATTATCCATTTAGTCTTAAATGATCACATCTGAGCATTGGGGAAAACCAGAAGACACTGTTGTCTGTTTTGTTAGCCGTGGAGACTGAGCTGGAACAACAAAACAAATGCCACCCATCTTTCCAGCCCAGACCCAAACCTTCCATCTCTAAAAGCAAAAGCAAGCTCAGCTGTGATCTATAATCATTCCATTAACCCTGCACTGAAGCATTAAATTAAACTGCCTAGTGCAGACACTGCTTTTGCTACAAGGGGAAATGTACCTTGTAAGGCCATCATTTTATGCTAATAGATTTACTGAGCAATTCCATGTTTACAAGAGAATACCAATAAACAAAATAATTTAACAAGTTGTGAATGCCCCAGTGGGGGTGTTACAACAACTGATTTTCCCTTTGCTGATATTTACTCTGAAGACTGTGGTCATAGAGAGTTTTAGCCTTAGAGTAGTTCTCAAATGGTTCATCTTTCTATAGAATTTTTAACCCAATACTTTAAATAAAATCACAGGGGAAAAGCTAACTTGAATTGGCGCGGTAGTGTTAAGTCTTTAGTCCTCTCTGGTATAAATCACTACCTTGGAGGTGGAGGAGACTCTGAGAAGGACATGGTTGAGTTGGTAGCTGAGCCTAGGCCTTGGGCAGGTGCCAAGTTCCTGACAGCTAATTCAGCACTCTTCACACCAGCCCAAGCCTCCACGTCTTCCCCAAGAGAAGGTGAAGATTCCTTTCCAGCAAATTCCATTTCCGGGGGAAACTTCAGGTCTGTCTCTTTAATAATGCTGCCCTATTTCTCTGAAGCCAGGGAACTACAGAAGTCATCTCACTCTCTGTTAGAAACTATGTCCTGCTAGAGAAATTCAAGAAGCTGGTTTGGTGCAACAAATATTTGGCCTTCTGACACAGGAGACGTCGCCTCCAAAAAGAACAGAGTGATTTTAAACCGCTCACATTGAACTTCCATGTTCTGTCTCATCAACCCAGATGTGGCAAGAGGTCAAGTATGCCAGAAAAAAGTCTTCAACAATCAGATCATTAAAGGGTATTGAAATCCAGAAATACAGCACATCAGAGCTGGAAGGGATCTTGGAAACCATACAGTCCAAATCCCTTCCTTAACAGATAGTTCACAATCACAGAATCGGCTTGTGTCAAAGACTAGAAACTTGTAGGCCAAATATTCTTCTTTATTATAGCTTTCTGAAGCTCTTCTTTGTCTCTGAAGCAATGAAGACTGGTCAAGCCCAATCATGACAACCATTCGGCATGCAGTTTATAAACTACATGGTTAAGCCCCGCCTCTTGTCACCAGGCAACAGAGAGTTAAGAGGAAGCCTGCTCAACCATGGCCAGGGGAGCTCTCTTCTGCACACAGACCTTCTCTGTACCACCAGGGACTCTGTTCCTTCCAAGATGCAAAACCTAGAAAGCTGGCTAATGGAGGAAGCAGAGCAGATCCCCAGGGCCTGCTGAACTGATACAGATGCAGTAGCAACAGTAAAACAACAAAAACCTTCCCAGCCTGAACTCCCTGGGTTCTTGCTGTCAGAACCATCATCCACCACCTAGAAGCAGGATGCAGGAGCCTGTCAGGAGCCCTCTTCCACCTGCTGGGCCAGCTCCTAACCTCAGGCCTGGCTTCAAGGCCTCCCACCCTCTGGCGGGTTAAAGCAGCACTCATTGGCTCTCACTATGACTGCCCTCGTTTCTCAGGCCCCACTGGAGTCACCTCCACATCTGGGCCACCCCAAGTGGAGCAGGCTTACCTGTCAGCATCTCCGAGGCCCAGGGAGGTGTTTCTTTGCAGGGTCTCTCGCACCACAGCCATCCCATCAGGGAGCCGGTTCAGGCGGCGGGTGTAGAGGCCAAGTCCACCATCGGTCATGTACCTTTGAAAGGAGAAAGGGATGATGCAAATATGGTTAAGGGCAAGTCATGGACCATCCTGCTGTTCATATCCAGAAGCCCTGCGTGGCCATCCCGTGCCCTCAGATGGAAGGAACCAGGCTTTCCAGAGGTTCTGTCACTGATCACAGCCTATAGATAACTCAGCTAATTCAACCCAAAGGATCACCAGCTTGCTAGCAAAAATAAAACTCAGATTAATTAACCCAAACTCACAGGGATCTATGGAGTAGAAGGGAACTAGTGAAAAAACTGTCAGATGCATTCATGACTTTCTTTTTACTGTCAGCAATTATACAAGCAGGTGTTTTACCTAAGGAAACTGACAAGTTACTGGCAAATCCTAGGGGAAAATATTACAGAACAATGCAGGGGAAAAAGTAGGCAAGATTTAAGAAGGATGGTAAGAAAAGAAGGAGGATACAAGAGCCAGCTTTGCCATTATGGGCAATCCTGGATTTTTCATCTAAACTCCGTGAATATCAGAATTAGTGAGATAAGGAGTATCAAAGTGCTCTATAATTTGTAAAGGATCACACAAACATAAGATGTTATTAAAATAGTGATCATCTTAAAGCATGTGCAATGGTAAATTTCACCTTTGATACTGATGTCTTAGGGGGGTGTCCCAGCTCTCTGAATAACAGTAACGTTTCTTATCTAAACTTCAGGTTGATGCCACAGAGCTATCTTCCTATGAAATCAGTGTTGTCACGGGAAGGGAAGACCTCTGAGACTTTCTGTATAGCTAGCTGACTATCCACCAATCAGATCAGCTCCGGAAAGATTAGCTACCAGTAGCAAGAAGTTTGGCTCCCCAGGTGGTTCAGTGGTAAAGAATCTGCCTGCAGGAGATGAAGGAGACATGGGTTTGATCCCTGGGTCAGCAAGATCCCCTGGAGGAGGAAATGGCAACTCGTTCCAGCATTTTTGCCTGGGAAATCCCATGGACAGAGGAGCCTGGCGGGCTACAGTCCATCGGGTCACAAAGAACTGGACATGACTAAGAGGCTGAGCATGCATGCATGCACGCATCAGGCAGTACCTCAGGTCCAAAGCAGCTTTACTTTATCCACCCTGGTTACTCCAAGACACCTCTCAGAGGAGACTGCTTGGGCCATCATCCCCATCTCCAGAGGAGAATGCAAAGCAAAACTTGAGCAGAGCCAGAAATCAAACTCAAGAGCCATTAAATTCCCCCATGGGCCCCATCAGACTTGCAATGCATCTGAAAATACAAGTGATTACTTTTCAAGTCCAATAACAGGGCATGAGAAGACCAATGAATGAGTGATTATTTTGCTGCAACAGTCGGCTGAGCTATTATTACATAATGGAATGTTTTACTGCCTTTGGTATCTTGGCTTTAGAATATATGGGATAGATCCTGAGGGTTCTCAATACTTGAGATTCTTCTATGTCTAGCTTAGGAACTTCTTGGAATATAGTCTTAGAAAAATGGACTTATAGGATGCTGTGGAAATTTTCCAGAACTAGTAGGGTCACAGAAGAAAGTTCTCACAGGAGCCATCTTGGGTGAGGAGCTTCTGCTCTGGGTCAAGAGAACTCTCCCTTAGGGCAGCTTCCAGGATACCACATCTGAAATGACTTCTCTGGTGGCCCCTTTCACCCCCTATTTGTGACATTAATGATCACAAAGCCAACATAATGGAATATCTGTTGAAGTCGGTCAAATGAGTTGTTTGTGGTTGAATTGTACACTTTAAAATGATGCATTTTAGGGACTTGTGGTGTCTAGTGGATAAGAATCCACTTGCCAATGCAGGAGACCCGGGTTTGATCCCTGCTCTGGGAAGATCCCCTATGCCGAGCGCAGCTACTGAGCCTGCACTTTACAGCCCATGCTCTGTGACAAAGGAAGCCACCACAGTAAATAAGCAGCCTGCACACGTGGCTCAGACGGTAAAGCGTCTGCCTGCAGTGCAGGAGACCCGGGTTCGATCCCTGGGTCGGGAAGATCTCCTGGAGAAGGGAATGGCAACTCACTCCAGTATCCTTGCCTGGAAAATCTCATGGACAGAAGAGCCTGGTGGGCTGCAGTCCATGGGGTCCCAAAGAGTTGGGCACGACTGAGCGACTCACAGTAATACTGCACACCACAAATAGCCATTCTCCCTCGCCATAACTAGAGAAAACCCATGCTCAGCAACAAAGACCCAGTGCAGCCAAGAACAAAAATCTTAAAGGTTAAAAAAATAAAAAGAACTTTATGGTATTTGACTTAGGCCTCAATAAAGAAGAAAAAAGAAAAACCAAAAAATTCTAGCCATCATAGCTATAGTTAAATAATTATTTGTGTAATGACTTTAATTTTTTAATTTATTTTTGGCTGTGCTGGGTCTGGAGAAGGCAATGGCACCCAACTCCAGTGTTCTTGTGCCTGGAGAATCCCAGGGACGGGGGAGCCTGGTGGGCTGCCGTCCATGGGGTCGCACAGAGTCGGACACGACTCAAGGGACTTAGCAGCAGCAGCAGTGCTGGGTCTTTGCTACCGCAAGGGTTTTTCTCTAGTTGCGATGTGAGGGCTTCTCATCGCAGTGGCTTCTCTTGTTGCAGAGCACAGGCTCGGGGCATTCAGGCTTCAGCAGCTGAGGTATATGGGTTTAGTTACTCCACAGAATGTGAGATCTTCTGGGATCAAGGACTGAACATGTATCTCCTGAATTGGCAGGTGGATTCTTTCCTATTAAGCCACCAGGAAAACCCCATGTAATGTCTTTTTGATTCTTGGTCCCCACACTAGATAGTAAGCTCTTTGAGAAGGGACTATTTTATTTTGTTCAAATCTATATTCCACGTCCTAACACATACTAAGGACTTAACAAGTATTGTTTTTGTTGAATGAAATCCAAAAGACACAGTCAAAGGGTGAAGTTTGAGCAAAAACGTTTTGGGAGGAAACCAATTACAGGTTTTCCTTCCTTTTAAACGTCAGAAAATTTGACGTCTAAGTCATATGGCAATTAAACTGTCTACCTACCAGTCAGGGGCTTCCCACACAGCACTAGTGGTAGAGAATCTTCCTGCCCATGTAGGAGATGTGGGTTCGATCCCTGGGTCAGGAAGATCCCTGGGTCAGGAAGATCCCCTGGAGGAGGAAGTGGCGACCCCTCCAGTTTTCTTGCCTGGAAAATTCCACGGACAGAAGAGCTTGATGGGCTAAAGTCCATGGTGCCACAAAGGTTCAGACATAACTGAGCACCTGTCAGTCAACCCATCTGTCCATCCACCCACCCATTCACCCAGTAGATACAGTCACCCAGGATCCATGCACATGGTGAGCTCCATATGCATCCTACAACTAGCATAAGGAGGGAAAAAAGGACCTACAGCAAAATGCAGTAACTCTGCCAGAGGCTAGACTTTCTAGATCAAATGTCCTTTCAAGGAGATTTCAGTGGAAGCTGTTCAAAACACAATCTACTGCACCATTAAGCAAGGCAGTTAATTTCAATATTAGCAAAGCCTGCTCAGCCATAGAGATAAACAAAAGTTTTTCAACTGGGGAGATCTTGTCAAAGGACAAATAAACTAATTAAAGCATTCATTTCCCTGCCGGATTTTTTTTTTTACTGCTGGTGAAACAACACACACGGTTGGGCAATTACACGTACCTGGACTTGTAGATGGAGGCCCACACATATACAGCCCTGGCTTTCCGTGAAGGCCAAGAGGAGAGGTTGGTGAGCTTCCAGAGCTGGAACCCTGAGATGTTCTGCAGCCTCCAGCTTGGTATTGCCAGGCACAAGGTGTCAAAAACTGACCACTGTTGAAGGTGGGGGGCCTTGGAGAGATGTGACTGTGTGACTGGATAGGCTAACTTAGCTTGTCAACTGCGACTGCGAATTCTGATCTTGTTTAGGCAGAGAGATGGGTTGGTGGTGGAGGAGTCAAGGATAGATCAGGATCCTCTGCCTTCTCAAATGGACCAAAGACTGAAAGCCAGAGTTGAATGCTACCAGCGTGATACGATCCAGTTTCCTTACAAATCTATTCCATTCATTTTATCCATGTATGTATGTGTGTGAGAAAGAGAGAGGCGGGGGGAGGGAGGAGTCAGGAGAAGTGGTTAAGAGGGAATTTACCTCTTCCTCCTTAGGTTTTTAAAAATGTATTAAATCATAATTTTTAAAATAACATTCAAAATAAATTTTATGTCCTCTCACTGCAAGATAGTACAGCACTGTCATTTTAATTAGCCTCACACTCAAGAACTTAAATTTCTTATTTCTATAATTATTATTCTACCAAATACCTGTCTCTTATACACATCTCAGCAAATTCCATTTCCGGGGGAAACTTCAGGTCTGTCTCTTTAATAATGCTGCCCTATTTCTCTGAAGCCAGGGAACTACAGAAGTCATCTCACTCTCTGTTAGAAACTATGTCCTGNGAACTTAAATTTCTTATTTCTATAATTATTATTCTACCAAATACAGTATAAAAAGCCCCGAATATATCTTTAAATAACTCTTCTGGTCTCAATGAAAAATACACATACTTTAGTTCAACCCAAATTTCATAGGAATTGGCTATTGAATCTATTAATATAGACGTCCATCAGTTCAGTTTAAGGAAGCATAATTTAGAGATGACGCAGTCATTGGTGTGTTGCACTAGCCCTTGAGCAGAAGGATGAAAAGGTCTGTAGTCCTGAAGGCTCAGGAGGCTGGGTCCCATCTTGCGAGCTTTGTCAGAGGCTTGCATTGGGTGGAGATGCAACGAGTTGCCTGAGGTCACTAGGAAGGGAACCAGCTGATCTAGGGACCAAATCCCTGAGCATCAGGGCCGCACTTTCCTTCTCCTTGGGGAAATAAATCATTAGTGCTGGAGCCTAATGAGGTGCTGGTAACATCCTAATGTTTGCTTGCTGGGGTCCTGGCTAAGCCACCAAGCACCTGCACAATTCCAACACTATCCTCCACCTCTCGCTGCTTCCCCAGAGGTCCCTGGATGGAGAGCAGGAGCCTCTGTTAAAGAGCCAGGGTGTCTGTGGGTGATTTCCTTGCTTTTCAAGGCTGGGGTGGCTCATGAACATCAGAGCTAGGAGCATGGCTGTGTCATCAAGTAAGTGCTGGGCTCAGTCTCCCCAGCCTCATGTTAGCTGGGGGCCCTTGTGTGCATTGCTGTTAGCAAGTACTAAGTGTTACTGATGCTGGCCAGATGTTGTGCTAAGTGCCTCACAGCAATCCTGACATCTTCAAAAGAGTCTTATCAAGTGTTACTTTTATCTCTATTTTTTAGATGAAGACAATGAAACAGGTCAAGATCACTGTGCAGGTAGATGGGTTCGAATTCCAGCTTTGTCACTTATGGGGGCGGGTAATTTCTCCAAGTTTCAGCTTCCTCACCTGCAGGATAGTTGAAACTACGGATTAATCTCCTAGGGCGATGGTGGGTTGACTGAGACATTATAATGCCCAGGGTCTGCTACCTCATGAGCCTTTTAGGAGATCAACCCTGAATATTCATTGGAAGGACTGATGGTGAAGCTAAAACTCTGAAACTTTGACCACCTGATGCAAAGAACCAACTCACTGGAAAAGACCCTGATGCTGGGAAAGAGGGAAGGCAGCGGGAAGAAGGGGGTGACAAAGGATGAGATGATTGGATGCCATCACTGACTCAATGGACCTGAGTCTGAGTAAGCTCCAGGAGATGGTGAAGGACAGGGAAGCCTGGCATGCTGCAGTTCATGGGGTTGCAAAGAGTCAGACATGACGTAGCGACTGAGCAACAGCTGTTACTATAAGCAGCAGTGACGGCCTGTGTCGCTGGGTAGTGACATTGCAGTCCCTCCTCCCCTTCCAGTTCCACAAATATTGTGCACCCGGCCCTCTGCCAGGCTGGGATTACAGAGATCTCACTCCTGCCCGGCCCTGGTGAAGCTCAAAACTGACAAGGCTCTCGGACACGTAAGTAGACAGCTCTCCTACCACATGATGAGTGGTAGTAGATAGATGTACAGTACAGACAGATGCACAACAGGCTCTGCGCACACAGGGGACAGAGGTCATAGAGGGATGCTACTTAAGTTGGCCTTTGCAGAGTGCACAGGAGTTTGCCAGTCAAAGGAGGAGGATCCATCTAGGCACATAGATGACAAGTGCAAATGCTTGGCGGAAGGTAAGAGGATGGGAAGTAGTTCATTGTTGCCAGAACAGCAGGAAAAAAGACAGGAGTTGGGCTGCAAGGGGGCTGGGGCCCAGTCAGGAAGGGCTTGGAGGCCAGGAGAGGCTGAGACCTTTGTCTGGAAGCTGGGTGAGCTATGATGGTGGTAAGCCCACGAATAACAGGTTCGGGCTTTTGTTTGAAAGAACACTGACTTTTCGACACCTCCATCATTCAACACTTGATTTTTGGTGAGCAGTGTCTCACTGATATTTCCTCCTGTAGATTTTCCAGAACATGCTACTGGTCTGGATCCCATCTGAGGCACCCCAGACCTTCAGGGAACAACCAGACTTGCAGAGTAGACCTCACCATCCCTCAAACTAAAGGAGACCTGTGAAGGCAACATGTCTAGGACAAGGAACTTTATCAACAGAATAGGTGCATCCTGAGTAACTGACGGGAGCTATGAAAAAGCTCTGGAATCTCATAGGAGCTGTCAGAGCAAATACGCTAGAGTCTGAGTCCAGTGTTGTCAACAGATCTCTTCTCCTTGAAATGTGAGTAGTGAGACACCAAGGTCAAACAAGTGAAACTGGCATGAGTCACCTTCAGAAGGCGGGGACACAGGAACCCTCGATCCTGAAGTTCCCAACATGGAGCATAAGGAACACAAAGGGGCTCTCAATAATCACAAAGGAAATAACTTTTTGTCAAGAATTGGGGGAGATAAGAGAAGGGAATGGAAAGCAATTTGTACATTGACAGAGTCCAGTGTATTCTTATTAGAGCACAACACAAAAAAATGAAGAACGCTCAGATGCAAAAAATGAAAGCAATACAAACAGAAAAAAAAAATCAAGCTTAAGTGATTACTTTTCTTCAAAGACATGGCAGCATGTCTGTGTTTTTTGGATACACTTTTGGTTTAAATGTGAACAGAGCAAAGAAAAATGGAATAAAAGAATTGCATACATAAAAGCTATTGCCTGCCAACATCAATATAAATATATGAACACATATATCAACACATACTTCGTTGTATAAGGTTTAAAAAAAATGATGTGGGCTGCTGAAAAGTCCTTGCATTTGAGTTTTGGCAGCAGCCAAGTCCTCAAACAACACATGCTTTCACAGTGCTCTTCACTCCATGACAAAAGGCCTGACATTTATATTTGAAGTTTATTAGGATGTAAATTGAGTTTCTAGACAAACCTGTAAAAGGATCCCTTTAGTTTAGAGCCCCTTAGAAGTGCGATGAATACACTCCACTCTGGGTCATAGAAGGACAAACCAACAAGTGAGCCTAAAGAAGCTGCCCGAATCCTTTTGAAGAAAGTCGATCTCAGTGACAGAAAACAATCTGCTACGTTTAGCTTCAGCAGAGAAGACACATTTGAAATGCAAAAATATGGTTGGGGGGAAAAAACCAGATTTTTTAATTTTTCAGTATTCTTTTTGGGAGACTCATGAGAGTTCAGGTTTCCTCTTAGGCAAAAGAAGAAGACTGGAGCGCTAAAATTTAGGCACTTAAAATTTTACTATGGGAACCACTTTGTCCTCGGTTTTTAGGCATAAAAGCTGAGACAAATACCACACGTTTCATTTACCAAGCCACCCCCCGCTGCCTCCACCTTCAATGACAAGGAACATGTCACAGAGCAATTCTCAGATCTTACCCACTACACAGCTTTAACACAAAAACCAAATAGAGGAGAATCCTAATCAAAGAACATGGTGCCGCTGCTTCTCTATCCTGTGTGTGTGTGTGTCTGTCTGTGTGTGTGTGTGAGTGTTAGCTGCTCAGCTGTATCTGACTCTTCGCGACCCCACAGACTGTAGCCCTCCAGGCTTCTCTCTTCATGGAATTCTCCAGGCAAGAATACTGGAGTGGGTTGCCATTCCCTTCTCCAGGGAATCTTCCTGACCCAGGTATCAAACCAGGTCTCTGGGATTGCAGGCAGATCCTTTACCATCTGAACCACCAGGGAGGCCCTATCATGGATCATCCCAAACTGACATGCAATGAAACAAAACCCACAGCAGCCTCTGGAGAGAAAGTCTAAGGTTCGAGGGTCTTTCCTGGTTAGGTTTCCCTGCCATAATAAGACTTGATGCATAAATAATCCAGATTGGCAACGTGAATAATCAAGAAACATTTCTATGGTGCTCATGTCTTTTGGGGAACTCCTCTAACAATCCTGCCGGCAGAGGGAGAGGAAGACGTGCAGACCCACAGGACCACCTTCCTACCTCTTTGCCCAGCGCAGGGATGCCTCCCACTGTGCTCTAGGACTGCTGCTTTTCCAGGAAATCCCCAAGCTGGTATCTTGCACTTTTAAGGAGGATACGAGAGGTCAGTTTTCCTCTCTAGCAGAATCTGCCATTATTTCGCTCACTCCTAGAGCACCCACCTTGGCTCAGAGCACAGAACAGGGCCATGGCAGATAGATGTCACTTTCAGTGCAGGAAAGTTCCTTCACCAACCTGGAGCACCCACAGCTCCAGGAGCACCCGGCTCCTCCCATGGCTCATCTGCATCTCACTCCATCTCACCGAGTCAGTCCTGGCTGTGAAGTGAGCTCAATTCTCGGCTCGATTCTCTGACCCTGGTGTAGCAGGAGAGCAAGCCTGTGACAGAAGTGAGCCGGCCGCGGGAGGTCTGAAGCCTGCGCTGGCTCCTTAGTCACCAGAGCACATCTCTCTGGGGAGTGCTGCAAAGGTGTTGCTAAGCTAGTCAGTCAAGAGCTCAATCCTGGCAGGCCACAGGACAGAGGTAAGAGCAGGAAAAGGCAGGCCTGAGGGAAGGAGGAGTCAGAGAGTCCCAGGGGGCCCCGTTAAGTGTCACTGGGGGAAAGTGATGTCACAGACTTTATTTCCAAAAGACAGGGGCTGCAAAGCTGCTTGAAAAGAGAAGGCACGCTGCGGGGGTCATGCCTCCAGCACCAACACCTGCCTCACCCTCTGCCCACCACTGAACCAGCAGCTTCAGCATCACTTGGCAACTCACTAGAACTGTGGTACCCTAGTCCTCCTGAATCAGACTCTGCCATTCAACAAGTACCCTAGGAGGTTCTAATGTGCGTAAAAGAATAGAAAGCAATGACCTCAGGCAGTGGTCTCCCTAATGGGGGGCATAAGATGGCCCACAGTGATGAAAACTAAAATGCTCCTGTTTTATTTATTTCTTATCATGTCACTTGTAAATCCTGGGTGTAGGCAGGTATTACAGTATACACAGTATTTCAGTGAGAAAGCACATAAATGTTTAAAAAACAAATACAACGTCTAACAGAGGAACAGGCTTTTTTGACACAACCAAAAATAGTCTAGAGATGAATATAAAGCAGAAATTTCTTAATCTTCTTGAGTTGTGGATTCCTTAGAGAAACCGGTGAAAGCTGTGGAGGTCAACCTCACGTATGTACAAAATCCAGTTCTAGTTAGTTCAAGGATCACCACCCATGCCCACCCCAACCTGGCCCCTCTGTGGAGTTACAGCAGAAGTGGACCCTGGCTGGGTCTGTCCCTTCAACATATATAGTTTACAAATAGTAAAGTGTTTGCTTGTCTTTGCTGTAAATAGACACAGCAGTGGCATATGGCATTGCTATAACTCATAAGTCACCTTGAATTTTAGCATACGGGCTCGAGTTTATCACTGCTGTGGGTCTGGGCTTTGCCCCAACCAAGCTTCCAGCAGAGGAAAGACTGAGCAAGTGGTAAAATTCCTGCGTGGTGATGAAACACACTGTTATGGTTCTTGCGTCTTCTGCAAAATGCCACGTGGATTTTCACAACCTTAACGAAATTCCATCTGGCCAGAGCATTTTGGTTTAACTTGCCTAAGGATCTATACATATATTTTTAAGAACCTGTAACTGTACTAATAAAATACAAAATCACACAGAGAGCCCAGGATTATAACAATTAACCCTTATTTATCACTCCTATTGAAATAAATTTTTGTTGTTTAGTCGTTAAGTCATGTCTGACTCTCTGCAACCTCATGGACTGTAGCCACCAGGCTCCTCTGTCCAAGGGATTTCCCAGGCAAGAATACTGGAGTGGGTTGCCATTTCCTTCTCCAAGGGATCTCTCTGACCCAGGGATCAAACCCATGTCTCTTGCACTGGCAGGCAGATTCTTTACAACTGGGCCACTAGGGAAGCCCACTGAAATAAATACACACACAGAAATTTTTCATTACAACCTGTAACTATGCTTGTTTAAAATGGGCGTTGGCAGGGCACCCTCCTGAAGAAAGGCTGCATGCTTTGGAAATTTGACAGTCCCATGTCTGGAATTTGGTCTGGCCTGAATTCTCTTTATTGTGGTTCAACTGTCAGTGTGGGATTGCAGCAAGTATTTCTAGCACGAGCAGGAAGCTTTTTGTCCACCTACTGAAAGATGAAACACATTCTAGCACACAGGAGACAGCTCTCTAGACAAAGCCCCTTTAAGCTCTTTCTTGGAATGAAACAGATGGTGAAAGGAGATTGACTGATATCCAGGAATTCTCAAACCTGAGAATATACCCAAATCATCTGGGGAACCTAAGAAAAATGCAGACTTCAAGGCCCCAGCTTCACAGATGCAGAATGCCATTAGTGGGGCCCAAACACTGCATTTTTAAACAGACCTTATATTTTAAGAGCATTTTGAGGTTTACAGAGAAATTTCACAGAAGAAAATACAGAGTTCCATTAAACTCCTTCCCCACTACCACCAGTTTCCTCTAACATCTTGTATCAATGTGGTACATTTATTAAGACTGATGAACTAATACTGACACATTATTATTTGATACTAACAACTATTTGATACTAACAACTAACACTAATTATTATCAGTCATATTGATATATTATTAACCAAAGTCCACAGTTTCGGAGAAGGCAATGGCACCCCACTCCAGTACTCTTGCCTGGAAAATCCCATGGACGGAGGAGCCTGGTAGGCCGCAGTCCATGGGGTCGCTAAGAGTTGGACACAACTGAGCGACTTTACTTTCACTTTCCACTTTCATGCATTGGAGAAGGAAGTGGCAACCCGCTCCAGTGTTCTTGCCTGGAGAATCCCAGGGACAGGGGAGCCTGGTGGGCTGCCATCTATGGGGTTGCACAGAGTTGGACACGACTGAAGTGACTTAGCAGTAGCAGTAGTAGTGATCTAAGGGTTCTGACAAATGCATAATGATATGTACCCATCATCACAGTCTCATAAAGATAATGTTTTATTGCCATAAAGATGTCCTGTCTCCCCTATCCATCCCTTCCCCCAAACCTGTATTTTTAACAGATATGTAAGTAAATTTCTTTCTCTTCCTCCATCCTTCCTTCTCTCCCTTCCTTCCATACTTCCTTTCTTTCTCTGTTAAATAATTTTCCTGTAGTCGGGATCAAGCTTTCAGAAATGCTGCCTTAAATCTGGAGCCCTGGATGGAGGAATTGTGAGCTAGACTGACCTCAGTTTTCCTAAGAGCTCAAGAGTCACCAAAACGTGACTATAGTGTAACAGTAACTTAAATTTCTAATCCTCACAGTAAGTAGTCTTGGCCCTGTATATTATAGGAGCGTGTGCACGGTAACTGTACCCGATTCCTGATTCCTAATGGCCTCTCCATCTCAGATCGATGCCTGATAAGAGCTTTTAAAACTTTACGACCCTTCTAAAATATTATCACTTGGTTGTGGACTTTCAGGCATAAGTCCAGCTGTGGAAGCCCAGACTGGGAAGGGACAGGAGAGAACGCAGAGGACCAGGGCCATCTGTGGAAGGCTCAGCAGGGGCATCATAACTAGATGCCCTTACCCGGAAACAGCCTTCTGCTTGGTCAAGAGAACCTGTCTGTCCTCCTAGGCACTTCTTATGCACTGGGACACGCTTGCCAATTTTCTGGCTGCTGCTATACCTTATCATTCCCATGATTTCTGACGTGACTCCCGACCTCTAAAGTTCTCTATGACACAAATTCACTTGTCGCCTTCAGTCAGTAGAATCTGTGCCAGCATTCAGGATTGTGTGTTCCTTTCCAAGATAACTAGAGATCCTGGCGGTGGGAATCAGACACCCAGAGTCTCTTTCCCTTTTGGTTCCTGGTAGACACCCCTTGGTAATAACCAGAGTTACTATCAAACGGAGGAGAAGCCAGCTGGCCCTTGAATTTCAGTTTATGCAAGTTTCACTTTGTCTTACCTAGACCCCACCTGAAAGAAATGCCCAGCAATACTGAGAACAGGTTGGGGGGGGGGTGCACACTTCCTCAGTGGCTCAGACAGTAAAGAATCTGCCTGCAATGCGGGAGACCTGGGTTTGATCCCTGGATTGGGAAGATCCCCTGGAGAAGGGAACGGTTACCCACTCTAGTATTCTGGCCTGTGCTGGGGTCCAGCCTCAGCAGAGTCCAGGGATATCCTCAGGATGGACAACGTCAGCAAATGAAGAAAGACAGAGATAGAGGTAAGAAAGAACGACATGGGGTGACCAAGCTTCAGTAAGCGAGGCCCCTTTACTTTATTTTTTGGGGGGCTTTTATATCCTGAGTTGTACATACCAGGTTCTTTTCTGCAAGAGTCTTATTTTTTGTACATCATCTTCTGTCCCAGAGGCCTGTTGATATTCCATGACCTCTTTTTGATAAATGTTGGTCAGCCAGAACAATAATTTTCCCTTAAAGTGTTTCTTTTTAAATTCTTAGCCTACGTCACCCTTAAAGTACAGAGTTACATTTTTGTGGAGCAAAGATTCAGTGGGTTACAGCAAAGAAAGGACTGATTAACTCAAAGTCTGATGTTGCTAATGCTAAAGCTGCTGCTTGTTATATCTATATCTTAACTATATGTACTCCTAGGAACACAATGGATAAGGGATGTGAGAACTTGGCAGTAAGCATAGGCTCAACAATGTTGCAAGAGTCTGGATAAACTTGCCAAGCAAGCTAAAATGCCAACAGGGGGTTTGAACCCTCCTTTCATGCCCGGGAGATTTATAAACTAAAGCCCTAAGTTAACTCTTTCCAGAGAAAGGTGGTCAGGGCAGCCCCCTGTTAATATCAGAAGAGTTGGTGAAAGACATAAAATAGTAAAGTAGACAGATTCTGGTTTGGGGGTAGATGCTCGGGTAGATCCAGGGGGTCCGTTGAGTCCTGAGGCCTTGCTTATCAGGACTCTTCCGCATGACCTTGTCACGGGTCAGATGGCCCAGGGAGTCCCTCGAATCCTGCATGACCTTGTCATGGGTGGGATCTCCTGTGCTGGCTCCCAGCAGGCCTGGAGAATTCCATGGACTGTATAGTCCATGGGGTCACAAAGAGTCAGACACAACTGAGCGACTTTCACTTTCACTGAGAACAGGAGGACCAAGGTGGCTAATGTAACTGGGAGGCAAGCTCTTCTGCCATCTGGGGCATAAAGCAGGCCTTGGGATCTCACCCAGCCTCAGCAAAGATTTCTGCAAAGAGCCGGGGGACGCAGGAAGCACCACACTAGAGCCACATGCAGGCTGCTATCCTAGAGATGGTCCCACTTTTGAACCAGTGTCATTTGTTTAATAAACCTTTATGCAGCCCCTGCTGAGAGGATGGCGCTGGCCTGGGTGCTGGGGATACAAGAATCAGATCCACTCCTTGACCCTGAGAGGCTCAGTGTTTGGGCGGGGGAGACAGACGTGTGAATGTTTACATGGGCTTCAGCAAGAGCCAGACCAGGGAGCAGGGCCAGAAACAGCTTCTTAGAAGAAGGAACCCTCACATGGCAACTTGAGAGATGAGAAGGTATCTGCCAGGAAGCCTTGGGCTGGAGCAAGTAAATTAGTTCACACAGATGTACATGTGCCAATACAAAGGATCTAAAATGTATAGTGCGGTCTTCCTTGGCGGTCCAGTGGCTGAGGATCTGCCTTCCAATGCAGGGGACACAGGTTCCATCCCTGGTTGGGGAATTAAGAGCCCATATGTGGTGGGGCAACTGAGCCTGCGAGCCACACTAGAGAGAAGTCCACGCACCACAATGGAAGAGAACCCATGCATGCTGCAAGTAAGATGCGATACTGCCAAAAATAAACAAAGAAACATTTTTTTAAAGTAAATAAAATGTACAATGAATTCACTGTGCGGTCTTAGATGATAAACGTCTACCAGCTAACAGTTTCATTAAGAAACTCATTATTCTGGGCACTCGCTCTAAATGGAATTCAATAAATATATTTCCAACCACAAAGAAATATGTATATAGGCCTCTGGTCTTCAAACACAGGGATTAAGCCAAAACTGAGTGTCCACAAGGATACTCGAGTTACCTGCCACTAAATCCGGCGGGCTCAGTAGACACAACAGCTGACAACACAGGATGCCCGGCCCTGCACTCTTTTCCATCTGTCCAGGAACACTGGTCACCTTCAGAATCAGAACCCGGGCAGCCTGGAGTGGCGGCTCTCAAAGGAGTGGGCCACAGCTGGGCTGGGGCAGGAGTTTGAAAAAGCATATTTGATGTTATAAATCTACCATTTTAAACAAACAACTAAAAAGGCCCAGTGTTTTTTATAAGGTATTCTATAAAGTTTGGCAGAATTTTGGTTCATGTGAAACTACTAAAGAGACATTAATTCTCTAAAGAGACACCTAATCTTATTCTCACACCCCCTCTCTCCTCCCAATTCAGAGTGTGATGCCTTTACATTAACAGATATTAGATTTTTTTTTTTTAACATCCTTAAAACACTGAGTTAAAGTTTTGTGAGGAGGGGAACCAGTGATTTTTTTTTCTGGAGAGTTCAGACTGAACTGTGTAAGCACCAGCCCTTCCTTATTAAGTGAGGTTATCTAAAGATGCATTGCACAGGCCCAACAGTAGCCCCGGATACATTCACACAGAGAGAACCAGCCTATGGGTGACAGCAGAGGAGGGCCCTCCCTGCCCTGAGCCATGGCAGGCAGACCTCATGGCTACCTCTTTGGGGTGCCACCCCTTCCCCCAAAACAGCTGGATTGCATAATTCTTTCCTTGGGTAAATCACTTAAACAGGGCATGTCAAAATTCTCAAAAATCCCAAAAACAAAACAAAATCCTAAAGTGAAAAGGATTCATGTACAAACTAAGGGCCACTGGGGGGGAAAAAAAAAAAGTGAGCCCAGCCCCCACCTGAGCATACCCCAGATAATACCTGAGTCCCTGAGCCACAGAAAAAATGCCCTTTTCTACCAAAGCTCATAAAAGTCTGTCCTACTCCAAAACCTGCCTTGGGGTCCAACATGGTACAGACTCCAAAAAACAAATGATGTGCTCCTCAATGATTAAAACACCACGCTTGAGTTGCCATACAATTCAGCAATCTTACTCCTGGGCATTTATCTGGAGAAAACCATAATTCAAAAAGATACATGCACCCCTATGCTCACTAGGGCACTATTTATAATAGCCAAGATGTGGAAAGAATCTGAGTGTCCATCAAGAGAGGAAGGGATAAAGAAGACATGGTCCATATATACAATGGCATGCTCCTCAGCCATAAAAGAGACTGAAATAAAGCCATTTGCAGCAACATGGATGAAACTAGAGATTATCACACTAAGCAAAGTAAGTCAGAAGGAGAAGGACAAATACCATATGATAACATCTGTATGTGCAATTGAAAATATGACACAAATAAGCTTATCTACAGAAACAGACTCACAGACACAGAGAACAGGCTTCTGGTTGCCAAGGAGGAGGGGCATGGGGAAAGGATGGCTTAGTAGTCTGGGGAGAATAGATGCAAACCGTTATATATAGAATGGATAAAGAACAGGGTCCTAATATACAGCACAGGGAACTATATTCAATATCGTGATAAACCATAATGGAAAAGAATTTTAAGAAAACCCTGTGTTCATCTCTACACAGACATGCTGCGGTCTCATTTCACCATACTCTGCCTTCTCTATCATCTTGGTGTTGAGGTATCAGATGTTTTTTTTTTAAATTATCTTCCCCACCTCCTACTTAGGATACCAACCTGCAAAGGTTGTACCTCTAAAACTTTAAAATGCAACCAGGCATTAAGAAGAAAACCAGTAATACACAGTCTTACAGAACAACAGAATATTTGATCAGGAGAGATGTGTATAAGAGACAGCTCCTAGGCACTTCTTATGCACTGGGACACGCTTGCCAATTTTCTGGCTGCTGCTATACCCTATCATTACCATGATTTCTGACGTGACTCCCGACCTCTAAAGTTCTCTATGACACAAATTCACTTGTCGCCTTCAGTCAGTAGAATCTGTGCCAGCATTNAAAAAAAAAAAGTGAGCCCAGCCCCCACCTGAGCATACCCCAGATAATACCTGAGTCCCTGAGCCACAGAAAAAATGCCCTTTTCTACCAAAGCTCATAAAAGTCTGTCCTACTCCAAAACCTGCCTTGGGGTCCAACATGGTACAGACTCCAAAAAACAAATGATGTGCTCCTCAATGATTAAAACACCACGCTTGAGTTGCCATACAATTCAGCAATCTTACTCCTGGGCATTTATCTGGAGAAAACCATAATTCAAAAAGATACATGCACCCCTATGCTCACTAGGGCACTATTTATAATAGCCAAGATGTGGAAAGAATCTGAGTGTCCATCAAGAGAGGAAGGGATAAAGAAGACATGGTCCATATATACAATGGGATGCTCCTCAGCCATAAAAGAGACTGAAATAAAGCCATTTGCAGCAACATGGATGAAACTAGAGATTATCACACTAAGCAAAGTAAGTCAGAAGGAGAAGGACAAATACCATATGATAACATCTGTATGTGCAATTGAAAATATGACACAAATAAGCTTATCTACAGAAACAGACTCACAGACACAGAGAACAGGCTTCTGGTTGCCAAGGAGGAGGGGCATGGGGAAAGGATGGCTTAGTAGTCTGGGGAGAATAGATGCAAACCGTTATATATAGAATGGATAAAGAACAGGGTCCTAATATACAGCACAGGGAACTATATTCAATATCGTGATAAACCATAATGGAAAAGAATTTTAAGAAAACCCTGTGTTCATCTCTACACAGACATGCTGCGGTCTCATTTCACCATACTCTGCCTTCTCTATCATCTTGGTGTTGAGGTATCAGATGTTTTTTTTTTAAATTATCTTCCCCACCTCCTACTTAGGATACCAACCTGCAAAGGTTGTACCTCTAAAACTTTAAAATGCAACCAGGCATTAAGAAGAAAACCAGTAATACACAGTCTTACAGAACAACAGAATATTTGATCAGGAGTTGGGAGGGAGGTCCCCAAGATTAGTTGGTGTGAGGATTTCTCAGATGAGGAACTGACACTCAAGAGTTTAAGTGATTTACTCAAGGAAACACAACTAGGAAATAGTCACTGCTGTGTCTTTGTTTTAATATATTTTTGCACTCAATAAATTTTTCATGTTCAACAAATCTTTTATAGTAAAACTGAAGTTTGGTTCCCCTATTTTCCATTTTGTTACAACTGCTTTATCTATTTATCTCCTTGTGTTCCAGTCTCTCAACAAGTTCAATAAATGTAGGACCAGTATTATTATGATTATTATAATTATTGTTTTTGAGCTTATATTTTTGCTGCACTGTCCACAGTCCCTAGATTGTGATTAGAACTCTTGAGATACGTACCTAACACATGTTCTTGGTGAACTAAATGAAAGAATAAATAATAACCCAGAATTAAGTTGTTTTAATATAAATATGTGTCTTAAGGATTTAGAGAATACAAAGAAGTGAGACATCCTTGCATCTGTTTAGAGAAAAGTTAAATATATTCACAGAGGCTAGGTTAGCTAAAGGCTTCAAGGAAGGCTTCTAGGAAGTTGGGGGCCCCCCATGCAGGAAAGCTAGTAAGAAAGGGCTTGGAAAGGGGGGTCACAGGTCCCATTCAAGGGACAGTGTGGCATGAACAGAGTCCCTCGTGGCGGGAACAATGTCAATGCCACTCTCAGTGACTCCTGAACCTGTGCTGAGCATAGCCCAGATAATACCTGAGTCCCTGAGCCACAGAAAAATGCCCTTTTCTACCAAAGCTCATAAAAGTCTGTCCTACTCCAAAACCTGCCTTGGGGTCCAACATGGCACAAACTCCAAAAAACAAATGATGTGCTCCTCAATGATTAAAACACCACGCTTGAGTTGCCATGTGATTCAGCACTCCTACTCCTGGGCATGCTGTCCCGCGGCTGAATTCCCATTGTCTGTGGTTTTTCTAAAATGGAGTAAAAAGTGAAACAGCAGAGGGGGGAGTTCAGCTGGAAAGGCATAACTACCCCTGGAATTCAACACGTGTGCACCTGGACAGTGCCCCAGGCGTGTCTGCATGAAGGACAGGGGTGCATCTTCCCCCAGTGAGGCAGCTGCTGGCGCTCAGGAGGTCGCGTGGGCAGGAGATACCCAGGAGTCCAGCATCCAGGCAAACGGGCCAGCCTGGGGACAGACAGAGGGCAGGCAGTGCAAGGAGGGAGGGGCGGGGCACCCCCTGGGCAGCTGGAGCCCGCTGGCGGGAAGGGTGGGCCGAGAGGGAGCCGGAACCCCGGGCAGGGACCTCCGGAGCAGGAATCAAGCAAAAGCTGGTTGTCTACAGGATGCTCGAATTACCTTCTATCACGGCTGTAGGAGCCGCAGTTGCAACAGCTGCACAGACAAAGGAATGGGGTCCCTGACTTTCTCAGGCTTCCACTTGTTCAAATGTTTCTACTTTCATAAGAATGAGAGATGGATCGGCTGAGCAGGGGCAAAGCGGAGACCCCCAACCTTGCCTCCTTAGAGCGAGCTTACTCCATACTGTAACCTTTTTACACTTTAAGAACCTACTGATTTCATTACACAACCAAAAGAGTGTGGCTCTCAGGAACACCTGGGCAGGTGTGCAGTCGCTGAGCTGACAGTGATTCTCTACAGCCCCTCCAAAGGCCGCCAGTCCAGAACCTGCAGACGGGGAAGGAGGCGGGTCTGATTTTTGTGCTTATCTGAAGGGGGCTTGCGTGAGAACATTTTCAGAAGCAATAGCTTTCGTGCCCAGCTACCACCCGCAGGCTTGTCAAGGAGACCTTCTCCTGAGCCCAACATCCAGCTCTGCTCCACCCTTATTAGAACTTAAGTGATTTCCACGGGAACCGAACGTCCTGAATCTTATGCTGGGAAGAACTTTTACAGGTCCCTTCTCTCAGCTTCTCATCTCATGCAACAATTCCTTCTCCAAGGCATGGATACAGGTTTCCAGATTCTGCTTAATTACTCTCAGGAACAGGAGGCTCACGTTCTTACAAAGAGCCCAGCCCGCTTTGGACAGCTTTGATTTTCAGCATATTTTTTAACGGTCACCTTTGTGTTTAGGAAATAAAAAATGGAAGTCTAACCTACAGTTTCAGTTTGGTCCTTTTAAACCTATTGCTCTTCTAAGCATTTTCCATGTCAAGCAGATCTAGCTTCTATGAACATTTCTATGACATTCAAACCCTTTTCCTTGCTTGTCGCCCTTCCCTAAAGAAACCCTTGCCTGATTCTGAACCTCTTCAAACC
This sequence comes from Neotragus pygmaeus, assembly GCA_006410875.1. NCBI lineage: Eukaryota > Metazoa > Chordata > Mammalia > Artiodactyla > Bovidae > Neotragus > Neotragus pygmaeus. Next base: position 1,615,278 of record SJYV01025330.1, read on the forward strand.
TGGCACCAAGAACAAAACAGACACTGTCTAGCCAGCAGATACTCTGTCACTTCCCACATTATTATCCTACCAATCCAGTTGAAGGTAGGATTTATATCTTTATAAAGAGATATATTTAGAACGTAAAACTCAGCAGGTGGCAGCACCAAGTCCTCAAGCTTCCTGAAACTGGCTGTATGCCTCAGTAGTCGGATGACGTCAGATGAGTGGCCTCTTTTATCCACAGTTTCCATGTGTATAAAATGGGGATGATAACAGTGTTATCAGACTCCTAGGATTTCTCTAGGAGAAGGCAATGGCATCCCACTCCAGTACTCTTGCCTGGAAACTCCCATGGATGGAGGAGCCTGGTAGGCTGCAGTCCATGGGGTCGCCGAGTCAGACACGACTGAGCAACTTCACTGTCACTTTTCACTTTCATGCATTGGAGAAGGAAACGGCAACCCACTCTAGTGTTCTTGCCTGGAGAATCCCAGGGATGACGGAGCCCAATGGGCTGCCGTCTGTGGGGTCGCACAGAGTCAGACACGACTGAAGCAACTTAGCAGCAGCAGCAGCAGCAGCAGCAGCAGCAGGATTTCTCTAAGAATTCAATGATATAATACCTGAAAAGCACCTGCCACATTAAAAGTACTCCACAACACTGGGTGCCGTTATTATCAGCAACAGCAGTAGCATCAGTACCGATGATACCACTGATATAATTACCCTCTTTCTCTCTCCCTTCATTCCAAACACATCACTAAGCATATACAGCAGGTCTGGCAGGAGATGTTAGAAACACAGGTGTGAAAAGACACAATTCCTCTGCTCACAGATATCCTAATCTAGGGGACAGACAGTTATACAAACAGACAAAGCAAAAGGAACCAAGATGAGCCATCTGTGAGGCATTACCAGCTGTTTGGGACCCACCGGAGGGAAGCCGACATCTGCTGGTATTTTCAGGGAAGGCTTCCCAGCTTCAGCAGATTCTTAAAGGACTGCAGCAGGTGGGTGGGAACGGAGCAGGGAGGGATTTATGGACAGAGAGAGAGCAACCACATGTCACAGAGGTCTGAGCGCAAGGCATGTCTATCAAGGAGAATGTCCGCGGTCCAGAGTGGCAGGGCCAGAATGCCCGTGGGGGAGGAATGGGCGTTCAGGGGACAGTGGAGAGGACAAGCTCTGGGGCTGGGCAAGCAGATCCCTCGTTAGTTCCCCATGAAAAGGAGGGCTTCCTTTGTGCCAAGCATTGTGCTGGGCACAGGAGATACGTGGTCAGTGAGACAGACAAGCTCTGTCTCCACAAAACTTACCCTCCAATGGAGGGTGATGGAGGGCCGGGTGTCTCAGCATGCTGGACAATGCATGGGGTGGGGTGGGGCAGATGTACTTTCCAAAACGGCTCCACAACATCGCCATCCTGAATAGTCTTCTTCAAGGAGCCCTGTCCCCTGAGAAGTGGGATCTACGCTCCCTCCAGTGAACTGGAGGCCTGTGACTGCTTTCACCAACATGGCTGGGTGAAAGTGACACTCTGCGACTTCCAAGGTAGAGGAGAAAAGGCCGCCTTTGCTTTGCTAGCGGTAACACTTGTCCTTGGGGCTTGGAGGCTTCCAGGTTCAAAGGAAGCCAAGCCACAGAGAGAGGTATGGGGGTCCTCACCTTCAAGTTGTCCCAGCCTAAGTGTCAGACGTGTGAGTGAACAAGCTTTGGAACAGCATGGACCCCCCACTATTAAGCCAGCTCCAGCCCTGGGGGCCTCCCCACTGAGACTCCAGATGTGGGGAGCACAGACAGGCTGTCTCTGCCTTAACCTTGTCCCAATCCTGAGACAGAGACCTGTGAGCATCATCAAACACTGCTTTCCAGCTGCCAAATTTTGGAGTCATTTATTATACAGCCACAGAAACTCAAAAGAGTTTACCCACCAGGCAAGGTGGAGCCACTGAGAAATGACAAGCAGGTGATCGTGTAATCAGAGAAGGATTACAATCTTGAAGGATTACAATCTAGATTACAATTGTAATCTAGAAGGAGTTTTCTCACCCAAGAGTAGGATGGACTTGTTGGATAAGCACTGGGATCAGAGGTGAAGAAAGCAAGGAAAGGGCAAATGCAATCATCTGGAGGAGAAACACGAGCAGAAAGACTGGACAAAACCACAATAAGAGACAGTGAAGAGAGCGAATCCATTGACCCTGGTGACCAGCCTTCCAGGAACAACAGAACAGAAGAGTCTGAGATTCTTCCCGATTTTCTGGCTGTGGAAGAGAAATGGATATGAAAACACAAGAGGAGAAGCCGGTTTGAGGGGGAGAAGAGGGGTTAGATTTTTAACATGCTTATGCAGATTACAGGGTTCTCAGTAAACACCCTGAGACAGGGTGGCTGCCCTTCTGCTTTGCAGTCAGGTGTGTGGGAGTCCCGGCTCCCTAACTCACCAGCTCTGTGACCTTGGGCAAGATACTGATGCCCTGCGAGTCCCTGCATCCCTGTTGGGAGGAGCAGATGACCAAACGGACGATGGTGAGGGACAAGAGACAAGGCGTATAAAGCGCCGCTCAACGAGCCGGGGATTTAGAAATGCTCTCTAAACAGTAATACAGGGTAGCTACTATTTTTATCACCATGATCCTTATTGTTAACTGTTCTGCATACTTGTTCAGAAGCTTTGTGCACAGGAGGCCTGGCTGCAGGGCATTAAACGAAAGCCGTTCCCAGGAAACCTCATACACACCTCTGGAGAAGGGTTTATTCAACCGTAAAGCCTGTGTCCACCTCAAAAATAGCTGCACCAGCCTGCCAAGGCAGGAGAGAAGCCCGGCTGTTAGCTGTCTTCAATCTCTCTGTCTCCCTCCCTCTCTCCCAACTCAACGGTTGAGTGGTTTTAATTAACAACTCCCACAGCGTAAGGCAAAAGTCAGTCGATTAATAAAGCTCTAACGGGCCGTGCAGGGTTCTGGGGTCTCCGGGTGGCGCTGAGCTTGTAATTGTGTGTTTTGTTTGGGTTTGCAGTGGGTGGGAGACTACACGACTACAATTTCCTCAGAGAAGTTCATGTATCACATGCACAAAGGCTGGGAACCGCCGGGGACTAACATGACCACTTTGATGAGACTTCATGGCCTGAAGCCACACTGCGGTGAGGTACTTCAAGAAATCACCTAGGAGGGGCTCAAACCCTGAACCTTCCTGACTCTGACCATCTCATTGGTTTTTTGTTTCCAAAACACACACATCCGTTTTGCCCCCACTGTCTGCCAGCCTGCACCTGGAGAATGTTGATACAAGTGTTTCTAATGCTATAGCATAACCTGAGCCATTTAATTGAAAGGAAATGGAAAATAATGCTTTTGAGGCAAACAAAAGTATTCATTTTTGCCTCCACCTCAGCCAGACTCTTTGGTCCTTCCACAAGCACTGGCCAAGTGAAAGTTTGTATGCAACTCAACCCTCCAAGCCTTACCCTTTGAACATCACCCTCCATCTGTTTATATGGTTTTAACACTCCCTAATATGGCACCTGCAAGGAGAGCCAACCAGTCCATTCTGAAGGAGATCAGCCCTGGGATTTCTTTGGAGGGAATGATGCTAAAGCTGAAGCTCCAGTACTTTGGCCACCTCATGGGAAGAGTTGACTCACTGGAAAAGACTCTGATGCTGGGAGGGATTGGGGGCAGGAGGAGAAGGGGACGACCGAGGATGAGATGGCTGGATGGCATCACTGACTCGATGGACCTGAGTCTGAGTGAACTCCGAGAGGTGGTGATGGACAGGGAGGCCTGGTGTGCTGCGATTCATGGGGTCGCAAAGAGTCAGACACGACTGAGCAACTGAACTGAATATGGCAGAGGGGAAACCAAGGGTTTGTAATGCTCACAGATACCCATGACTGAGAGACTGAACTGAATATGGCACAGGGGAAACCAAGGGTTTGTAATGTTTACAGATGCCCACTCCTCCTTTTTGGTCTTGCCTTCCATATAATTAGAGCTATAGCAAGAAGCCATACCACAGAGTTCTGGAGCACAGGCTCTGAATTCAGCCTGGTTAAACACTTGGTCCCGTCAGTTACTGTAACTGGGAAGAACACATGTGACTCCACTGGATCTGTTTCTTTTGCTTTGTGTTCCATTACTTTTGCTACAAGCTGAGAATGTTGTCTACAGCCTGAAATAGACAGGATACTTCTCAAGGCTCTGACCTTTAAGGGTGTAGCACTTTTCCATTCATGTAGAGAAAAACAGTTGTAGAACAGAGTAAAACGTGTGTCTTATTGAGGATTACAGGGACATAGTATCTGACTGACAGTGGGCTGCTGCAAGAGCTAAGGATTCTGACCTTAAGAAGTCTGCAACAATCAATCACACGCCCTCTCTTTCAGTGTAAACAAAGCCTGAATTCTAATTTGGATAAGATGGTTCTTTGGGACACCAGTCCACTATCCTCTCCATCTGCTGGCTTTCTAAATAAAGTTGCCTTTCCTTTACCCAACAACCCATCCCTCAATTTATTGGGCTATTGTGCAGTGAGTGGTAAAAGTCTGGACTGGGTAACATTACCAGCTGTGTGATCTGTTCAAGTAACCTAACCTTCTGAGCTTGGTCTCCTCAACCATAAAGAGAAGATGAAAAGCAGCCTTTATCTCAAAAAAACTGATGTAAAGGACAAGTGAGATAATGCACGTAACGAGATCCACTGAGCGCCCAGCCCATGAGAGAGACCCCAAAGCAGCTTAGCTGTCTGTGAATTCCAGTACCACTGCTGCAAGACAGGCAAAAAGACACATGCTAGCAGGCAGCCTGGTTGACTTCTATGTGGCCTTTTCCCATCTCAGCAGAGCCAACACCACATTTATTCTGTCCCACGTTTCTAACAACTTGAGCTGACTTTACCCTTTAACCTTCATTGTTCAAGTATGTGAGATTTCTCATTTCAAAACAGATGCCTGGGCAATGACAAGTACAAAGCTCTGGGAACTGGGACACGGACTCCAATGATGCAGCAGAGAGAAACACAGACCCCCGTCTCCAGCTTGTTACAAGATCAAGAGGTGAATATGGGCTTGATTTATAGCTGGAAGATCCTGGAGACAGACGTGGGCCTCTCCTTAGACTCTGAATCTTATTTTACTCTGGAGTCTTGGAAAAATCATCATCCCTCCAGAGGTACCCATGTCAGGATTAAGCAGAAAGATCAAAACCTCTACTTCTCGGGGAGATTTCTTATCAGGACCTCGGAATTCTGGAGGGGCTGTGATGATTTTCCAAGGCATGCACAGACTCATGACTTGTGGTCATATCCCAGGTAGGATGTATTAGCCTCGAGCCCTCACAGCTGTTTCTACAAGCGGTGTTGCTCTTTGTCTCTAGACCACGGGTAAGCCACCTCCTGACCCAGATGACTCATTCCTACTGATCACACTACACAGCCTGCTGGCAGACTGTAATGGTTAATTTTATGGGTCAACTCGGCTAGGCTGTGATACGTAGACACTTGGGGAAATATAAGCCTAGATACTGCTGTGAAGCTGCTTTTTAGAGGGGATCAACATTTAAACTAGTAAACTTTGAGTAGAGCAGATTATGCTCCAAAATATGGGTGGGCTTCATCTAATCCGTTGAAAGTCAAAAGAGAATAAAAGACAGATGTTCCCAGGGAAGAGGAAATGCTGCCTCTAGGCTGTCTTTGGGCTTGAGATGCAACACCATTTTTCCCTCTGACAAACCCTAATACACAGACAGACTCTCACCCACTGAGCATGGATCTGGCTATCGTGCTCAAGAATAAGAAGTGGTATTACCTCATCTTAATTAACGTTCTAAGTAGGATAAAAGAGCAGGAAAGCAAAGAGAGGCAATGATTCCAAAACCCCAAAAGGAAAGACCATTCCGTATGCGCCAAACACTTTTGAAACACCATCTCCTTTCTGTTCTTCGTACACTTGAAGAAGGAGCCTCTCACCAAATAAGTGGGAAACAGGCTTAGAAAAGGAAGCCAAGGTCACACAGCTGGCAAGCGAGGAATATGAAAGTCAGATCTTCTGACCACGAATCTCAAGTTTCTTCCATTCAACCTTGTCTCTCCAGAGCAGTATGGTGAGAGGATCATGCGTTCCCAACAAAATTTCAGTTTCTTATCTTGTGCTCAGTTCAGGCACATATGGTCTATTTTAGGGCCAAAATACTCCCAACCTCATCCAAATGGTTCTTTTCGTCTTTACCTCAACTCGAACTTGGTGGCCTCCAACCTTGCCATCATAAATCTGTAGAGCCACTCTGTAGCTGCTGGCCCTTGAAAAGCAGCTGGAAAGGGTGCTTTCGGTGTTCTATAAGCTGAGGACAAAGATAAATAAGACTGGGTTTTCCAGACGAGAGCCATGCAAAGGCTAAACAGGAAAAATAGAGGACCTTCAGTTCTACCTGTGACATAGATCTCGCCACTCAAGGTACACTTGCAGATCTCCCTGGTGGCCCACTGTTCAAGAATCTGCCTGCCAAGGCAGGGGACGCGGGTTCGATCCCTAGTCTGGAAAGATTCCACACACACANAAAAAACTGATGTAAAGGACAAGTGAGATAATGCACGTAACGAGATCCACTGAGCGCCCAGCCCATGAGAGAGACCCCAAAGCAGCTTAGCTGTCTGTGAATTCCAGTACCACTGCTGCAAGACAGGCAAAAAGACACATGCTAGCAGGCAGCCTGGTTGACTTCTATGTGGCCTTTTCCCATCTCAGCAGAGCCAACACCACATTTATTCTGTCCCACGTTTCTAACAACTTGAGCTGACTTTACCCTTTAACCTTCATTGTTCAAGTATGTGAGATTTCTCATTTCAAAACAGATGCCTGGGCAATGACAAGTACAAAGCTCTGGGAACTGGGACACAGACTCCAATGATGCAGCAGAGAGAAACACAGACCCCCGTCTCCAGCTTGTTACAAGATCAAGAGGTGAATATGGGCTTGATTTATAGCTGGAAGATCCTGGAGACAGACGTGGGCCTCTCCTTAGACTCTGAATCTTATTTTACTCTGGAGTCTTGGAAAAATCATCATCCCTCCAGAGGTACCCATGTCAGGATTAAGCAGAAAGATCAAAACCTCTACTTCTCGGGGAGATTTCTTATCAGGACCTCGGAATTCTGGAGGGGCTGTGATGATTTTCCAAGGCATGCACAGACTCATGACTTGTGGTCATATCCCAGGTAGGATGTATTAGCCTCGAGCCCTCACAGCTGTTTCTACAAGCGGTGTTGCTCTTTGTCTCTAGACCACGGGTAAGCCACCTCCTGACCCAGATGACTCATTCCTACTGATCACACTACACAGCCTGCTGGCAGACTGTAATGGTTAATTTTATGGGTCAACTCGGCTAGGCTGTGATACGTAGACACTTGGGGAAATATAAGCCTAGATACTGCTGTGAAGCTGCTTTTTAGAGGGGATCAACATTTAAACTAGTAAACTTTGAGTAGAGCAGATTATGCTCCAAAATATGGGTGGGCTTCATCTAATCCGTTGAAAGTCAAAAGAGAATAAAAGACAGATGTTCCCAGGGAAGAGGAAATGCTGCCTCTAGGCTGTCTTTGGGCTTGAGATGCAACACCATTTTTCCCTCTGACAAACCCTAATACACAGACAGACTCTCACCCACTGAGCATGGATCTGGCTATCGTGCTCAAGAATAAGAAGTGGTATTACCTCATCTTAATTAACGTTCTAAGTAGGATAAAAGAGCAGGAAAGCAAAGAGAGGCAATGATTCCAAAACCCCAAAAGGAAAGACCATTCCGTATGCGCCAAACACTTTTGAAACACCATCTCCTTTCTGTTCTTCGTACACTTGAAGAAGGAGCCTCTCACCAAATAAGTGGGAAACAGGCTTAGAAAAGGAAGCCAAGGTCACACAGCTGGCAAGCGAGGAATATGAAAGTCAGATCTTCTGACCACGAATCTCAAGTTTCTTCCATTCAACCTTGTCTCTCCAGAGCAGTATGGTGAGAGGATCATGCGTTCCCAACAAAATTTCAGTTTCTTATCTTGTGCTCAGTTCAGGCACATATGGTCTATTTTAGGGCCAAAATACTCCCAACCTCATCCAAATGGTTCTTTTCGTCTTTACCTCAACTCGAACTTGGTGGCCTCCAACCTTGCCATCATAAATCTGTAGAGCCACTCTGTAGCTGCTGGCCCTTGAAAAGCAGCTGGAAAGGGTGCTTTCGGTGTTCTATAAGCTGAGGACAAAGATAAATAAGACTGGGTTTTCCAGACGAGAGCCATGCAAAGGCTAAACAGGAAAAATAGAGGACCTTCAGTTCTACCTGTGACATAGATCTCGCCACTCAAGGTACACTTGCAGATCTCCCTGGTGGCCCACTGTTCAAGAATCTGCCTGCCAAGGCAGGGGACGCGGGTTCGATCCCTAGTCTGGAAAGATTCCACACACACAGGGCAGCTCGGTCCATGTGCCACAACTGCTGAGCCCGCCCTCTGGAGCCCGTGAGCTGCAACTCCCGAGCCCATGTGCGGCAACTGCTGACGCCGGCTACTGTCGAGCCTGTGCTCCACAGCAAGAAAAGCCACCACCATGAGAAGCCTGTGCCTCGCAACTAGAGAGCGGCCCCTGCTCACCGCACCCGGAGCAAGTCCACGCACAGCAACGAAGACCAGCACGGCCCAAAGCAAACGAATGAGCACATTTTTTGAAAAAGGTACCTCTGCAAAACACGGAGTAGAGAAAGAGGAGCCTGCGGACTCGACCAGAGAAGGGAGTCCTGAAGAAAGCAGAAAATTCTCTACTAGAAGAAACAGGGGAACCAAGATCACGATGAAATGCCGGCCCGCGAAGGGAAAGCAGAGAAGGGCAGCCGTCTGTCACAAATCTCATTCATGGGCTTAAAAGCAATGACGTTAACAATTAGCCTCTTGGCTCTTCATTTTTATCAGTAAAATGAAAACATCCTATAAAGTTCGGGGGTTATATATAGTACCTGGCACACAGAAGATGCGTGATATGCACTAGCCCCTACTCCATCATCCACTGAGAGCTGCAGAGCTGGCATTTGTTTTTCCTCCATGTGTAAGCATTCTTTGGTAACTGTGAGCTCACAGTCCCCGCTTTATCCTGACAAAGGACCTATATTCATCAAAAGTGAGATCGCAAAAGAAGGTGTACCAAATGGTCAGCCTGAGAACTGATCCTGCCAGTCAGACACCCCAGAGCAAAGCCTGGGACAGAGGAGACCCCTGTTAAAAACTTGTTGACTTGAAATAATTAAAAATGGAGTCTCTTTGCAGCACAGATTAATGGAGACTTTCCCTTGGTTGGATACGTGGGGCTGATCTAAGTAAGGCCAAAGTGGCTACGTTGATGATGCTCACCAACAAAGAGCCCTGTGAAGGGCAGGAAGTCTGTTCCAACAGAAGGGGAGAAGGAAGTGGGATATAGTTCGTACTGTTACCCCACACCCGGCTCTGAACTGAGTATTATACGTGCATCCTATCCCATTTAATCTGGGCAACACCATCACTATTATGAGAAGGGTTTGGAAGGGTCTAGCAGCACCGCGCATGTCATCTCATTCAATCGGTCACCGCAACTCCAGATGTTAATATTCTCATCTGCAGATGAGGGAAGCCCATTCCCCAGAGAAGAAAGTGAGAACAGAAGAGGTCCCCCCGGGGCCTGCCCTACTGTCAGACCCCCCACATCTTGCCTCCCAATGTGAACATTTACCACCATCTGTCTTGGGTTAGACTTAACTGTTGAGCACAGGTCAGCCTCCCCCTTAGGCCCGGAGCTTCTCCAGGGCAAGAATTGGAAGGCTATGGGAGTGGGGTTTTCCTAAAGCCCAGGGAATTACATTCCAGAGGCTGCCACATACTCTGCTGAAACACTCAGCCGGCCCTGGTCCGCGGGTGGCCTGCAGGCCTGAGACAGTCCACGGGCAGTGAGCGGTGCCAAGAGGCAAGAGGGCAAGCTGGCAAAGGATGGAGAGACATCAGCTATTTCAGACAGTGCAGCGCAGGCCAGAGCCTGGGAGCTGGCCTTGACTCTCTGGCGCCTCCATGCCCCCAGGTCAGGCGGAGTTTTAGCAGAGAGTCTCTCTGACCCCGGGTGCCCATTCCCGGGGCCTTGGCCTTACCCAGAGCTGCGTCACCCTTCCCTAGACTCAGAGGTCCTGGCCTGAGCCCACCCCCACCAGTCTTGAATCTCCAGCCAACCCACCCCCAAACAAGGCACCACCCTTACAGAACTACGCCCGGCACCCATAAGTCTTCAGGCCTTTGTTCTTGACCTTGGTCTGCCTGGCCGCTTGCTTATCCGTCAAGGCTCAGCTCACAGGTCCTGAAGGTGCCATCGCTGCTGCTGGTGGGGACACCAAACACAGTGCTGAGGGCTCTGGCCACACAGCCAGCAGACTCTGGGCCAAGTTCACAGACATGAACTCACTGAAGCCACACAAGAGCTCTGAGACGGGCCCGGGAGCGTGCTCCAGGGTACCGAGCCCAGAGCAGAGCAGCCAGGCGGGCCTTCGCGCCATGGCCCCCAGCTCACAGCACACCCTCGTCTCCGCTCACTGTCCTCTTGGAAGGCACTGCTTCCATTCTCCGGAGCTCCCCGCCCTGACACTGACCTGTCACCCGCCTGTTCTGTGAGCATCCTTGGGGATGCTCTGCGTCTCATTCATTTCCCTCAGCCTTCCTGTCTTCGGCAACAAACTCCATAAACACTTTTTAAATGGCATTTTACTGCCTTTTGCCTGGAGCCTCCCCAGAAGGCAGGCCCCAGGAAGGGTTTCCAGGCCCAGGGGAGCGCATGCATGGGAGGATGTCGCTGAGGATGGGCAGCCCCTCCAGAAGATTTTCTTCTCCCCAAAGCACCTACTTTTGTTCACTTCTCCCCTTCCTTCCCTGCAGGATTCTGTGGTCGGGGGTGGGAATGGGAAGGGATCAAATCTCAAAGCAAGCTAAGACTTTCCCNATGTCGCTGAGGATGGGCAGCCCCTCCAGAAGATTTTCTTCTCCCCAAAGCACCTACTTTTGTTCACTTCTCCCCTTCCTTCCCTGCAGGATTCTGTGGTCGGGGGTGGGAATGGGAAGGGATCAAATCTCAAAGCAAGCTAAGACTTTCCCAAGAAGTCGGGGCCCAGTTTCCTGAGAAGACAAGGCACCCCTCTCCTGCCCTTCCCCCCCGCCCCTTCCCCATAAATTACTAAGCCAACATTCGCTCTTACGAGGAACGGTCTGAGCTGCCCATGTCAAAGCTGGACCACACTTCATTTCTCCACGGGGCTGTTCTCCAGGAAATCATTTTTGCATTCTGCTCTCTGCCTGCTAAATCTATCGTCACTGACACCGACAGCGGTGCGAGCAGGCCTGGGAAGCTGGAGAACTTCTCTGCTTTCACCATGTCCTGAGCTCAACTGTTCTTTCTCCTCTGATTAAACTGCCTGCTCAGCTGCCTACAAGGGCTGAGTGATTGCCCACGCTCAGTAAATCAAGCAAGTCTGCGGTGTGGGGAAGAAGACGTGCTCAAAAGCGATGCCGCCCCAGCCACTGGGGACAGACAACTCATCTTGGTAGCCGGAGCCACCAGTCCGCAGCGCCGCCCGGGTCAGATGACGTCACAGCCAGGTGAGGGGAGCTGGCCTGTGCTCAGCGACACTTCGGGAAATGGATCCTGCCCGCTGCACGGCCCCCCGTGCTTGCTCACTCTGCCCGGGGAAACAGGGGGCACAGGGTTTGCCTACAAATTTTAACACTAAGGAATATATCAGAAGGGGCCAAGCATTCCTGGTTTCTGTGAATTCATACACTGCTAAGACTTATACAAATCACCAAGGGAAGTGAGGAAACACCAAGGGAAGCAGGGAGGAACAGAGAGGCTGAAAGATTGGGACCTGGCCCAGTTCCCCCACTGACACAGTGGGCTACCCCGGGCCCATGGATTCACGCTGGAGCCCCATGGGTTTTTTTTTTTGACATCACATGACTTGCAAAATCTCAGTTCCCTAACCAGGGATTGAACCTGTGCCCTTCGCACTGCAAGTAGAGTTCTAACCACTGGCCCGCCAGGGAGGTCCCTGGATTTTTGATGTCTGAGTGTTTATAAAAGGAATGCAGGGCATTAGGGACAAGTGGTTTGCCCAAGGCCCTACAGATCTGTCTAGAGAGCAGTCTCCACCCTTCCATGGCAGTTCAGCCTCCCGAACATCACTGAGACCTGGCCAGTGTCCGACGGGAGACTTGGAACTTCCAAGCCTTCCGGGAACCCCAAAACCAAGATCACTTCAGAGGGATCAACCTGGAGAAACACGAGCCCACCTTTTCAAGTCTCAGAGGTACCTGCCACATTCGGCTGGACCCTATCATGTCCCCATCAGGACAGCCTCACCTAAAGCTGTTTATCTTGGCTCTGGTGTGCATTTTGGCCAAAAGGAGTGTTTTGGCTTCCTTTCCTATCAGTTTGCCAGGAACAACAGCCTGTCAAGGTGACTTCAGGTCTGGCCTGGAAAGACCAAGAGAAACATTTAGCAGAGAAGAAACAGCCCGGCTGTATCCTATGCTGACTTGATGAGAAACGCTCCCCTCACTTGTCCCATGATGGTCTCTGAAGGACGGGAGAGAGGAACAGGGCATCTCCGCTGCCGCCCCCGCGGAGCATGGCCTCGGCACCTTCCTGCCCTTGCACTGTCGCTGTGCAGCTCGCTGGGATTGAGGGAGGCACAGGTTTGGAACAGAGTGAGCCATGGAAAGGAAGACCATGTGGCCAGGGCATCAAGCTCAAGGGGCTTCAACCTGAGGTGCATCTTCTCTCAGGGGCCTGTGACGGCTCTTGTTTCACTGAAGGTCCCTGTAGCCTTTGGTCAGTGAGTATCGATTGGTCACCGACTATGGAACAGGCACTGTGCTAGCCAGTGCAGATGGGGAGCCCCTAAGACAGGCTGGACTTCGATCTTTAAGAGCTGGTAACAGGCATGGGCTCTGTCCGTTTCTCATGATCAATGTACCAAAACAATCGGAAAAGATGCTTTGTATGGATGCCTGGTTTGATTTTATACACCCATTATATATTTGTGATAATTTTGGTGTGACGCTGTCAGTGCTATTACAGGTATGTCGAAGACTATCAGAGCCCGGAAGAAAGAACCACTGGCTCTGCTTGGATAGAATCGGGGAAGGCTTCCTGGAGGAGGTGACCTGGCAAGCAACGATGGGAAAGGCAACACAGGGTGTTGTGCATGAGAAGGATGCACAGAAGCATAAAACACCCTGCTGTGGTTAAACGTCTGTGTTTCCCCCACCCCTGAAAAATCACACGGTGAAGCCCTAGTCACCAATGTGATGGTATTAGGAGGTGGAGCCTCTGGAAGTTAAATGGGTTTGAAGAGGTCTAGAGGGTGGGGCCCCCCACATGGGATTAATGCCCTTAGAAGAAGAGGAAGACACTCCAGACCTGCTTCTCTCTGCTTTGGGAGGACCATAGCAAGCCAGCAGGTGGTGTTCACCAGAACGTGACCACGCTGGTACCTTGATCATGAGCTTCCAGCCTCCAGAACTGTGAGAAGCAGGTGTCTGTTATGGAAGTCACTCAGCCCGAGGTATTTTGCCATCGCAGCTGGAGTGAAGACATGCCATGACATTTCTATGCAAGTGGAAGGAATTCAGTGAGGACGGGTTCCTCAGCTTCTGAGGGGTGAAGTCTCCCAGCAGGCAGGTGTGACCTCCGCTGATGGAGTAACCCCTGACATCCAGCAGGGAAGACTGCCATCATCGAAAAGCCGACTCTGAAGACCTGCCTGCTCACAGCCCCATGCTCTCTCCTGCACTAAACTTCTGGCCAGGCCACATTCAAAGATGAGCCAACCACTACACTCCCCACTCTCTCAGTCCTGAATAACACCAGCTCTGAGTCGTAAACCAATAAAATGACTCTGAGTTAGAAGCAATCCAAACCACCGCACCACACCCTGTATGCGCCACTAGATGGAGCTCTGCACTGTACTGAAAAGAAATACCAGAGGCTAAATTGATTTTCTGTTAAGGATTCTGCAAAGAGAATGACTGCCTCACACAGTTGGTGGGGGCAAGTTACATAAGCCCGGAGTCCTGCGAGGGTAGGCATGAAGGACAGGCCATTCTCAAAATATTTACGAAATTCCCACTTGTGCTAGAATCTGAGACAGATAACGGGTACTGCCTGCCTCCTGGGAGCTCTGTGTTTGGCGGAGGACAGACGCACAACACTCACGTCCTGCATGATGGTCCTCGAGCAGCCCGGACTCTCCAGGCGATCCTCAAGGTCTGCGTCTAATTCTCAAATGAAAACTCGTTCTTCGTTCATTTGGCAGAAGTGAAAGTCGCACAGTCGTGGCTGACTCTTTGCAACCCCATGGACTATACAGTCCACGCTGTTCTCCCGGCCAGAACACTGGAGTGGGTAGCCTTTCCCTTCTCCAGGGCAACTTTCCGACCCAGGAATCAAACCAGGGTCTCCTGCACTGCAGGCAGATTCTTTCCCAATTGAGCTATGAGGGAAGCCCTCATTTGGCAAAGGCAAGATTAAATCTCAAACCTGCCTGCCTCTCAAGACCATACTCTTTCCTCAACACAGTCCCCCTCAAACACTTCCTGTGCAAAGCAAAAGGTTCACACGCAAAGTTGGGTGTGGATCAAGGCCACCAGAAATGAGACAGAGCTGACTCTGCCTGAGGGAGTTTAGGAGTGCACCACAGAGGAGGTTTTTCTGTTTTGAAAAGTCAGATAAGCCTGAGGGGAAAGAAATTCCAGGGAGACAGAGAAGGTCCTATGGCACCAAGCTTTGCAAATGCAGGAAACGACCTTGGGTAACAAATGGCGCAAGCCGGGGACACTGGGATTACAGGGCATGTGAGGACCCACGCGGCCAGGGTGGAGGCTGGGAGGGCAGCTGAGGGAAAGCCCCAAAGCAGCCTCCCTGTTAAGAAGCTGACCTGTGTTCCCACAGGCAACGGGAAGCCATCGAAGGCTCTTAGGGAAATTTCTGATGTTGAATTTAAATGGTCTTTTCTTTTTTCCAGGAAGGGAGGTATATTCATAGTATGGAACATTATTACAACTCAATGACTCCTTTGAAAAGGAAAAAAAAAATCTTTCCAAACATATGGACTCTAAGTCTGTCCCTTTAATTTCACGCTATACCATACGGCGCTCTGAAGTTTCAGAAGATGAGTAGATGGACTGACTTCACAGATCAGATCTTAGTAAGAGACATCTACGTCTGTGACTTTTAATTCCTTTTCCACTAACCACAGCTGAATTCCAATTTATCAGTCTAATAAAATGAAGTGGTGAGGTCAGGCGATTTCTTGTAAAGTACTTAGACATGCCTGGCACACGCTAAGTGCAACAGAAGGGTTTAATAAGTACACACACAGAGAGAGACCAAAGGCGTGTGCCATTAGTTCCTCAG
The DNA here is from genome assembly GCA_006410875.1 of Neotragus pygmaeus. Classification (NCBI taxonomy): domain Eukaryota; kingdom Metazoa; phylum Chordata; class Mammalia; order Artiodactyla; family Bovidae; genus Neotragus; species Neotragus pygmaeus. The sequence goes on from SJYV01025330.1 coordinate 1,630,720, forward strand.
TAAACTCCACGGAAATTAAGTAACGCCAGCCCACCTTAGGGAAACCCTAACAGTACACAGGTGCACACGCGTTCATATCCAGCAGCGACAAGCAGCTGGAGACGTCAAAAAACAGCTATTCAACCAAGCTGAGGTCCAGCATCATTTTAAGAACAAAGGCCATGGGTTTTCCGAAACTAGAATTTACTTCCACATCAGTCTTACTAAATACACTTGCTGTAAACTTTTACAAGAACTTTCCTCAAAGAGCCTCCACGCTGATTTACATAATGCTCATACATCAAGGCTGCTTCCACTAAGTCAAACAAACATCTGGATGAAAACTGTAACCATTTCACTGTTCCCAAGTGCCGGGATCTTTGAGGCTGGTAAGACATCTGACCACTGTCTGAAACTGTGTCTTCATCGGATGTTTGCCATTAATTAGATAAAACCTCAAGGAGAAATCTAACTGCAGAAGGTTAAAAACCAAATTCACTGTAGTGCTTCAAGGCTTCGGGAAGCTAAATAATGCGCTTAAATGTCACAGAGTTCAGCAGTGGTAGAGCGGGATTCAATCTTATCTGATACTTAGTCTGTATTATTTCAACTACACCAACTGCCTCAGCAATATGACTTACTGGGCAGATTCTGAAGCACAGACTAAAGGACCAGTCCTTCAATATCTACAGCCTTGTCGTGTGTATAAAAGGAAAAAGAACTAAGTACAAAGGACATTAAATGGTGTGCCCCGAGCTCTGCATATAAAGGCAAGTGGGTAACTGAACCTCAAAGCAGAAACTCACACGCACTTCCACAGAGTGGAGCTTAACTAGTGCTCTCGAATGTCACAACTAGGAGGAGTGTGAGATGCCATCTGCGCTGCCTCTTTTCACTGGGCAGGTAAGTTTCTACCTTAAAAGTAACTGGGGCGGGTGGAGGGGACGGAGAGGGAGGGAGTTGGAAACAGACCAGCGCGCTCCAATTTCAATAACTGGGTGGTTTGCTTACATTTCCACACTTTTATCTACACTTGCTCTAAGTGCTATCTCACTTGCTAAAAATGTAAGCTTCCCAAAGCAGGAAGCGAAATGTAAACATTTGTGCTTTTTAGCAGGGACACGGCTCTGGTTTGAATAGCTAAAGAGACTAGGAATGTCTCACTGTAACATCAGGACGGTTCAGTTTAGGGTGTTTCAATGTCGCCACCTTGTGGAAACTGTTGGTAGTACATGAAAATAAACACCACTAACACTGATCTGACAAGAAAATAAATGTTTCTTACTAAATGAGAAAATCTCAAAATAATCCCAAAATGTTTGGTTCTATACCACAGTGGGAAGTGATAAAGATAACCTTGACACCATGCTGAATACCAACGGTCTTCTCAGTTCAGTTCAGTTCAGTCGCTCAGTCATGTCTGACTCTTTGTGACCCCATGAACTGCAGCACGTCAGGCCTCCCTGTCCATCACCAAGTCCCGGAGTTCACTCAGACTCGCGTCCATCGAGTCCGTGATGCCATCCAGCCATCTCATCCTCTGTCGTCCCCTTCTCCCCCTGCCCCCAATCCCTCCCAGCATCAGAGTCTTTTCCAATGAGTCAACTCTTTGCATGAGGTGGCCAAAGTACTGGAGTTTCAGCTTTAGCATCATTCCTTCCAAAGAACACCCAGGGCTTATCTCCTTCAGAATGGACTGGTTGGATCTCCTTGCAGTCCAAGGGACTCTCAAGAGTCTTCTCCAACACCACAGTTCAAAAGCATCAATTCTTCGGCACTCAGCCTTCTTCACAGTCCAACTCTCACATCCATACAAGACCACAGGAAAAATCATAGCCTTGACTAAACGGACCTTAGCCAGCAAAGTAATGTCTCTGTTTTTAATATGCTATCTAGGTTGGTCAGAACTTTCCTTCCAAGGAATAAGCGTCTTTTAAATAATAATAATAAAATTATTAACTAAATTTAATTATAAATTATTTTAATTTTTCATTTTAACAAAAATTTAATTATAAATTATTAAAATAATTTAAAGATTAAATTATATGCAGTTTTAGTAATACACATATATTACTGTTTTCATGGGCTTCCTAGGTGATGCCGTAGTGGTAAAGAACTCCCCTGCCAAAGCATGAGACAAAAGAGACATGGGCCAAACCCTGGGTGGGGAAGATCCCCCTTGAGGAGGGCATGCTGACACACTCTAGTATTCTTGTCTGAAAAATCCCATGGACAGAGGAGCCTGGCGGGCTACAGTCCACAGGATGGAAGTTGGACACGACTGAAGTGACTTAGCACGCATGCATACACGCACTGTTTTCATGTTCACGTAAAACTAGAGACACAAATGATGCTCTAAGTTAACGGAATCATTTGATCTACCGTTAACTTTCCCAGCTATGAGGGGAGCAGAAAGCTGTTGCACTGTAAGAGTTTGGTGGCGCCTGTCTTCCAAGATCTCACCATGGGATGGTTCCAAAAGGAACAGGCAGAAAGCCAAAGCACCCCACCTCTAAGCTTTAAATAAACGGACACTTCTGGACAGACAGGTAGAACTAAGCAAATCAATTCTGAAATAAACTCAAGTAGCTGTGCTGTTTCAACACAGCAATGAAATCCTGGAGGAGACGGGCCGGTACACTGGTTAAGGAGCTGCGTTCAGGAGCACCAGCCCTGACTCCCGCCTCTTAACTACTCCACTTGGGCAAGTGATTTAACCTTCCTGAGCCTCAGTTTACTCCTCCATAAGATGGGGATTTATGATATTGCCTACTTCAAAGGATGGCTGTGAGGGAAGAAGATCATATATATAAAGCGCCTAGCACAATGCTTGGCACACAGTAGGAGAATGAGCTATTATTAAGAAAATACTGAACCACCCATGGGGTTCTTGATCACTACGTTCAGGAAAATGAATGGCATGATCATTATGCTTGATTTTTATTATCTGTAATTTTACCTGTTAGAATGTTAGAGGAGGGAAAGATCTTGAAGGACTTCTGGGCAAGCCAGGTTAACATGAAGGAATCACAGGCAAGTAGGGTAAACAGATACTTGTTCAGCTTCCCCGGGGATCTGCAAGTGGGTCACACGCAGGAAGCCAAGCCTCGGGCCATACAGGGTCATGGCCCAGCTCAGACATCATCTCATCGCTCCCCTTATCTTCGCATGTTACAGGGAGGTTGGGCTTGCTCCTTCATCCATGCCGCCGCGTGCTCACCAGTTCAGCAAAATTTATACACTCCTACATGTACAAGGCACTGGGGATTCAGTGGTGGGCAAGCCGATTGTCCTGCTGCATCATGGCACTTACCGCTGTAAGCAGGAGCAGGCAGAGAGACAATAAAATACCAACTCATTCTCAGAATAATCAAATGGACAAAGGAGCCTGGCGGGCTACACCCCAGGGGTCGCAAAGAATCAGACACGAGCGAGTGAAACACACACCCAGGATAATTTCAACACTGATAAGCTTCCAAATGAGTATAAATACAGTGATGGAGAACAGGCCTGGGACAGGTCGCATACAGGACTTGAAGCTGAAGGGTCAAGGAGGACCCCTCAAAGAGATGCCGGCAGAGCAGCCAGAAGGAAGCAGCGTAGAGATCTGAGTGAAAGGACCGAGGCAGGGAAACAGTGCAAAGGCCCTGAGGCAGGGAAGAGCTTGATGAGACAGGAACACGGAAACCAGCTGCAGCAGCAGAAGCAAGGAGAATGGAGAACCACCAGCCCTCAGAGGCAGGGAAGAGCCAGATCCACCAGGCTCAGGGGTCTGGGTTCTACCCATGCGGTTGGCTGTCAAGAGTCACTCTGGCTGCCGGTGGAGCCTGGCTGGGACCGCCCAGCGAGTTACCGCCAGGCCTGGACTGCAGCCCAGGTCATGTGTCTCTCGGCCCAGAAGGCTCCCCTCCACAGCACACAGCCTTCGGCATGGACAGGACAGGAGGCAGTTTGCTCTCCCCCAGAGAACGCTGGGCTTCCCTGGTGGCTCAGACGGTAAACGATCTGCCTGCAGTGCAGGAGACCCGGGTTCGATCCCTGCATCAGAAAGATCCCCTGGCAAAGGAAATGGCAACCCCCTCCAGTATTCTTGCCTGGAGAACTCCACAGACAGAGGAGCCTGGCGGGCTACAGTCCATGGAGTCACAAAGAGTCAGACACGACTGAGTGACGAACAGCTCACGCCAGAGAACGTCAGGAAGTCCTGCAGAAGAGAAGGCAGGTGCCAGGCCGCCACTCCATGAGAAGAGCAGCGGCCCAGGTACTCACCCACTGGTGATGTCGTCCGCCCGCATGTTCTTGCTCAGCACATCCCCGTCGCTCATGTAGCCAGGTGCGTCCATGCTGACGGCCTCCAGGTCCATCTCATCGCCTGCCTTGTCCGAGACGTCCACGTGGCAGACGCTGCTGCCCCTGGAGGCCAGCTGCCTCCGCAGGGGGGCAGAGTACACGTAGCGACCCGACTCGGTGTTGATGAAGCGGCTGGCGTTGGCCCGGGGAGGGTAGCCGTTGCCCATCGAGGGGGCGTCTCCCGCCTGCAGCCGGGGGCTGGACTGGCCGAGCCTCCAGGCCAGGGGAGCAGGCCTGCCCGTCAAGCTGAGGATACTGCGCCCGCTGATCTCCGTGGTGACGCTGGTGCCAAACGTGGTTTCCAACGTGCTGGAGACATAAAACGGGCCGTGCGTGAGACCCCGATGTGCCCAGCGGCCTTTGGGTTCACATCCTCTTTCTTTTCTAGAACTATGAAATACTTCCCATATACAAAACAGGATCAAAAAATAAGGTACCAACGTGCCACCCAGCGTAGTTCTGCTGTTAAAAATGAAAAGATGAAGCTGCATGCCTGAGTGACATTGCGAAAAGCCCAGTGGGGACTCTTCCCCTAAAACATGGTTCCAGATACCCACCACCAGTTGCTTCATTTTTTAACATCTACTTTTATTCACTTATTTGCCGGTGCTGAGTCTCAGTTGCAGCATGAGGGATCTTTAATTGCACCATGTGGAATCGAGTTTCCTGACCAGGGATCGAACCTGAGCCCCCTGCATTGGCAGCACTGAGTCTTAGCCCCTGGACCACGAGGGCAGACCCCGAGTTACTTTAAAGAAATGATCCTCACTAGTCGTCTTTGTAACCCAGGAAGGGCAGTAGGCAATGCTGGACGGATAACGATGGGATATAGCGTCTGCCTGCTTGTCCTTGGATGCTGCCTTTCATCTCTTCCTTCCTAAAGGCGGGAGGTGCCCATCCTCCCCAGGGTCCTAAGACATTTCACATCCTCAGCTCTCTCCAGACCAAGCAGGTGGGGAGGGCCCTGATTTTCTCACTCTGTAACATGCCTTTTCCCCACACATTTGCTTCTCTCCTCTTTTGTCCAAAATGACAATTAAACTTTGGGGGCAAAAGATCAGAAATGAAAGATGAATGCCTGGGCTGGTGAAACTAGCTAGGTCTGAATCTGCCAGGAGACTGAGCTCATCCCGGGTTGTGCCACACCATCACGATGAGAAACACAGGGGTCTCTTAACAACTTATTGACCAGAGAGGTATTAATACGTCTTTTGTTACTCGAACGTTATTGATGGGAGTATTTTGATATTCACTGAAGTAACAAATCACTGGCCACAGATGCTAGTTTCTGAAAAAATCCCCCCATCGATAATGTGTTAACTAAGCAGAGAGAGTGAGAGTCTTTCCTGCAGGAGAAGGCATGGACGCTTTCCCTCCTCTCATGATCACTGTCTTAGCCTGAGCCAAGAAATCCACCAAACTGCTGGAACTGACTTTAAGTCAGTTTCAGGGACGGTGGAAGGAGGGAGGTAACTTACCTCATCACAGAGGGGCAGTCCAGCACCTGGCTCCAGGCCAGCACCACCCCACCCCAGGGTACTTGCCTCTGAAAGGAACCGATTAGGTGCCTCAGCTGCTTTTGTTTTCCTCCGATCCAGGAAGCAGCCTGCCTGACTTATCTCATACTGGGAACCCCCAAGATTTAGGTGGGCTTTTCAGGTGGCAGTAGGGGTAAAGAAGCTGCCTGCTATTGCAGGAGACATAAGAGATGTGGATTCGATCCCTGGTCAGGAAGATCCCCTGGAGGAAGGCATGGCAACCCACTGCAGTATTCTTTCCTAGAGAATTCTGTGGACGGTGGAGCCTGGTGGGCTACAGTCCATAGGGCAGCAAAGAGTCGGACAAGACAGAAGCGACTTCACATGCACGCAAGGTTTAGGCCCTGGGCTTCTTTAAGAACCCATGGTGCTTAACTCTGTTCTGCCAAAGCTGCCGGCAGAGGGGGAGCCCAGTAGTCTCCTGCTGTGTTCATTTATCAAAAAGACTGAAACTGGAGAAGCAAAGGAGACCTCCCTGACCTGGGAGCTCACAGGGGTAACCAGGCCTTTACCTCGATCATCAAGGCCAAACACAAACCGTAAAACCTGTTTCTGCCCAAATCATGAAGGATGCCCAGGGCTGCATCCGCTTCACCTTCTCGCTCAACAATGAAAAGAAGCTGATAAATGTTTCCAATGTAATCCTAGAGTTCATCCAACGAAACCGTGGTTTAAACATGATCCTCCGTTTTTATAAATATTTCCGTACGTGTTCTATACACGTGCATGACTAACAACGTTACAGAGAGCTGGGGATCAGAAGAGAGGGCAGGAATGTGAGTCAGTCATTTTATCACACAGGTCAAGTACAGTTCACCTGCTCATTTTAACAGCCCAATATCATTTTGGAAAATGCAAGCAAAGGGAAATTTCAATGCAGCTGGTCTGCCACATCCTCTCTGGAACGGATTGAGCAAGCTTCTGCTTTGGGAAGGAATTCGTCTCTATGGGCTTTTGCTCCTGACACTTCTGCATGCCATCTGGTATGCTCAGTGAATTTCAGCACATTGGCAATCCAGGTTATTTATTCCATTATTAACTGAATCACGTATGTGGCTAGGGCGGGAACACACCACGGCAGGAGTGGCCGTGTGATAGTCACGTTACCAGCCGATTCAGGGAAGTGACTCACGCTCCAGGTACCTGTGTGTAACCTGAGTTCCCCGCAAACTGGACATGGTCTCCTCCAAATTCTGCCGCAGATCAGCAATATTCTTCACCGTCCGCAGTCGCCGAGCCTCGGGGTCCTCCCCTGGAGAGACAAAGGTGGAGACTGTTTAAGTTCTCAGGTAGATGGGGAGAGTCATGGGAACAGCAGTTGTGTCCCTGACCATAAGCGTGCTGCCTGCTCGGGACCTGGCTCATCACACATCCTCAAGAAGGATTTGAGACTGAATGAATGGATGGATGGAGGAATACCCCAGGGGAGGCGTTAAACCTAAACAAAGAAGTCTGTCTTCTCCCTGCAGGTCCCTCCAGCAATAGGTGAGGTCTAGCTTGTGAGACAAAGACAGAGTCTGAGACGGTAAACACATTTCCACACTGTCTCCCATAAAGACAGACACATGATAGGTCTGAGCCCTGCCCAGGAATTATTTCCCAACCATACAGAAGTGGGAAAGGCCTTTTGCTTTCTCCTCCATAGACAGGTGCTGCTATCTACTGACCCAACATTGCTTATTGACACATTTTTGGCTGTGCTGGGTTTTCCTGGCGGCTCTGGCCTTCTCTAGCTGTGTTGAGCGGGGCCCGCTTTGCTGTGCTCTGCAGGCTTCTCACTGCTGTGACTCTTATCGTGGAGCACAGGCTTCAGCAGCTGTGGTTCCTGGGCTTCGTTGCTCCAAGGCATGTGGGATCTTCCTCTGGGAAGGGATCAAACCCGTGTCTCTTGCATTGGCAGGCAGGTTCTTTAGCACCGAGCCACCAAGGAAGCGCTGATGCAACATGATCGACGGCTCATGTAGAGTGGCTGAAAGATCTGCACCTATGGATCATTAATATTTCTGCAGAGGGAGGTTTGCCTTCTTGGCCCGATTTGTTATGTCATCTCGAATTCTGGCTCCTCTCCTCCCTGGCTGAGTGGTCACGAGGAAGAGGAGAGGTCACTCTCTCCACCCTTCAGATGCCACAGTCCTGGTTGAAGACAGTGGCAGTGCTGGTCTCGATGGACCGTCGCAGGACTAACTCAAGGGCGAGAGGTGCAGCGCCCACCAAAAGCGCCCGATCACGCCAGCTGGTGCTGCCGAGTGGGGAACGTTCGAGAAGAGCCAGGCTTCTCTCTGGGGGGCAAGGGACTTTCATTCCTGGGCAACATTTCCCACTAAATGTTCCCAACAATTCCCACCTCTCCACTGGTCTGGAGAGGTGAGGCTGGCACAAACACCCCAAGAAAAAGAGGCCACATACAAGCCAGGGAGCCACACCTCCTCTCAGAGAAGCCTCGGCCTGGCCATTCTGTCCTGTTTGAGCTTATGGGGGGAGAAGAAAAGTTGAATAACTACAATAGTGATAAGAGGAATCACACATCTTTCCCTCAGAGTAATTTCAGGAGAGCTGAGAAGACCACCATCAAGGGTCTTTTAAAGCTGATGACTATTTCAAGTACTGAGCAATATTTCTAAATTAAGCTCCATACAGAATATGGTACACATGGGCAACAGCAAGTGGGATTTACTGCAGACACCAAGTGGAACTTCCAGCAAGTGTGATTAACAGGGCAACAGGCAGTCAGAAAAGGCATGGAATTAACTCTCCTTCTGAGACAGATGACCACTTCTTAGGTTATTCTCAACACGGTGATGCCTGGAGGCTGGATTCAATGATTGATTCTATGGAAGAAATTTGCCATAGCAAACTCTCTGGCCTTGAGAACGTCAGTGGTTTCAATTTTCTCCCCACTCCTAACCAAGAGAAATTTGAAAGGCATTTTTCCCTTATCTGAAAAGTAGTCAGACCTGCATTTCCCACCCAGTTCTTTCAAGTACATACGAACGTCCGTGTTTTTAAATGAAAGCAGTGATGAATGTCTACTTTACGTTCCCCTAATGGCTTGGGAGGAATGTAATTGCATCTATCCACAGGGCCATCAATTAAATATCTTTCACTGCCAGTTTGGCCACATTTTATCTGTGTAAAGGCTGCCAAAAAAAGGTACTGATATTTTGGATGGCTCCAGGCCCTTCAGGGAGCATTTATTATGAAGCTAGGTCTAGGCACCCGTTTTCACATTACCTTCATTAATTAACTTAATCATGCACAACAGTATAATAGCTATATTTACAGGCACACCTTGTCCTATTGTGCTTTGCTGATACTGTGATCTCTATCGATTGAAGGTTTGTGGCAACCCTGCTTCGACCGCGTCTGTCGGCGCTGTTTTCCCAACGGCACTCGCTCACTCTGTGTCTGTGTGTCACGCTTTGGTGATTCTGCCAATATTTCCAACTCTCCACCAGCAAAACGACTATGACTCACTGAAGGTTCAGACAATGCTTGGCGTTTTTTTAGCAATGAAGTATTTTTCAATTAAGTATGTTGTTCAAAATAGTACATTGATTTTTTAGACACCATGTTACTGCATACTTAATAGATCACAATACAGTGGAAACACAGCTTTTCATGAACTGTTGTTGAGTCACTCAGTCGTGTCTGACCCGTTTGTGACCCTGTGGACTGTGGCCAGCCAGGCAGTTCTGTCCGTGGAATTTCCCAGGCAAGAATACTACAGTGGGTAGCCATTTCCTTCTCCAGGGCATCACGCCTGGTATTGAACCTACATCACCTGCATTGGCAGGTGGGTTCTTAACCCTCTGTGCCACCAGAGAAGTGCACTGGAAAACCAAAAAAATCTGTGTGACGTGCCTTCTTGCAATCTTTACTTCACTGCAGTGGTCTGGAACCAAACTGGCAATGTCTCTGAGGCAGGTCTGTATACGTCCACGTCTCCAATGATGTCTTTGCCTGTGTTAAGTCTCCTAAGACAAGGTCTTTGACACAGAGTGGTAACTCACCTTTATTGTTGGTAACCCCCACACAAATCTAGACATGCTCAAGAAACATTTATTGCCCCAAAAATGTTTGGTCAGTGTAGGGTGAAAGAGAAAGGATAGATTTTGCACTCCAACAGATAAAGGTTTGCACAGTGGCGTTACCACTTATTAGCCACTTGACCTTGTACAAATCACTTATCCTCTTTGAATGTCATCTGTAAAATGGGGATAAAAGCCCTTCCCTTAGGTTAGAAGGATCAGATGAGATGACACGTGATATCCCTAAGCAATTGATCAAATAGTCCCATAAACGTCCATCCCCAAATACATCCATTTGTTGTCATTTCAAGGAACTGGCTGTAGATGAGCTGGATTCAACCTCATACTTACAAGCTACTACGTAGTGTCTCCATAAAATNAGTGGGGAACGTTCGAGAAGAGCCAGGCTTCTCTCTGGGGGGCAAGGGACTTTCATTCCTGGGCAACATTTCCCACTAAATGTTCCCAACAATTCCCACCTCTCCACTGGTCTGGAGAGGTGAGGCTGGCACAAACACCCCAAGAAAAAGAGGCCACATACAAGCCAGGGAGCCACACCTCCTCTCAGAGAAGCCTCGGCCTGGCCATTCTGTCCTGTTTGAGCTTATGGGGGGAGAAGAAAAGTTGAATAACTACAATAGTGATAAGAGGAATCACACATCTTTCCCTCAGAGTAATTTCAGGAGAGCTGAGAAGACCACCATCAAGGGTCTTTTAAAGCTGATGACTATTTCAAGTACTGAGCAATATTTCTAAATTAAGCTCCATACAGAATATGGTACACATGGGCAACAGCAAGTGGGATTTACTGCAGACACCAAGTGGAACTTCCAGCAAGTGTGATTAACAGGGCAACAGGCAGTCAGAAAAGGCATGGAATTAACTCTCCTTCTGAGACAGATGACCACTTCTTAGGTTATTCTCAACACGGTGATGCCTGGAGGCTGGATTCAATGATTGATTCTATGGAAGAAATTTGCCATAGCAAACTCTCTGGCCTTGAGAACGTCAGTGGTTTCAATTTTCTCCCCACTCCTAACCAAGAGAAATTTGAAAGGCATTTTTCCCTTATCTGAAAAGTAGTCAGACCTGCATTTCCCACCCAGTTCTTTCAAGTACATACGAACGTCCGTGTTTTTAAATGAAAGCAGTGATGAATGTCTACTTTACGTTCCCCTAATGGCTTGGGAGGAATGTAATTGCATCTATCCACAGGGCCATCAATTAAATATCTTTCACTGCCAGTTTGGCCACATTTTATCTGTGTAAAGGCTGCCAAAAAAAGGTACTGATATTTTGGATGGCTCCAGGCCCTTCAGGGAGCATTTATTATGAAGCTAGGTCTAGGCACCCGTTTTCACATTACCTTCATTAATTAACTTAATCATGCACAACAGTATAATAGCTATATTTACAGGCACACCTTGTCCTATTGTGCTTTGCTGATACTGTGATCTCTATCGATTGAAGGTTTGTGGCAACCCTGCTTCGACCGCGTCTGTCGGCGCTGTTTTCCCAACGGCACTCGCTCACTCTGTGTCTGTGTGTCACGCTTTGGTGATTCTGCCAATATTTCCAACTCTCCACCAGCAAAACGACTATGACTCACTGAAGGTTCAGACAATGCTTGGCGTTTTTTTAGCAATGAAGTATTTTTCAATTAAGTATGTTGTTCAAAATAGTACATTGATTTTTTAGACACCATGTTACTGCATACTTAATAGATCACAATACAGTGGAAACACAGCTTTTCATGAACTGTTGTTGAGTCACTCAGTCGTGTCTGACCCGTTTGTGACCCTGTGGACTGTGGCCAGCCAGGCAGTTCTGTCCGTGGAATTTCCCAGGCAAGAATACTACAGTGGGTAGCCATTTCCTTCTCCAGGGCATCACGCCTGGTATTGAACCTACATCACCTGCATTGGCAGGTGGGTTCTTAACCCTCTGTGCCACCAGAGAAGTGCACTGGAAAACCAAAAAAATCTGTGTGACGTGCCTTCTTGCAATCTTTACTTCACTGCAGTGGTCTGGAACCAAACTGGCAATGTCTCTGAGGCAGGTCTGTATACGTCCACGTCTCCAATGATGTCTTTGCCTGTGTTAAGTCTCCTAAGACAAGGTCTTTGACACAGAGTGGTAACTCACCTTTATTGTTGGTAACCCCCACACAAATCTAGACATGCTCAAGAAACATTTATTGCCCCAAAAATGTTTGGTCAGTGTAGGGTGAAAGAGAAAGGATAGATTTTGCACTCCAACAGATAAAGGTTTGCACAGTGGCGTTACCACTTATTAGCCACTTGACCTTGTACAAATCACTTATCCTCTTTGAATGTCATCTGTAAAATGGGGATAAAAGCCCTTCCCTTAGGTTAGAAGGATCAGATGAGATGACACGTGATATCCCTAAGCAATTGATCAAATAGTCCCATAAACGTCCATCCCCAAATACATCCATTTGTTGTCATTTCAAGGAACTGGCTGTAGATGAGCTGGATTCAACCTCATACTTACAAGCTACTACGTAGTGTCTCCATAAAATTACTCACCGTACAGCCACATACGACACAGCCACACACATGAGTTTCACCACTTAAATGTAGGGCTCATTGAATCTGAATGTACTGTTTCCCCCAAGGAGTCCCACTGGGAAATAAATGCTCCCCTCAAAGACTCCAAGGGCAACATACAAGCACAGACTAGTAATCCACCTGCCTTGCTCAGGTGCTGATGTTCTGGACTGCCCATTCTGCATGCTGGAAGACGGGCTCAGGGTACGATCTCCATCCCAACTCATTGTCCGAACACAATAAACACACGGCGCGCCCCAGGGGAAACGACTGGGCCCTTGAAGCCCATCTACTGTGACCCATTCCATGTTTACCCGTGACTCTCCTCACCTGCCCAGGGCAGTGCCCCCCTAAGCCAGGCGCGACGAAGGAGATAACAGCACGTTCTGATCACACCGAGCAGATGTGAGGATGGCAGGGTGGTAACATGAGGAGCACGGGTGGGACTGGGAGTTTTTACTTGGAAGAGGGAGGCTAGGGGACACGCTGCTGCAGGAAAGGAATGGAAACTGTCCGTGGGCTTCAGGAGGCTGGATTATGCCCAGTGATTTAGAAATGGAAGGATAAAAGACTCCACTACCAGGTATGGAAGGGCTGTCTCATGAAGGAATAGCTTTTCCATCACAAGAAGTATTCCAGCAGAGGCTGAAAGACAACTCATCTGTGAATGACAGAAGGGCTTCATGGACTGGATAATAAGAGGATGTGGTTCCTCCAAATGCTACAGCCCGAGACGCATCTCTCACCTGTAACTCTGTGTGAATGGTAGAGCACCATGCGACAACCCACCTACTTGCATAACTAAGGGGAAAGAACTAAGCAATAGATCAAAGAGTCTCGTAAATGGCAATTCCTAGATACACACATTTGTGGTCATTCCAAGCGACAGGCTGTAGATAAGCTGAATTCAACCTCATACACACACGCTACTGTGTAGTGTCTCCACAAAACTATTCACACACACGACACAGCCACACGTGTGAGTTTCACTGCTTAAATGTAAAGACACGTCATCCTGACTCACAAAGTGTCCTTAGCAACTAAAACCCTTCGACTTCACACCGAACAGCGCTTGATTAGCCATGACTGGCTGCAACAGTTCTGGTCCCCAAACCTACAGACAGGATCTCAGGCTTTCTGAGCTCTCACGTAGTTGCTGTCCTGATGCACAGGAGACATGGGGAGAAAAAGGAAAAGGACTGAAAAGATCACAGGCTGCCATCTGTCCCCCTGAAATTTAAGTGTTATGTGGAATGCTCTCCGGCTGCCGCCTTCACTCCTCAGATGTAAATTTCACTGAGCCCCTGGGTCTGACATGAATCCATACTCCTCCGCAAGACACACGTCTGACCGATGCCAGCTGTGGAATCACTGGCCTGCCTCTTTTGATGTGTGCACATATGAACACGATCTGGAACGTGTGTGGGGGCCTGAGCAGTCATTAGCCTCCACACCCTTCTCCTGAGAGCTGACCCTTTTCCTGCACCATCCAGGTTCTCGCATGCAAGGGAGTGAAAACCTGCGAGAGAAGGAAACGTAAAATCAATCCCAAATGTGGGGCCCCAAACCACTGCAAGATGGATCACTTACAAATGGCTGGAAACTTCTCTGTCTCCTCAACGTGTCCGCCCAGCAGAGCCAGAGGGAAAGAGCTAAACCTCTCAGATCCTTGGAAATGAACACTCAGAGTTAATGGTCAAATAGGTGGATGAGGCGATCATACGGGCTACATACCAACTCCACCGTGGTACCGTGTCTATTAAGATGGTGGGGTCATGGATACTTAGTCTAATAAATGGATTTTAAACATGGATTCAGCTTTTAACCCAACCCGGGAAGTGGTATGATATGCAAAGAATAACACAGCCACTGCTCAGTATGTGGCTTGCCACTCACTTCCCTGATTAGAAGTTGCTGGGACCAGGGATGGGCACAGAGGAAGCGGTGCCCCAGAATGCACTGCAGCAGGAATTCAATTCTGATGCTACTTCTGTTTCTTTAAATGGACACTGTGATGGTATAACGCTAATAAATATTTGTGGAACTGTATGACAATTGCAGATTTTATGTTTTTATATGATATGACATCCTTTAATCATCATTCCTGTCTAGTGAAAGTGTTAGTTGCTCAGTTGTGTCTGACTCTTTGTGACCCTATGGACTGCAGCCCACCAGGCTCCTCTGTCCATCGAATTCTCCAAGCAAGAATACTGGAGTGGGTTGCCATTCCCTTCTCCAGGGGATCTTCCCGAACTGGGGATCAAACCCCGGTCTCGCACATTGCAGGCAGATTCCTTAACCCCATCTGAATGATCAGGGAAGCCGCTCCTTGTCTAGGTTACATTTAAACAAAATTTAGACTTTTGTTTTTGGTAAAAGAAATATGCTGAAATCTTCTTTCCAACTGTCTGAGGATGCTCAGAACAATTTTCAATCAGTGCTTCTAGAAAGGAAATTTGAAAAAAGTCAAAACATTTTAGAGTTCTAACTCTTTTTGGAATGCAACTCTATCTGAAGAGTGAACAAGGAGATTCAAGGTGAAGTGTCCCAAGCCCAGAGCCTCTACGTGAGTGGGGTGGCGTATGGCTTAGAGCAGAATTCACCAACAGGTAAAAGACTTTACAGTCTGGGAAGGAGGGAATAGAGGAGAAAAAAGAGGACGCAGAAGACGGAAAATCAGTTTGGCTCATCAATCAAAGCAACAGTGAAGCAACTTCACGACCAGCTGGGTTCGGCCCTTCCAGCGGTGGTGGCTTGGGAGGCCTCACCTCTCGGAGACAGGGAAGTTCCAGGGCTCCGTACTCACCAGTGAGTTCCTCCAGGGAGGGCTGTCCACTCTTGCTGTAGTGGCTGGGCTCCATGGTCACACCCCCTGAGCTGGATTCGGCAGTAACATTCCCTTCGGTGTCTGTCTGGGACCTTCACACACAAACCAGAGCAGACATACTTGTCACAAGTGGTAACTACCCCATCTGGACCACTGTGCTCTGATCACAACCCCCGTGAGCCCCTCCTTTGGTGAGAAGCTTTAGAACAGAGCAGACCAGCAGACAGACTCTAAATAATTCATCGATGCACGTGGAGCGATGTCCCAGAAACAGAGAGAGCCACCGAAGTGTAAAAGATGAAATATTCATCACCCAAATGGAGGGTCTGCAATCCTTCACCAGGGAGCGCGTCTCTGCGTTCCCTTTGGGGAGCCAGATCTAGTCAGCAAAAGGCTGGCAAGTACCTGGCGGTTTGGATCATTTAACCTGTGCCAAAGAGCCACTTCTAAGTAACCAGCGATGCCAGCAAGNTCTTTGTGACCCTATGGACTGCAGCCCACCAGGCTCCTCTGTCCATCGAATTCTCCAAGCAAGAATACTGGAGTGGGTTGCCATTCCCTTCTCCAGGGGATCTTCCCGAACTGGGGATCAAACCCCGGTCTCGCACATTGCAGGCAGATTCCTTAACCCCATCTGAATGATCAGGGAAGCCGCTCCTTGTCTAGGTTACATTTAAACAAAATTTAGACTTTTGTTTTTGGTAAAAGAAATATGCTGAAATCTTCTTTCCAACGGTCTGAGGATGCTCAGAACAATTTTCAATCAGTGCTTCTAGAAAGGAAATTTGAAAAAAGTCAAAACATTTTAGAGTTCTAACTCTTTTTGGAATGCAACTCTATCTGAAGAGTGAACAAGGAGATTCAAGGTGAAGTGT
This sequence comes from Neotragus pygmaeus, assembly GCA_006410875.1. NCBI lineage: Eukaryota > Metazoa > Chordata > Mammalia > Artiodactyla > Bovidae > Neotragus > Neotragus pygmaeus. The sequence goes on from SJYV01025330.1 coordinate 1,646,887, forward strand.
CCCAAGCCCAGAGCCTCTACGTGAGTGGGGTGGCGTATGGCTTAGAGCAGAATTCACCAACAGGTAAAAGACTTTACAGTCTGGGAAGGAGGGAATAGAGGAGAAAAAAGAGGACGCAGAAGACGGAAAATCAGTTTGGCTCATCAATCAAAGCAACAGTGAAGCAACTTCACGACCAGCTGGGTTCGGCCCTTCCAGCGGTGGTGGCTTGGGAGGCCTCACCTCTCGGAGACAGGGAAGTTCCAGGGCTCCGTACTCACCAGTGAGTTCCTCCAGGGCGGGCTGTCCACTCTTGCTGTAGTGGCTGGGCTCCATGGTCACACCCCCTGAGCTGGATTCGGCAGTAACATTCCCTTCGGTGTCTGTCTGGGACCTTCACACACAAACCAGAGCAGACATACTTGTCACAAGTGGTAACTACCCCATCTGGACCACTGTGCTCTGATCACAACCCCCGTGAGCCCCTCCTTTGGTGAGAAGCTTTAGAACAGAGCAGACCAGCAGACAGACTCTAAATAATTCATCGATGCACGTGGAGCGATGTCCCAGAAACAGAGAGAGCCACCGAAGTGTAAAAGATGAAATATTCATCACCCAAATGGAGGGTCTGCAATCCTTCACCAGGGAGCGCGTCTCTGCGTTCCCTTTGGGGAGCCAGATCTAGTCAGCAAAAGGCTGGCAAGTACCTGGCGGTTTGGATCATTTAACCTGTGCCAAAGAGCCACTTCTAAGTAACCAGCGATGCCAGCAAGCCAAGCATGAAGATGATTCCACTGGCAGCCCCATGCGCCAACCCCCCCACCCGCCGCCCAGATCCTCCGCTGTCTCTGGAGAGGTGACCGTACAACCGGCCAGGAGTGGGTGCCAAGCAGGTGTGTTTGCCCTCCAGGTCTGATTCAGGGCTCAGATCTCCTGAGATGAAAGGTCTCACTGATGATTATTTCAACACTTGACTGAAATCTGTACTTCCCCAAACCTTCTCCATGCCCTTATTTGTCAAGCAAATCGAGACAATCAAGCAATGTGCTCTAGCCACAATTACCTCTGTTTATTCAGGCGTGCCAGGCAAATATAATTACATTCGGATACGTAACCCTGGGCGTAATGTTATTCATTCATTGGCATCCTCAGCTAATTCAACCAGATTTCACTCTCTATGAAGAAGTGTTTGCCAAGAATGCGAATTGCCTAAAACAGACTGTGGGGGGTATACCGATAAGCCCCACATCATCCATCTACACTCCCCCCACCCGCCATTTTTGTCTTCCTATTGACGCCATCGGTTCCCCATTCCCATCATCTCTGAATTTAAAGGATTTCCATGCTTTCTGTGTTCCTCTCCTTCCTTTGACCAGAATCCAAGCTTTCGCCATCTCCGCCCAGGCCGGTGAACAGGTTTATAGCTTACAAATGACAGCCAGGTATAGAAACCAGCCCACGGATGATTCTTATTGGTCTGCCTACTATCTTTCAAAGCTTTTGAATTCACGTCCACATTTAAAACTGGAGAGAGGTCACCAAAAAATCTGGATTTCTGTCCCTTTCTCAGTAAAAACAAGTCTGGAAGGACTGAGCTCACTTTCTTGCAGGGCACCACCTGCTGGTGAAAAGTGGTGGCGGTCCCCTCTGGGGAGGCGTGAGTCCCATTCACCCTGAACCACTCAGGGGGCTACTTCTGTGGTATCACCTTTGCGGGCCCAAGCAGGCACCTGGACTGTGATCTCTGTTTTAGACTGTTTCCAGGTCTTGTCCACTCCCCATTCTGTTCTCCACTGACCTCGGTGACCCTGATGTGATCTTTCATCTTTTGATTAAAGGCCTCTAATGGTTTTCTGTCGCCCGCAGAATAAGATCTAAAGTCCTTACTGGGATAGAAGATGCCCTGTATCACAGGATTCTTCCTCCTCCATTTCCAGCCCGTCTCCTGGCGCTCCTGCCTTTACACACGGCCCCGCCCTGTGCTCCATCCACATGCGGCTTCTCTCCAGTCCCAGCTCATACCCAGCCCGTCACAATTTTGTCTCTGTAGTCACGGAAGGCTCTTTTCCTCTTTCTTCCTTAGTTTGCTCCTGAGGTGCCCTGAAGGCACAGTCCCCATGCCGTCTTGGTCTGGAAGCTTTCCCCAATTTTTGGCCAGCGGATGGCTCCACCTCTTGTGCGTTCCTGTTCTCCTGATGTCTACTTATTACAGTAAGATCTAATTAATAAACCTTTCCTCCACTAGATTAAGAGCTCTCTGAAGGCTAAGACTGGCTCTTTTGAGTGGGCATTTAAGAACACTCTGCTCCAATTCATATGTTAAGCAGGCACTCAGGTAGGGTGTGATGAATGGATAAATGAGTTTTTAAGTCTAGAAAGATTCTGGGTGAGAGAAGGAGCCCGAGACTTGGAGGTCTGAACACTGAGCTGGCTGGAGTCTGCCGTCTATTACTTGATAGCCACGTACATCTCAGTAAATCACTGCACCTTGTAGAGAGGCTGGACCCTTACCTGGACATGGGATTACAACAACCACCTCCCCCAGCTGCTACAAAACTCATAGGTGAAACCACACGAAAGCACTTAGCGAAGTATAAAGCAACAGAGGTGTCCAGTGTGTCTTCTGAATTGGTAACTATAGTTCATTCCGAGTGATTAAAAAAAAAAAGATTTATTTTCCTTTTCTCCTGGTAACATCACTAACATGAAAGGTTCTAGGAGGAGCACTGTTAAGTAATAAACAGTGAGCTACAAACTTGAGAGAGAGAACCTGGAGCATAAATGGAGTCTAAACCACTTTCTAAAATCCTCTGATCTAGTCCTGGCTCCTCAATTTACAGATGAGGCTCAGCACGAGGCAGAGGTTTAGAGTCAAGACTATTTCATGGTTAAGCACTTGATCCCTCTAGGCAGAGAGACTTGGCTATAAGCACAGGCTCTTCTGACTACCAGCTCTTTGACGTAGAGCAAGTTATTTAATTATTCTAGGCCTCAGTTTGCTTATTGGAAGAATGGGGATAAAAAAGGTAGCCAGCTTGTGGAGTTGTGAGAATGATCCAATGATCTGGGTTTCTGCACACACATGGTGCATGCTCAGCAGTGGTGCCTGCAGCCAGGTCCCAGGAATACACAGGGACGCACAAGTGAACAAAAGACCAAGTCAGGCAACAGGGCTCTTCTCTCCAGCCTCCCGGGCTCACCCAGAGGAAAGACACCTCAGAGGAGGAGCAAGGACATCACACGGGCTGAACATAAATGCTAGAGCGCAGTTCAACACACGGATGCTTTCTCCCTCCCATCTGTTGGACTTTAGCTCTTTACCATGAAGAGCTTTTCCTCTCACAGAAAAATCTTGAAATATAAAAAAAAAAAATTAGAGCTTAAATGGTGTAGAATCTTTCAAATGATTGCAGCCAGGAAAAAAAAGGGAGAGAGTAGAATTGACCGTGATCAGACTGTCACATATTTTAATTCTGAAAAAGCAAATCAGAACTCTGGGAATAGCAGCCTGATTATGCCTGACGTTAAGACTATCCACGTGACCACAATGATAAAAATTTCACGGCAACCAATTCAGTTGCCTCCATGGTTCAGAACACAGTTGTATAAAAAGTTAAGCATGGAGACCAGTGCTGAAGCATTATCTAAGCTTTGGCACCCTTCTCAGGACTGTTAGCTGAGCTGATGACTTGATTTAATACAAAGATGACCACCTCCCATTTAAAAAGATCTGCTGTGACCCTCCCTGAAGGGTAGAGTGAACAAGGAAAAGGAAAGAGCTTCTCCTCAGAAGCCTGACCTTCCCTCACAGGCTGGATGCTGTGGGCTTGACTCTGCAATCAGATGCTTGAACCAGTCTTCCTATCAGCTCTTCGCAGGAATGCTAACAGAACTAGAACTCACCTCAGGCAGAGAGAGGAAACAGCTAATTCACTGGGGAACCATGCAGGCTGAGGAAGCAGAAAGTATGGGCGCGAGTCTGTGCATATGAACAGGTATGTGAACACATGTGTGAATACGTGCATAGGTGCCTTCACATTTCATGTATGAATGTGTACTTGGGTCCTTATTTACGTGTGACTGTCCGTGAGGTGCACTCGCACGTATGGATGCATCTGTGTGTGTGTGTGTGTGTGTGTGTGTGTGTGTGTGTGTGTGTATAAGCTGGGTCGAAGCTGTGAAGGAAGAGCCTGGACTGTAACACTGAACCAGAGGTCCCCTCGGTGCTATGGACGGCTCTTAGTTATCACTCAGCTGTGCAGAGATGCCCATTGCCCGGCAGGTCTTGAGCACAGGATCAAGCTGAGCACTGCGAACAGGGCTCTGGGACCCCCCAAGAGCAGGGCTGGGTGGTTTCCATCTGCCCAGACAGGACTCATCGCAAGAATTAAGCATCATACAGAGACGATGTCCCCCATCCTGTACAGGTGTGTGGTGTAACCAGAGGCTCTCACAGGCCACAACCACCCAGAACAGCAGCATCAGGCTCCGCATGGCCTCCTGTGGTCCCCTGGACGTGCCATCAGAGAAAGAGGGACTGACAGTGGAAACATTCAGGCTTGTCACCCCAAATACAACTCAGGTTCTCCGGTTCTTCTAGAACGAGTCCTTCCTTATGGTTACTCTTCTTCCTCATCCTGTTCTCCCCTCTGAAAAACCCCAGCACATAGCAGGGACTGAAAAAGTATTTTCGTTCCCTGGCTGCCTAGTGGTTAGAATTCCGGGCTTTCACGGCTGTGGCCTGGATTTAATCCCTGCTTGGGGAACCCTCAATCCACACAGTGTGGCCAAAAAATTAAAAAAAAATTTTTTAGAAGAAAAGAAAAAAAATACATGCAATGGGGTAACAAACCATGTGGTTCTGGAAGTTCAAGATGAGCTTCTCTGTGAGAAGTCTCAGTTGCTCAGCAAGGTGGTTTTGTGTTTCATCATTTAAAGTACATTCAGGATGCTTTAGGACTGACCTTGGAGCCTGTCAAGTGACATCAACCCACCCTTCTAGCTATTGTTCAGGCTGTTCTGCCAAGCCCCTGGGTCCCCGAGTGCCTGAACCGCTCCTCCACATCTTAGGATCACCCACGTTTTCCTTCCACTCTTTAGCTTTCTAACCTACCCCCACGCCCCAGCCACACTGAATTAACTGTCCTTCAAGCACACTGCGTACGCCTCTATCAGGAGCTGATCACGGGGCCCCTGAGCCGTCTGCCTCAATGTTCCCGGAGACCCCTGCCCTTGAAGACCCCTTGCCCAGGGCTGGGGAGGGGCAGCCGCTCCTACCTGTACAGGAAAGGCGCCACGGTGGCAGTGTTGGGGTGACTGTATTGCTGCTGGGGCTGAGGTAGCTGGACACTGACAGTATTGCTTCCTGTGGTCTGGGTGGTCCCCACGGACGCACTGACAGTCTGGCTGCTGAGGCTGTGGTTCAGGCCGGTCCCTCCGGGGCCTTTTCCTTCTGAGGACGCCAGGCTGCAGGAGGAGCTGGAATGCCTGCCGTCCAGCGGGGGCTTCTGCTGGGGGAGCCCCGAGCTCGGTTTCCCACTCCGGGCTCGCTCCCCATCCTTGGAAGGCGTGGGGGCACTTGGGGATTTCCCGGGCACGCTCTTCATCCCTGGTTTTGGTATCCCGCTGTGGGAAGGGGCCGGGGCCTCCTTCTTGGCACTGTTGAGCTTCCCCCCTTTGGGGATGAAGCTGGCGATCTTGGAGGACTTTTTGGGCATCTCGGTCAGGGCGGCCCCGCTGGGGTCTTCCCTCGGCCCCTCTTTGAGGTCCGGCCTCTCTGTCACCGAGGCTCTCTTGGTGAGGTCCTTGCTTTTCTCCTTCTCGCGCTGTTGTTTCTCCTTTTCCTTCTCGCTGCCTTTCGGGGAGCTCTTCTTGTTGGTCAGCGCCCGGCTGAAAGTCCTCTGGGCGATGCCCTTGAGGGCGATCTTGGGGCTGTTGGACGGGGGGCTGGCCGCGGACAGTGGGCGGCCGCCTGCCTCCATCTCTTCGCTCTCCTCGAAGCTGGGCAGGATCTCCAGCCGCTCGCAGCTCGTGTCCCGCGACCCCGGGCCCTCGCCTGCCTTGGAAGCCCCCTTGCTGTTGAAAAGNAAGTACATTCAGGATGCTTTAGGACTGACCTTGGAGCCTGTCAAGTGACATCAACCCACCCTTCTAGCTATTGTTCAGGCTGTTCTGCCAAGCCCCTGGGTCCCCGAGTGCCTGAACCGCTCCTCCACATCTTAGGATCACCCACGTTTTCCTTCCACTCTTTAGCTTTCTAACCTACCCCCACGCCCCAGCCACACTGAATTAACTGTCCTTCAAGCACACTGCGTACGCCTCTATCAGGAGCTGATCATGGGGCCCCTGAGCCGTCTGCCTCAATGTTCCCGGAGACCCCTGCCCTTGAAGACCCCTTGCCCAGGGCTGGGGAGGGGCAGCCGCTCCTACCTGTACAGGAAAGGCGCCACGGTGGCAGTGTTGGGGTGACTGTATTGCTGCTGGGGCTGAGGTAGCTGGACACTGACAGTATTGCTTCCTGTGGTCTGGGTGGTCCCCACGGACGCACTGACAGTCTGGCTGCTGAGGCTGTGGTTCAGGCCGGTCCCTCCGGGGCCTTTTCCTTCTGAGGACGCCAGGCTGCAGGAGGAGCTGGAATGCCTGCCGTCCAGCGGGGGCTTCTGCTGGGGGAGCCCCGAGCTCGGTTTCCCACTCCGGGCTCGCTCCCCATCCTTGGAAGGCGTGGGGGCACTTGGGGATTTCCCGGGCACGCTCTTCATCCCTGGTTTTGGTATCCCGCTGTGGGAAGGGGCCGGGGCCTCCTTCTTGGCACTGTTGAGCTTCCCCCCTTTGGGGATGAAGCTGGCGATCTTGGAGGACTTTTTGGGCATCTCGGTCAGGGCGGCCCCGCTGGGGTCTTCCCTCGGCCCCTCTTTGAGGTCCGGCCTCTCTGTCACCGAGGCTCTCTTGGTGAGGTCCTTGCTTTTCTCCTTCTCGCGCTGTTGTTTCTCCTTTTCCTTCTCGCTGCCTTTCGGGGAGCTCTTCTTGTTGGTCAGCGCCCGGCTGAAAGTCCTCTGGGCGATGCCCTTGAGGGCGATCTTGGGGCTGTTGGACGGGGGGCTGGCCGCGGACAGTGGGCGGCCGCCTGCCTCCATCTCTTCGCTCTCCTCGAAGCTGGGCAGGATCTCCAGCCGCTCGCAGCTCGTGTCCCGCGACCCCGGGCCCTCGCCTGCCTTGGAAGCCCCCTTGCTGTTGAAAAGTTTTAGTTTTTCCAGCATGGACCTCTGATTGTTGGGGGCCGGCTTCAGGGCTTCGGGGGCGGGCCGGGGGGGCTCGGGCGTGGGCGGCTTGACGGAGAGCACGGTGGCCGCGGCGCTGTGCTTCGCGCTGACCGACTTGCTGCGCCAGGGCTTGGAGGCCGAGCCCGGTTGGGGGATGGCCGAGGAGGCGCCGCAGCTAGCAGGGCCACACCCGCCGCCTCCCTCCAAAGCAGCAGGTGCATCTTCGCTCATTGCGGGGTGGGAGGATGCCGGGCTCCCCAAAGGCTCTGCGGAGACGGGGAAGAGAGGGAGACCTGAGTTATATGCATGGGCTTGCACTCATCACGAGGGGCATATGCCACGGCTGCATGGCCGATCGCTCCAACCCAGATGCCACACAGCCCCACTACCTGTGTCTCAATCTTAATTCCACCTTGACTTTCTCCTACGCTCCATCAGGCACTGTTTACACCCCCCCTCCCCCCACTCCCCCACACATTTTGGCATATGCTATATGAATGCACTCCGACCTTAACATCCATATGCATGTGGCACAATTAAGCACACACTTCATGGGAAAAGAAGTAAAAATCCACACCACCACTGTGATTGTGCAGGAATGGTACAAGAAATATCTCCTGTCTTGAATGATTCAACCCATAACCCCGTTTTCCAACTAAAGGGAAACAATGGAGGATTATCCAACTTTAAGAAAACAATGTATCAGAGACAAACAATTGAGGATTATCCAACTTTAAGTAAACAATGTACCAGAGACATTAACACAGAACAGATTCCGCCCCCCCCCAAAAAAAATCCAGAAAAAAGAGAAACCAAGGATAATCTCGACAGACGTAATTACCCACAGAAATTGCTAAATCCCACCAAAGCATATGCGTTTCCCTATGCTGGCACTTTTAAAAGCGTTAGAACGTGATGTAGGCTGGAGTTTAAAAAAAGGCTTTCGAGCTCAAGAGTATGAACTGAGCATGAGGTTTCCCCGTCAGCAGGAAAACTCGCAGGTTATCTGAAAGTCAAGGCTTCCCCCTTGGCACAAGAGGGAAGTTCCCCAGCCAGCCCCTTTTCTCAGAAAAGCCTCAAAATATTTCCAAATTAGAACTGGAATTATTCGGAGACAGGCAGGTTCCAAACTGGCGCTCTGCTAGGCACCAAGGCAGCCTAGATTGATGACCTGAATGCCAGAGCTCCCTTGCCCAGGCGGCAGGCAGAGCCACACAGCGCCATCCTCGTCGGGGCAGCTGTCAGAGGGAAGGGGGCCGGGACACGGCTCTGAGCCCATCCCCGCGCCCACCCAGGACCACGCCTGCCCAGCGCAGACAGGGTGCAGCACCGCGGCCCCCAAAGAGCCCGTGCCCCACCCTTGCAAAGTCACAGGGACACGACTTACCCGGCCGCAGTCACTTTCTCCCGCAACGACTCCCTAGGAAAACTTCTCCAACCCGAGCGGCTGTCCTTCCGATTGTCACAAGTGTTTTCGGTTAAACTGCTCATGTTTCTAATTAACTTCTGTCATCCGCAACTGCTCCAGTGCCCAGAAGCCTGGCGGGATTAACGGCTNGGGGTGGCGGGGGGGGGGGGAAGCCGCAGCTCCGGGGTGATCCAACGCAGACCTCCCAATGTTTTAAAACACATACATCTTCCTGACTTCCCGGGGATTCGGGTTTGGAGCGGGGGCTGCTGTGCGATCCTCCCTTACAAAATGCACGGCGCATTGCTGGATCTTTTCCTGGGGAGAGCTGGGGACTGGCTGGGAAACAGGCTCACAGAACCCACCCACACCGCCAGCCCCTAGGAGGGTCTCCTCGGGTGGGACACACTGCTCATGGAGGGCCTCCCGGGCTCAGGAGGTATCATGCTAGGCACTCTGAGAAGAGGGGCTCACTGACCCCGTTTGACGAGTGGGGAGACTGAGGCTTGGAGCGGGCTAACGACTGACCCTCCATCACACCACTAGAGATGGTCCAGTGTGGGACTTGGACTCAGGTCTCGAGACAGTGCTCTTTGGGACTGCGTCCCAGCTACCTCCTGCGATAAAGAACATGTGTAAACTACAGCCACTTAGATGACCAGAGGACTTCAGGGCATCTACTCTTCCACTGCTTGAGTATATTCACGATGTCCATGGTGGGGGACAAACCAGCCCAGCCACTGGATAGCAGGCAGCTTATGCCATGGAGGCCAGCTCCTGGGAGGGCAGCAGTGACCCTCCAGTTGCGAGTTCCACTCTCTCAGGATCGCTGTCCTTCCCTTTACTTGGGCTCAGATCTGGGGCAGAAATATTCATTCATTCGTACATTCAGTAAATTCATTGATATCAACATTCAAAGATGGGTCATCCCTGGTGGCCCAGTAGTTAAGAATGCCTCTGCCAGTGCAGGGGACACGGGTCCCCTCCGTGGTCTGGGAACTATGATCCCACATGCGGCGGGGCAACTAAACTTGAGCCAGAGCTAGAGAGCCCTCCTGCCGCACTTCCGAAGCCCCCGTGCCCCAGGGTTCGTGCTCCGCAACATGAGAAGACGCTGCAATGGGCAGCCTGCACACGGCAACTGGAGAGCAGTCCCCAGAGTTCGCCACAACCAGAGAAAGCCCGAGGACAGCAATGAAGAGCCCACGTGTCGCAACGAAGACTCAGCACAGCCAAAAATAATTAGTGTTTAAAAATCAAAAACAAATTTAATGAGTGCCTCGTTTTTGCCACACGTTGTTCTAGGCACTGGGATACATCAATGACAACACCGAGATCCCTGCCTTCATGGATGTTACACTCTGGCAGGGAGTGTAATTCATATAATTAATACATACACTTTATCACTTGGCAGAAAAGAAGTCCTAGAGAAAAGGGGCTTTGAATGGGGTGGGGAGATTGCAACAATGTCCTTATGGGAGCTACAGCAAATCCGAAACAGAGGTTTGCTCCTCTTTCCTAAAGAAGTTTCAGAACTACTCCCTACTGGGCAGAAGCACATGCATCAGTGTGACTTCTCTGCTCCTACACATTCCCTGGAACTCTTACAAGAAATGCCCCTGCCTAGCATTTCTGTGTAACTTTAAACCTTAACATGCACAGCTAGCAATCAGGTGTTACGAACCCATTAGGGACTGATCCAGAGTTAACCAGACACCTGACTTGTCTAAGAGAAATGTGTAAGCCAATCAAAGACGTGTGTTTCCTTCAGGAAAGGTGTCAGGTGCAAGAAGGGGCTCACACGCCATAGATGTGAAGGATACATAATCACTTCCCAGGCTGTCCCCAGATGGGGGCTCCCAGAAACTCTTGTCTTTCAAACCTCAGCTCAAATGCCTTCGTTCTTTGTCAAGCTCCCTGAGACCGTAGGGCTGAATGAACTACCTGGTTTGCATCATCACCTGGTATTTTTACCTACTCTGCTTCCCCAGGACACTGTCCAAACTTCCCTTTTTATAAAAGCATTTGGAGGGCCACCTACTTACACCAGTCACTGGGAAAATAGCCCCTGCCCTTTAGGAACTCACTGTTCAAAGAGGCAGCAGACCTCAAAACAGAGCACAGAAGCAATGTCAAGGCTGTAGAGGGCGGTACATGGTCCCAGGAGGCCCAAAGATTGGGATCTCCTGATTTCCCCAGAGAGTCTGGGAGAGCTTCATGGAGAGGAGGCACTATGGGTTGGCTTGTTCCCCTGGTCTGTGAATCCCTCCAGAGCAGAGACCACTCCCTGCCCCCATTCATCCTTGTTTCCCTAAGCCTGCCAGAGCATAGAGAATACTAAATGGTTTTCGCACTGTTGGTGAGTAGCTGTGACATTTGCAAGTCACATTTAAGGCAAGAGAGACTCAAAGTTTGTGATCAGTCATTAGGGTTTTATTAAAACCTTTCAGTCCAAACTCAGGATTAGGACTCAGAGCTTCAGAATTTCCACTTGGCGTTTTGCCTGGGTTCCCCTTGTTGTAGGGTCATGGGGACATTTCAAGGCTGCTCATTATAGCTGTAAGAGATAGTCCATGGGGATGATTCTGAATCTGGTTTCTAGAACAGAAGTTCCCTGTGTAGGGCTCCCGGGCATCAGCGCACCATCAGACCATCAATACTTTAGAATCAGGTCACAGCCAGCTGTTGTCGTTCAGTCGCTCAGCTGTGTCTGACTCTTTGTGACCCCGTGGACAGCAGTATGCCAGACTGCCCTGTCCCTCACCATCTCTTCCCCTAAACAGTGAAGGGGCTCCAGGTCATGAGTGGTCTTGTGCAGGTGAACTGGACACATTTCTGTCATTCCTGGGGTATCACACCAGTGATCTCAGACCTTGGCTGAGATGGAAAGCAGCCATCTCTAACACTAGGCTTCTGTGATTCCTACCAGGCTTCTGAGTGCATGAGATAATGCAGGAGAGGCCTGGGGAGGCAGGCAAAGTGGCCAGTGTGATACCAGCTGAAAGGATGCCAGCTGAGGTATACCACTCTGCCCCTCCGTCTCCCCATTTGTAAGAGGGTAAGCTTTTCTCTAGAGTCCTTTCAGCTCTGCTTCCATTTGAATCTCAGTGAGTCTCCAAGAGGCCTGAAGAGGCTGGACCCCAAGAACGCCGATAGGTTCACTTGCTAAGTTATAGGGTTACTGCGTGCTATAGCACACAGGTGTTTCTTTAACTTCAATCATTTCCCTTACTAGTAAATACAGAAAATGGGCTGGTATACTCAAACTCTTATTTATTTATTTTGGCCATGTGGCATGCAGGATCTTAGTTTCCTGACCAGGCATCAAACCCACGCCTCTGTGCCCTGGGCCACTGGACCGCCAGGAAAGGCCCGAGGAATACTCAGACTTGGATGAGCTGCTAGTGAATTAAAATCTAGTATTCCAGGAAGACAAATGAGGGAGAAGAAGGGTGGAGTGAGTCTTTAAAAATTAAGCACACTTCTCTCTCTAATAACTCTAGAGAGAGAAAGGAGGAAAGCATGAAAGAAATGCTCTGACCACCAGTATTCTCCCAACAATGGTATGTGGTCCATGGAAGGAGGTGAGATGAACATTTCTGATGTCACATGGATAAACATTTTTATATTTTAAAAGTTACCTATTTATCTGCTGCATATCATAAAATACAAGCAGTTCACATATAAATCAACAGTTTCATGGGATGGTTCAGATGTAGATTTAATTTGAGTTGATTTAAGGAAACTATGAAACAGATAGAAACACAAGTGGTTTACTGATTTGGCAAAACTCACACAGCAAGTTTGTGAAAGACTAAAGTTGGGGAAACACTGTTCCATTAAATCAGAAATACTTATTTTATATGTAAAATATATAATAATTAATTTTAAAATATTTATTTCATACTCAATCTGTTCTTTTGATAAATGCAATCAATCAAAAGGAAAGTGAAGTCACTCAGTCGTGTCCAGCTCTTTGTGACCCCATGGATTGTAGCCCTACCAGGTTCCTCCGCCCATGGGATTTTCCAGGCAAGAATACTGGAGTGGGTTGTCATTTCCTTCTTCAGGAGATCTTCCTGACCCAGGGATTGAACCTGAGTCTCCAGCATTGTAGGCAGATGCTTTACCGTTTGAGGCACAGGGCGGAAGGCCCCCAAAAGGACTAGGTTTAAAACTAATCTGAAATGGCTACTTTAGAGCTTTATTTATTTATATGTATTTGTTTAGCATGACATTTTGCTGGGAATTGGTCAGATCTAGGAACAAAATCAGGTCTCTGTTTAGCCAAAAGTAATTCTAAGGATAATGGTTTTAAGTTTCAGACTACTAAACATAATAAGAATAATATATTACATCATGCCCAATAAACACCCCAAATATCCATATGCAAAATTTCATGACTTATTATATGTAATAGATGTTGGTAAATTCTGCCCTAGTTTGTATTTTATTCTTTGCTATACCAGGTCTGAGTCGCAGCAGAACTCTTAGCTGCGGCATGTGGGATCCAGTTCCCTGACCAGGGATCGAACCCAGGGCCCCTACCTTAGGAGCGTGGAGTCTTAGCCACTGGACCACCAAGGAAGTCTCCTAGTTTGCACTTGAGAATGCTGATCACAGGGACCCCGCACAGAGTTTATGAACCACGCCCCATGGTCTGATCTCAGCTTTAAAAGGCCAGCTCACCAGGTTCTCCCACCACCAACTGACAAACCACCGCAAAAAGGAAAAGTCTCATTTGAAATGCTGCAGGAACAGGAGGCCTTTGAAGAAGAGCAAAGGCTTTTTGGGAAAAAAAAAAAAAAAAAGGAGTTTAAGGAGAGCATTAATCCTCCTGTTGGGAAGGGAAAAGTTTGGTTTTTCTGGCAACCAGCCTTTAACCTTCCCTGACAGTAACCAAAATACTTTCTAAATGAAAATAGAGCATTTCTATTGCAAGCATTAGAAAGCATTTCTTCCTCTCTTCCTCCACGAGGACCAGCAGTGGCCCCTGGTCCCTTCTGTCCCTAGCTTCCTAGTTAGGGAGACGTTGGTGGTCTGGTCGGGGCAACAGGTACCCAGGGAGTATGATCTAGGCCAGCTGATCTTAGTTGCTGTCACCCTACTGTGATTTTAAACTTGCTCAGAGGATGGGTCTAGCCTAAATCTTCAGGAAAAGGTCTGATCATTGGGCCTATAATTTTGGGCCTATACATTAGACCTATACAATTTCCTACAATTTGTTAAGGTGTCAGTCGTGAGTATACAAATTTATTAGGATAACTGAAACCAGTTTTTTTTGTTTGTTTGTTTGCTTGCTAGTTTGTTGTAAGTGCATGGACTCTGGCCACACAGGCTGGAGATTATCTCCAGAGTTACTCTGCTTAGTTTCTCTACAATAATGTTAGCCACCAGACCACAGAGGGGCACGTAAGTGGATCTCGCTCAATCCACTTAGTGGTTCTGCAGGATTTCTGCAGCCTGGCCTGTGAAGCCTTCTCAATACTGCTATGATCAATGTCTAATATCAAAGGCATGGACTCAAATATAGTTTCTCTCCAACTACTCCCTGGAGAGGAGCCTTGGAGGTACAGAAAGATGGAGAAAGGGGTCAAGAGAATTGCCAACAAAAGTGGTCAGAGAGGGGAAAGACATGGAGCAGAAGGAGCTGGGCTCGGAATCCATATTTTCTAAGGATCATTTTGTGTCTATAATTCCATAGGCTCCCAAAATCCAAGTTAGAATAAGAATGATGATTTATATGAACAAATATTTTCTTTAAAGTTGCTCTGTTAAGTTAGTCCCTAATAAAAATCCCAACGATGTTTTTGTTGAAATAGAAAAATCCATACAAAAATTCACATGGAATCTCAAGGGACTCTGAATAGACAAAGTAATTCTGAAAAAAGAACAAAGTCGGAGGTCTCATACTTTCTGATTTCAAGCTTTTCTACAAAGCCATCACTGTAATACTGACAAAGGCAATCATATAGACCAATGGACAAGAGCCACCAGACATAAACCTTTGCAAATAATTTTCAAGAATATTCAATGGGGTAAAGATCATCTTTTCAATATATTTTCTGGGAAAACTAGATGTTCACATGCAAAAAAAGTGAAGCTAGGTCCATACTTTTTACCATATTAAAAAATTAACCTAAGATGGATCAAAGACTTAAATGTATGAACTATAAAACTCTTAGGGGAAAAACACAGGGTAAAAATTTCATGATACTAATTTTGGCAGTGATTTCTTGGTATGACACAGAAAGCAGGAGCAAAGAAACAAGCTGAACTTCATCAAAGTTGAAAAAAACTTCTGCATTAAAGGACATAATCAACAGAATGCAAAAACAACCCATGAGTGGTAATAAATGCAAATCATACATCTGATATCCAGAATATATAGAGAACTCATATAACCCAACAACAACATGATATAAAAATGGGTAATGGACTTAAACAGACATTCTTCAAAGAATATATACAATTGGCCAATACACACACAGAAAGCTGTTCAGCATCACTAGTCATCAGGGAACACAAACCAAGACCACAAGAGGATGCCACTCCATACCAAGTAAGATGGCTATTATTTTTTTTAAAAAGAAAATAACAAGTGTTTCTGAGGATGCTGAGAAATTGGAACTGTTGTGCATTACTGTGAGAACGGAAGATTGTGCAGCCACTGTGGAAAACACAAGGGCAGTTCCTCCTCAATATGTCCTACCAGGTCCACTCCTGAGTATCTACCTGAATGAGGTGAAAGTAGGAACTTTAAACAGATATTTGTACACCCAGGTTCATAGCAACATTATTCCCAATAGTCAAAGGGTAGAAGCAACCCAAATGTGTATCAATATATAAACAATGGATACTGTTTGGATGAATGAATGAATCACCTAAGTGTGAGATATATCTATGTCTCTCTATACACACACACACACACATACACAATGGAGTATTAATTCAGCCTTCAAAAGGAAGGCAATTCTGACACCTGCAATAATAGGGATGTCCCTTCCATTAGGAAGCTTCTACAAGCCCCTTATCCGTATCCATCAGAGGGCAGACAGGATGGAAACC
>SJYV01025331.1:0-12674 GCA_006410875.1 Neotragus pygmaeus
CTCTTTATCCTATGAGTGCTTGCCTAGTAGTCAGCCCAAGAGTCATGTGTCATGAAGTTGGGAAGTTCTTTGCATAATAGGATAAATGATGAGCATATTCAAAGGTCAAATGTTTTGAAGCTGAAATCATTGTAAAGCTACATACTGATTCCTGACTGGCCCCAAGGTCAGGAGAAAGCACCTTAATCACAAAAGTAGCAGGGGTTTAAAAAAGTAAAAAAAGCACTGTGATGAAACCCAGTGAATTCGCCCCAGCTTCTTGTGGAGATTTATGCCCCAGGAAGGTCCTGCTTTATGTCATCCTGGCTGCATCGGTGTCTCTCTCCCCCTCCTGGGAGCAAATGCCTCAGGACCCAAGAGGAGACTGGATGTCAAGGATCTTGAACGTGCCAGAACTTTCCTCATCAGCGACGGTGATGGCGCATCGAGGGATGGGCGTAGCCCTGGCTGCCGTCGGTGTCGTTCAAAGGCTTGCTCAGGCTGGGCTTGCTCCCATCTCAGACAGACGCGTTCCTTCCGGCCTCAAACGGCTCCCAGTCTCTGCCAAGAGAGCCGGGCTGCCGGCAGGCCCGTGGGGAAGCGGGGGCCGCCGCTCCCCAGCGCGCACCCCAGCCCTGCGCNGCTTGCTCAGGCTGGGCTTGCTCCCATCTCAGACAGACGCGTTCCTTCCGGCCTCAAACGGCTCCCAGTCTCTGCCAAGAGAGCCGGGCTGCCGGCAGGCCCGTGGGGAAGCGGGGGCCGCCGCTCCCCAGCGCGCACCCCAGCCCTGCGCCTCCTGCCCCGCAGCGGCAGGCTTCCCTGCGCTCAGCGCTCACGCGGGGCGCGGGGCGGGCCGGGCCAGCCCCTGCTTCTCACCCTCCCAGCCACACTCTCGTTCCTGGGCGTCTGGCGGAAGCCCACCACGCAGGGGAGCTGGCCTCCCCCGGCCCTGCAGCCCTCCCAGCTGCACCGCCGGCCCGCGGCGCCTCCAGGCCGCCCGCTCCTGGGCCTGGCTCCTGCGTGCGCTTTGCTGACCGGAGATGGCCTGCGCCTCTCACACGCGCTACCTTCATGCCGAGTGGAACATGCAGTCTGCACACCGAGTTTTTAAAATCCTGAGCGCCGTAACTGTGGAAGAAATCAGCATGTGACGGAGAATTCCCCTCGGACTTCACAGCTCAGCCAGGCGCGGGCTCCCGGTGACCCACGAGGACGCTGCCCAACCCGCTCCTGGCGGGGCAGAGGCTTCCGCCCTGTTCAGCAAACGTGGCTGTGTCCTCTCCCTCTCCACAGACGCGCTTCCATTTTCCAAGACGGCTGCCGAGCCCACAGCAAGGGCATTCCGGGCGGGCGGACGAGCGGAGGCAGGCAGGCTGCAGCAGCCCCCCGGCCTCGGCCCGCGCTGCCTCGGCTGCTGTGCCACACGGCAGCTTCTCTCCAGCTCTGCCTCCACCACACTCCTGGCTCCAAAACACGAGGGAAAGAGATGGAACGCTCTGGATCTGTGTCCAGTATCTGTTACGAGGTCATCAGTTTCTTCCTCTGANCCGAGCCCACAGCAAGGGCATTCCGGGCGGGCGGACGAGCGGAGGCAGGCAGGCTGCAGCAGCCCCCCGGCCTCGGCCCGCGCTGCCTCGGCTCCGCTGTGCCACACGGCAGCTTCTCTCCAGCTCTGCCTCCACCACACTCCTGGCTCCAAAACACGAGGGAGAGAGATGGAACGTTCTGGATCTGTGTCCAGTATCTGTTACGAGGTCATCAGTTTCTTCCGCTGAGCAACTGGACGGTATTGACACCTTCTTGTGGGGTTTATGGGAGGGAGTGAATGCAAGAGCCCAAGGGATAAACAGCCTGTCTTAGCTCTGCTACTGTTGGTACGTGTGCTTGGGACTGGAGGGAAGTCCAAGATTCCAGGCCCTTCAGACGGGTGTGACGTCCACACGTCTACAGGAAGTCCCTCTTCAAAGCAGATACGGCGGGTGATGCGTTCCTTGGATGGTCAATGCACGTAGCACCAGCCGGCGCTGGTCCCAAACAACCGCAGGTGATAAACAGTCACAAGCTCTGCTGAGCTCCCTGTTTCCCCGGCACTACGCTGTCGCCCCCTCTGAAAGCCTCAGCCGCAGCCACTCCAGCCTCCGAACCACTCAGGCTGGTGCGGCGGGCACCACGTGGGCACTCTGGGGCTCTGGCCACAAGCTCCTGAGTTTCCTCTACCTGGAGAAGGGCAGAGGCTATGCGAGCCTGGCGCGAACTTCGGAGTCTCTGCCAAACAGAAACAGCAGTACGTGGCGACGGGTCAGACTCAGGGCCCCCCTCTCCCCTCCCCAGCCTCATCCAGCTGGGAAATCAATAGTCACTAAGCTCTGGCAGCCGAAGGCCGTTCCTGCGGAGCGCGGTGCTCCAGCAGCCATGGGGATGCTAACCAAGCAATGGTCACCGACAAGCCCCCAGGACAAAAGTCGCAGGGACAGCCAGGTGAACTGCCGTTACTGCTGAAATGAGGTGATTATCATGGGGGAAGACAGCTGTATGCAGAGGTTCCACCTGCTTACCACCAACGGGGGTCGTGGTGGCAATTTCCGTCTGTAGCACAGATTTGGTCTGTCTGTAAAGTTCTGGTTGTCTTGTAAGACATGGGTTCAGAAGGTAGTAAAACTCCTCTGGAGACCTCCTTTCCTGGGGACGTGCTGGTCAGCACCCTTGCTTTCGTGGGTTTGTTGACTGCATGTGACGATGCATCACCATCTGTCCCTGCCACTAAAGGTACAGGTGCCCCTCTGGGCAGCCCTCCTGAGGCCTGGTCCAGGGCTCAAGGGCCCCTTCCTCACCCCACAGCCTTCTGTCTGTGTCTGGAAGGCAGGCCTTCATTTGTTAGCTGGACCGAGCGGGTGCTGACCAGGGTGACCGCAGCCCGCGCCCGCCTGCCCTCTGCTCCTGTCCTCCGAGGTCACCTGCAGAGGGCCCTGCTCACCTGTTCCCACTCATCATCACAGAAAAGTCCCCCACAGCCTCCCTCACAGGGAACTCACAAGCATTTATTTTTGAAAGTAAAGAAAAAGTAATAAACAATGACTATGCGTGTTAGTCAGTTGAGTCCGACTCTTCATGACCCCATGGACTGTAGCCCACCAGGTTCCTCTGTCCTTAGGATTTCTCAGGCAAGAACACTGGAGTGGGTTGCCATTTCCTCCTCCAGGGGGTCTTGATGCTGGGGATTCGTCAGTTAGCAGATAAGATTCAAATCTCTGCCAACAATAGTCTTAGACCCCAGGGCAAGGGACTGGTAAACAGCAAGATGGATGAAAAACAGCATGTATGCTTCCTATACTGGGCTGCTCAGGTTGCCATAAAAAAATGCCTCAGATGGAACGGCTTGAGCCACAGAAATCCACGTGCTCACAGTTCTACAGGCTAGTGGCCCAAGATCTAGNAACAGCAAGATGGATGAAAAGCAGCATGTATGCTTCCTATACTGGGCTGCTCAGGTTGCCATAAAAAAATGCCTCAGATGGAACGGCTTGAGCCACAGAAATCCACGTGCTCACAGTTCTACAGGCTAGTGGCCCAAGATCTAGGATCCCCTGGAGTTGGGTTTCTGAAGATGGCTCTCTCCCTGGCTTTCAGACTGCCAGCTGCTCACTGTGCCTCCGCAGGGACTGTGCTTGGGGGCCTGGAGAGAGAGCTCTCCTTTCTTCTTCAAGGACACTAATTCTACAGGATCAGTGAGCATGTGTAGGTTACTTCAGTCGTGTCCAATTCTTTGCTACCCCATGGACTGCAGTCCACCAGGCTCCTCTGTTCATGGGACTCTCCAGGCAAGAATACTGGGGTGGGTTGCCATTCCCTTCTCCAGGGGATCTTCCCGACCCACAGATCCACTGTGTCTCCTGCACTGGCTAGTGGGTTCTTTACCAGTAGTGTGACCTGGGAAGCGCATAGAATCAGGGCCCACCTCTCAGCTCAATTCCCTCCTGAGAGAGCCCATCACCAAGTCCAGCTACAAGCGAAGTCAGGGCTTCAACACACAAAATGTAGGGAAACGATTTGGGAAAATGTCTACTTAGATCTTCAGCTCATTTTTTGACTGGATTTTCTTTTTCAATATTGAGCTGCATGTGCTGAACTCTAAAAACAATGAATGCTGGAGAGGGAGTGGAGAAAAGGGGAATCCTCCTACCCTTTTGGTGGGGATGTAAATTGGTGCAGCTACTATGGAGAACAGTATGGAGGTGGCTTTATAAAAAAGTAGAACTACAGTATGACCAGAAATCCCACTTGTAGGCATGTATCGAGAGAAAACCATCATTCAGAAAGATACATGCACGCCAGGTNTAAAGGACTGATGCTGAGGCTGAAGCTCCAATACTTTGGCCACCAGATGTGATTCACTGGAAAAGACCCTGATGCTGGAAAAGATTGACAGCATGAGGAGAAGAAGGTGACAAGGGACGAGATGGTTGGATGGCATCATCGACTCAATGGACATGAGGAAACTCCGGAAGATAGTGAAGAACAGGGAGCCTGGCGCGCTGCAATCCATGCGGTCACAAAGAGTCAGACACAACTGAGTGACTGAACTACAAATATTAAATATCACAAGCCTGTTCCTTGAGCAGAGAGATAGAGTTGTAAATATTTGGGGTACATGGGCATTTCATGCTACCTTGATGACTGACTTAAACTGCTAGTTAAATTTCCCTTAATTCTACCTGAGAAGCTGTTGGCTCCACTGATGGCTGGAAGAGTTTGTTGATTTTAATTAAAAATTTTCCATGTATTCAAATAGCATGCAAATATGATATTATAATATTCACTATTTGATAATGTACAGAAGAAACGTCTCTATGCACAAAGGCAAGTGATATGGGTTTTCATGATTTCCTTAAATAACATCATTTTATATATTTTCACACTCACAGCTATACATAGTCACAAAATGTTCGACTTTATCCCATTTTAAATGACATTCTTTGTTTTTAGACTTTGTAGAATTTATACTCAAAATAGCATTTCCTTGTCCTCCCATCACTACTCCCTTTTCAATTCCCAATTCGGGAACATTTTGACCATCCTTTCTGGGTAAGAGGAAGTTAGAGGATTTCATCTCAGAAATGATCAGTTTCCTTCTCAAATCCGCATTGCCAACCTCCAGCTGTACAGATGACCCAGAAAAGAGGAGCAGTTGGTGCAGTGTGGGCAGTCGTCTATCTGCCTCCACGATTTCATTTAATAGCAATAACAGGTATTTACTGAGCACTCACTGTGCTTATTCTTCATCCTCTTTAATCTCCCAAATACCCCTAGCATGGAGGCACCCTTGGATGACCCCTTTTCTGAGAATGAGGAAATTGATAGTTAGAAAGGTTATGGAACTTGAAACTCACTCCCCTAGGAAGGACCAGAACTGAGATTCATGTCCCTGTCCTTCATTCAGAGAGGCTGGTTGATCTCTTAACCTTTATGTCAGTGTTTCTTGAAAATCCCCTCGGGGTGTCTCCTTATAGCAGTTAAGTGAAATCCCACCACCAGAAATAACCAATGTTAAAATATTGAATGCTTTCCTTTTAGTATTAAATAAATTATATTAATTTCTTTGAGAGTTATGATACTGTTGTATATACAATATTTTATTTTACTTTTCCCCCTCAATATTACATTTTGAGTATGTATTTTTTAAATGGTACATATCAGACCTTCCTTTCATTCTCATGACACACAAGTTACACCTGCAAAGAGAGTGTGAATTAGTAGTAAAGATACAAGTACAATTTCCAGCCCCCCTAGAAACCTTTCCCAGTCAATAACAACCACCATGACAGCCACTACTCTGAAATCCACCACAGAGTAGTTTATTTATATGAAGATCTACTCTTGACTTTCATGTGAATAGAATAATATGATATATTCTTCTTTGTGCCTGGCTTCTTTTGTCTGTGAGATTCATCCATGTTATTGTGAGTAACACTATCGTTGTATGAAGTAGTCACACAATCATCTTTTGATGTTACTCCTGCTACATAGCCCCATCTAGTCCAACCAAATCTTGCCCTCTTTCCAATAAATTTTGCACATGGATGCCAGAAATGTCTTTCTATAAATAGATATAATCTTGTCATCCCACCACAATACCTTTGCCTGAAGCTTGAGGAAGCCTACCCTGGATCCTTTTACACACTCCTCTTGTCAGACCTCCTGTTTTTTCTTTCTTTGGAGTTGCTTTGTTTTGAATAATACACCTGTGTGATTGTCTGTGTGTCTCTCCCACTAGGCTATAACCCCCAGGAGGTCAGATTCTATCTTCTTTACACTGTATGCCCAATGTGTAGGACAATGCTTTATACATAACCAAGAAATATTTGTTTGTTGCCTCAACCTTCCCACCTTCCCTGCACCTTTGTTCTTAATAATCCCTTCTGCCCAGAATGACCCATCAACGTCAAGCCCATCCTTCTAACTCATCTCACTGCCACTTTCTCTCCTAATCCTAATGCTCACTGTCCGCTCAGTCATCAGCATGAAGTGCTTTTTGCTGTTCTAAATGCTTCACACATAATTAACCTTATGATGTAGGTGGTGCTGTCGGCCACGCATTGCAGAAGAGGAAAGAGAGGCACAGAGATAGGAAGATGTTACATGTACATAGGTTTCCTTGTTAGCATGTAAATAGATCAGGCAGCAGTTCTGCATCTTGCCCATCTTTGTCCCCTCCATCATGTCAGGCACATGCTTGAAACATGAATGAATGAACATATTCATGTTTCAAGCATGTACTATACATGGGTGTACTGCACTGTACATGGGTGATCTCATTTAGCAACGCTCTTGAGGGAGTATATGTATCTTACAGATGAGGAAACGGAGACTAGAAGATGAGTTTTTCCCAGTTTCACAGCTAGTAAATGGCAGTGAGAAGCTTCAGCTCTGAGTCTGTTTGTCATTGAGCCCAAGTTCTTTCCACTGCGCTCTGTGCTTCACTGATTCTCCTGGGGTACTGGTATTTTGAGTCAAACCACTGCCCCTGGGCCAGCTAGTTCCTAACAAGCAGGACTCTACACACTTGAGGTCTTGCTTTGTGTGTGTTTCAGATGCTGATAAAATGTAGTGTGATGCAAGCCATTGTCCCTGTGAAATGCATTTTACAGAGTGGAGGGACGAAGACACCTCTCTGCTCCAGGGGCTTGCAGGGGGAGCTCCACAGTATAGAAAAATGGACATCTGACTTTAGGGGGGCCAAAAGCGAAAGGTAGAACAGCTTGTAGGGATCCCCTGAACCTACATCATCTGCAGCAAAATTGAAATTTCAGCCCACTTCTTGCCAGTCCTTCAGCCACATCTTTATATCCTTTTCTACCGTGTGCTCCAAAACAACAATTCCATCCATAATTAATTGAAGCAAGAAACAATCCGCAGTGTTCAGTGGGCACTAGGAGGATGGAGTGAGAAGAGGGGGAGTGGAGGGGAGACGAGGGCAAGACAAGGAGAAACAAGAGAGGGGGGAAGAGGTGAGGAAGAGGAAACCTGCGGGCTGTGGTGTAAAGACTGCCCAGATGGTTTTGTGTCACCTACTTTAGGGGGATTATTTATATCATCCCTCCTCGCGTTCACACACCAAGCAAGGCCCTGCCGACTGCTGCTGTGTGTCTCTGTGTGCATGTGCCTAAGCGTGATGCTGATACCACAGCTCGCCAACTGAAAACCAGATGTGGCTCTTCCATGTGTGCCCTTTCACTTTGAACCTCTCGTTTCTGGGTCAGAGAAAAACAGTGCATGTGCTCATGCTCCGACTGGGCCAGGTGCAGCCTGGAGCCTCCTCAGTTTTATGCTGCTCCCTCCTGGTCCCCTAACTCTGAGATCCCCAAGCAGACCCTGTGGCTTTGAACAGATCCCTTTTTTCATCACCCCTGAGCTGGAGGCACAGTCTGCATCTACCAGCACCTCTAAGGCGTGCTCAAGACTTACTTCACAGCACTCTGATCCACATTAAAAGAGAACTATATTCAGAAGGTATATGCTAGTGGAGATGGATTCTCCTATTTCTCTGGGGCCTCTGGCCCATTTAAACTACTGCTAAAGAGATCTGCTGCCTTAGGAAAGCAATCTAGACTTTGCAACAGCTTTTCCCACAGTAAATCCAATTTCTGCAGGAAACCACCATAACTCTCCAGTGCTGAGTGTTGTGGGCCTGTGGGCACGCACAAGGAATCTGTGCTTCCCTGGAATCCAAACAACCAGGAAGCTGACATAAGTAGATTCGGAAGGAGTATGTTAGCACTTTTTATGAGAAAGCGATGGGCTTCCCAGGTGGCGCTATTGGTAAAGAACCTGCCTACCAGTGCGTACTAAGTGTTAGTCACTCAGTCGTGCCCAGCTCTTTGCGACCCCATGGACTGCAGCCCACCAGGCTCCTGTGTCCTTGAGATTTTCCAGGCAAGGATACTGGAGTAGGTTGCCATTTCCTTCTCCAGAGGATCTTCCCAGCCCAGGGATCAAACCTGGGTTTCCTGCACTGCGGGCAGATTCTTTACCGACTGAGCTACAAGGGAAGCCCTACCTCAATTGTGTCTGACTCTTTGTGACTCTATGGACTGTAGCCTGACAGGCTCCTCTGTCCATGGCAAGAATACTGGAGTGGATTGCCATACCCTCCTCCAGGGGATCTTACTGACCCAGGAATCGAACCTGTGTCTCTTACATCTCCTGCATTGATAGGTGCGTTCTTTATCACTAGCACCACCTGGAAAGCCCTAATGCAGGAGTGTGGGTTCAATCCCTGGGTCGGGAAGATCCCCAGAAGAGGGCTTGGCAACTTACTCCAGTATTCTTACCTGGAGAATCCCATGGACAGACGAACCTGGAGGGCTACAGTCCATCGTGACACAGGACAAATTCTTGTTCAATTGAGGAATAAGAAAGCTGACCTCAGGAATTTACATTTTTTAAATATTAAGTTTATTAAGAAAACTTCAGACATTAATAAAATATCTGGCATCTTTTTAATGGAAGGTAGTAGAGTTTAGGAAAAAATTATAGATGAACAGGAAATTTGACATTTTCTAAGATTTATTATTCACTAAATTTCATCCTACAATGGACAGCACCTTTCCATTCATAATGATGTGCTCAGCTATGTGAGCTCACAAAACGCTTTTAGATACATTATCATCTAATCACCCCCAAACTATTTTTATAAGCTTTTTATTTTGGAATACTTTCAGATCTACCAAAAGTTGTAAAAATATCATACCATACCATGGAGAGTACACGTTCACCCAAATTTAGTTTCCCATAATGTTAACATTTTAACATTACTTAGTCAAAATTAAAGAAGCCACATTGTTCTTGTAATTGTCATGCACTAGTCCTTAATCAACAGTCACATGACTATTTCTTACCAGGTGTCTCAGTGGTAAAGAATTTGCTTGCCAGTGCAGGAGACGTAAGAGACATGGGTTCAATCTCTGGATTGGGAAGATCCGCTGGGGGAGGAAATGGCAATCCACATTACTAGTATCCTTGCCTGGGAAATCCCGTGCACAGAGAAGCTGGTGGATATAGTCACAAAGAATCGGACGTGACAGAGCATACATGCACACATGACTATTAGTCATTACTAGTTTAGACTTGATTTGGTTTTGGCCTTTTTTTAAAATTTGCTAATGTCCTTTTTTCTGTTCTAAGATCTAATCCAAGATGCATGTTGCACTTAGTGTTCCGTTAGTTTCCTCTAGTCTGTGACAGGTTCTCACTATTTCCTTGTTTTTCATGACCTTGACAGTTCTCAGAGTACTGATTAAGTATATTCCTATAATGTCCCTCGAATTGGGATTTGTCCGATGTCTTTATTTTGAGTAGAGAGACTTACAGGTTTTTGGAAGGAAAACCACAAAGGCTCAGTGCCCTTGTCATCACATTTTTATCAGGGATACATGATACCCATGCTATATTCAGGGGGATATTAAACTTGATCAGTCGGCTAAGATGGCATTTGCCAAGTTTTCTCACTGGAAAGTCGCTATCTTTATCTTTTTCTTTTCTTTATTCTTTAGAACTGAGTCACTAAATCTAACAGAATGGGGCTCCAAACTTACCTCCTGAAGAAGGGAGTATCTATCTACATCATTATTTTAAATTCTTCTGCAAAGATGTGTCTCTTCTTTCCTATTTATTCAGTTATTCACTTATGTCAATATAGACTTGTATATAAGTATTTTATTTATTTATTTTTTCAATAGTGAAAACTTTTATATTTGGAATTAGCCAGCTGGACTCAGTTTAGATGATCCCAATTTTGTTGGCAACATCCAAAGCATCATAGTCAGGAGCCAGTCGAACATATGCCTTCTTCTCTCCATCAGGCCTGATCAGAGTATTGACCTTAGCCACGTCAATGTCATAGAGCTTCTTCACAGCCTGTTTGATTTGGTGTTTGTTGGCCTTGACATCCACAATGAACACNCATAGTCAGGAGCCAGTCGAACACATGCTTTCTTCTCTCCATCAGGCCTGATCAGAGTATTGACCTTAGCCACGTCAATGTCATAGAGCTTCTTCACAGCCTGTTTGATTTGGTGTTTGTTGGCCTTGACATCCACAGTGAACACTAGTGTGTTGTTGTCTTCTATTTTCTTCATGGCTGACTCGGTGGTGAGGCGGAATTTGATGATGGCAGAGAGGTCAAGTTTGTTTCTCCTAGGGGCGCTCTTCTGAGGATATTTGGGCTGCCTCCTGAGCTGCAGTGTTTTGGGCCACTGGAAGATGGGTGACATCTGGATCTTCTTTTTCTTGTGGCTGTGGACACCTTTCAACACTGCTTTCTTGGCCTTCAAAGCCTTTGCTTTGGCTTCAGCTTTAGGAGGGGCAGGGGCTTCCTTCTTCGCCTTCGGCGCCATCTTCATGAAAAGCTAAATGCATTCTCTAAAGTGCAGGTTCCAGAATTTTCAGCGACGGGTGCTCAGATGATGGGTCAGGACACAGCTGCTGACTTCTGACATGTGCTTGAGAAGCACACTGAGGCGTGCTCCTTCCTCTCTCCATCCTGGTGGCTGACGNCTAAATGCATTCTCTAAAGTGCAGGTTCCAGAATTTTCAGCGACGGGTGCTCAGATGATGGGTCAGGACACAGCTGCTGACTTCTGACATGTGCTTGAGAAGCACACTGAGGCGTGCTCCTTCCTCTCTCCATCCTGGTGGCTGACGCCAGTCTCCTCATCTCTAAGTCGCGTTTAGTATTACTCACTCAGTCGTGGCCGACTCTTTGCGACCCCATGCACCGCAGCCCACCAGGCTCCACTGTCCATGAGATTTTCCAGACAAGCATACTGGAGTGGGTTGCCACTTCCTTCTTGTTGAATGAAGTGGGTCAGCCTCCACGATGTATAAAATGCGAGGAAGCTACACAGCAGTGTCAAAAACACTTCGCTTTTAATTTGCATTTCTTTCCAGTGCCACAGGTGAGACTGCAGTGAGAAGCTGCAGAGAGGGGAGGGAGATAGGAGGGAGTTTCAAAAGAGAGGGGATATATGTATACCTATGGCTGATTCATATTGAGATGTGACAGAAAACAGCAAGATTCTATAAAGCAATTATTCTTAAATAAAAAATTAATTTTAAAAAGACGTTGGAAAGACACTGTGAAGCAGTGAGGACGAGACAGAATGGGAAGGTGGTGTGCAGGGCTCCCTGCTTCCCCCAGGATGCTGCAAGAGGCGAGGGACCCATCAGCCCTGCGTCTCCACACTGCAGAAGGAGGCTCGGATGTGGATATTTGTGCCACTGTCCTGATGCTGAGCCAGCGCTGTGCAAGGGAGTGCCTCCTTCCTCCTGGCTCATCTCTCACTCATCCCCTTGGAAGAGTGAGGAGGGAATCCTCTGTCACCAGCTTCACCTGGCGAATCCATGAGTCCACTTGCTAAAGAGTCCCAAGATGAGTCTTCATTAATCAGACTCCTCGAGCTTCAGAATGTACACACATTCTTTTTTCTGTTTAACATAGAAGTGTTCTTCCTTTTTTTTACTGAACTGAAGCTTTCTTCTCTTTTTATTAAAGTATAGGTGATTAACAACGTTGNCTCGAGCTTCAGAATGTACACACATTCTTTTTTCTGTTTAACATAGAAGTGTTCTTCCTTTTTTTTACTGAACTGAAGCTTTCTTCTCTTTTTATTAAAGTATAGGTGATTAACAACGTTGTATTAATTTCTGCTATACAGCAAAGTGGTGCAGATATATATACATATATTCTTTTCCATTATGGTTCATCGCAAAATATTGAGTATAGTTCCTTATGCCGTACAGTAGGATCGTGTTGTTTATCAGTTCTGTAGGTAATAGCTTACATCTGCTAACCAACCCCCCATCCCATTCCACTCGTAAATCCCTCCCTCCTGGTAACCACAAGTCTATATCCTCTATGTCCCTGAGTCCTGTTTCTGGTTCACTGATAAATTCAGTGGTGTTATATTTTAGATTCCACATGATATCATACAGTATTTGTCTTTCTTTCTCTTTCTAACTTGCTTCATTTGGTATGATAGTCTCTAGTCTTAGTGCAAAGAGTCGGACACGACTGAGCGACTGAACTGAACTGAACTGAGTCGTATGCATGTTGCTGAAAATGGCATTTTTTCTCTTTTTCCATGGCTGAGTAATATTCCATTATATATAGTTGTTGTTACTGTTCAGTTTCCAAGTCG
>SJYV01025334.1:0-13756 GCA_006410875.1 Neotragus pygmaeus
ATATTGAGTGCAGCACTTTCACAGCATCATCTTTTAGGATTTGAAGTAGCTCAACTGGAATTCCATCACTTCCACTAGCTTTGTTCGTAGTGGTGCTTCCTAAAGCCCACTTAACTTCATGTTCCAGGATGTCTGGCTCTAAGTGAGTGATCACACCATTGTGTGACTTACTGAAATAACTGCAGCAAGGTAATTTTCTGCACATTAGACATACCCCAAAGAGTTGAAAGGAATGCAGTTGGCTAATATTAGATTGGCCAAAAATTCATTTGGAGTTTTTCTGTAAGATGCTTTGGAAAATCCTGAATGAACGAAATTTTGGGCTAACCTAGTATTTTGCTAGATGAACAATATTGTGTTAAATGTTTTTATATATGGCACTTACTGAATAGTAACTGATTATTTAAAAAGGGTTTATTTTTTCACCACTTATTTTCTTTTACTGGATACATTTTTAGGCATTCTGTGTATACGTATCACAGATAACAAATTGAAGGGCTATTCCAATAGAGTAGTCAGGAAGAACAGGTTTCTATATAAACACAAAAATACCTGACCTACTCACTCTCAGATATAAAGGACATAACTATAAAGCTGACCCTTGGTAAATAAAAATTCTACTGATGAAGAGAGAGAGAAATTGAATAAGCATTCAGAAGAGTGTATCAAAGTAAGATAAATTGTTTTGAGAATGTGGTGATAGGGAAAAAACTCAAAAATACATGGCAACAGAAGAATTGAATAATAGTAACATGCTGAGAATATAGAAAGATAATGAGAAAAACAAGGGCAAAGGTCAGTTATAAAATGTCTTGTATTTTATATTGAGGGCTTTGGCTTTTATCCAGAAGGCAATAGAACTCTAATGTAGGTTTTAAATTCAAGGGTGATGAAATCAGATATAATTTAGTAAAAAAAAGGATTAACTTCTGGGTTAGAATATATTGAATAAAGGCACAAATGGCAATGGAAATCCTTTTTGGAAGGTTCTGAAATAATCCAGGAATGAGATGATTTCTTAGACTAGAGTAATAGAAATGGTAATGGAAAGAAGGAACAGATGAGCGAAGTTCTGAGGAGTTATGAGTGTGATAAATGGAAAGGAATCCTAAATCTATTTCCAGGTGTGGATAATTGGATAAGGATTCACTTTCAAGTTTCAATTTTAGTTTTTAGAAGTTCTCTTTACTGACCTTCATTAAAATAAGACAGTGGAATAAGCAGATCTTCCCATTTGGTCTGTAACAGTGTGATGCATGCCCACAATAACTTGAACTTCAGAGCTGGAAGAGGTCCTTTCCTGTTGCATCTACACCTCTTGGGAACTACCTATATTTTCAGATTTGGTTGTTTGCTTCCACCCTTGTTGGTCACATTGATATTAGAAGTGTCTCGTTTAGGGAGATATGTAAACTTAAGGATGGGAATAGGGAAACTGAAGTGAGATTTTCCCATTAAAAATTACAACTCAAGTTATAGAGCAATTCAATGAAGGTAAACTGCTCAAAGAGTTTTGTCGGATGAGATAACAGATTGGAAAAACAACTAGGAAACATCTAAGAAGAATTACCACTCAGATTTACTTTTAAATATTTTAATTTGTGCTATACTTTAAAATAAATTAGGAAAAAGATAGGTTATGGATGTGGTTTATGCAGGGACAACTCAGTTATTCAGAGAATATTTTAAAGAAAAAGGCTTAGCTTTCCTTTAAGAGACTAGTGAATAAAAAAAACTAGTGAATAAATAGTTTAAAAAATCAAAGTAATTGTTTGCATATAATACTGAAGTAATTCTCCAGTCTTAACTGACTTCAATAAAGGAGCTAACTATAGTTTCAAATAGCATTGATTAGAAGATTTTTGTTGTATTAAAAGTCTTTCTTCTTAGCATTACATTTGTCCTTTTTCTTGCATTTTAATCTGTGTATAATGCTCAAAAGGTAATGATCAGCAAGGTTTTGACAGAAAATCATAAATAGTAAAAATGATAATGAGAACTATGTAAACTTGAAGAAAGT
Organism: Neotragus pygmaeus; assembly: GCA_006410875.1. Lineage (NCBI taxonomy): Eukaryota > Metazoa > Chordata > Mammalia > Artiodactyla > Bovidae > Neotragus > Neotragus pygmaeus. The sequence goes on from SJYV01025334.1 coordinate 2,021, forward strand.
CACCACTAACACTACTTTGTTNTTTTTTTTTTTTTTTTTTGGTCCAGCAAATCTATCTTCTTAATTCTCATGAATTTCCATAATATTTTGTGTCCCAGAAACCTGCCGTGTGCTGTGGGGCAGGGTTCAGTGTTGGCTGTGGATAATCTACAAAGTGGATAACTCACATGCAGACAGAGCTAGTTAGTTGCCCCAGTCCCTCTTTTGCGGGCATGCTGATTTGATCGCCAACTCCTTGCTGTAGGAAACTGGCTGGAGCTCGCTGCAGCTGCAGTTGCGTCTCTGCATTCCTCGGCTCTTGTCTGGAAACACGGTTTGCACAGATGTGGTGAATAGTTGGCTGTCAGAACTGCTTCCCTCACTGTCCAGGGGAAAGGACCGCAGCCAGAGCGGGAGTGATGGAGCCGGTCCCGTGGGAACAAGAACTACGCCAGCACGCTTACGGGTGCTCCGTCTTGGCTAAGGCTTCCTGCCCCCCGGTTGGCCGGGCCTTCTGCAGTCCTGCCCTTGAGAGGCCCCTGTGTTGACTGGAGCAGCCTTGTCCTTCCCCTTGCTGCTGGCCTGCCATGACCTCCTGGCCGCTTTTCTTTCCCCTGTGCCCCTTACTGGCTGAGACTTCCTACATTCCCCCTCACTCCATTAGGAAACGCTAACAGGCAGTGAGCTTGAGAGAACCGTGCAGTGAGCACCCGCAGACCCCACGGCCTAGATTCCGCCCCTAACATTCGACACTGCTCGCTTTCTCGAGTCTCTTCTGTGTCTCTCCGCCTCTCTACTCATCTATCAGCCTGTCTTATTTTGAGAATGCATTTTATAGGAAGTGGCAGACATTAGTACCCTTTGCCCTTAAACATTTTAGCATATATAAGCACTGGAGTTCAGTATTTGTTCGTGCATTTAATTATTTTGTGGTAACATTTATATCGCTGTGAAGTGCTCAGGTTTTAAGTGTATCATTTGTTGACTTTCATCCATGCAATCCAAACCTCTGTCAAGATAGAGAACAAAAAGTTCCCTCACGGTTCTTCCCAGTCCATCACAATCCTGGTGTGTTTTTTGCACTAGGGGTTTGTTTTGCCTGTTCCAGACTGTCATGTAAAAGGAAATCGATCATGATGACCTCTCCTATGTAAAGTTCATGTACCTGATTACCTGTATTGGTAGCTCATTCCTTTTTATACGGCTCAGTTTTCCATTGTATGGATGGGATACAGTTTGCTTATCCATTCTCCGTTGGAGCATTTCCAGTTTTTGGTTATGATGAGTAAAGCTCCTATGAATATTCTTGCAAAAGTCTTTTTGTGGACATAATGTTTTCATTTTTCTTGGGTCAGTACATAGGAGTGGGATTGCTGGGTCACAGAAGGCAGTTACTTCTTGTTCTCGAAATAACGTGTGGTGTTCTGTTGATGTGAGTGTTAGAAACCACCTTGTTGCTCGTCTAGATGATTCTTTCACTCTGTGTAGGATTCCTCCAAGAGCCTCTGCCTGAGTGTTTCAGGGGCAAGGAGGTTAGTACCTTCCAAGACCCTACTGTTGGAGGACAGCTCCTTGTAATTTCTGCCATGGGGAGTCACATAGCCCTCTTCTCTGTGGCAACCTTACAGAATTTTGGGAGTGTTATCACATCCAGTCTCTCAACTGCTCAGAATAATTGTCCCAGTTTATTGATCCATTTGTCCTGTGACTTTCTTCTCAGACCTTTTATGCCCTGGTCATTATTTTTTGGAAGTTTAATAGTGTCCTTTTGCCTAGACGTGACAGTGGATTTGTGTGATGTGAGACGTGCCGAGTGTGGCTGGGTCTGGATGCCTGTCTTGATCTAGGATCTTGATCTGCCAGGGAGCTGAAGGTGATGCTCACTTCTTGGCAGCTGCATCGTGACCACATCATGGCATTGGATCAGATATTTGTAGAACAAAATGCCACAAATCTAAGGTGATATTAAGGTACTCCTGCAGCTCGAAGTCGTTTAGAACCTCTGATGTTAACAGCATCTTGTGTACCTTCTGCTTGCCATCTTCTCAGTTTATCTTTGCCACCACTTTATGAGAACGGTGCTATTAAAACGAACTTAATAAAAACCGTTTGGTTTAAAACAGCGTTTGTCAGCTTGAGTACTATTGACATTTTGGATCAGATAAGTCTGTTGTGGAAATTGTCCAGTGCTTCTTAGGAATTAGCATCCTGGTCCTCTACCAACCAGATCCCAGATGCGGCCCTCTCTGTGCCGCTCCAAGTTGCAACAATCAGAAATGTCTCCAGACATTTTCAAATGTCTCATGGGGAAAATCATGTCAGGCTGAGAACCATTCCCACAGTGTAGAACTTAGTAATTGAAAAAAATTTAAATAATGGAGCTCTTCCTGAAAGGTAACCACTGTTACTGTTTACATGTACACTTCCCTCTTATGTTCATTCATTGTGCGGGCAGTCCTTGCTTTTCACAGTTACACCATACATGAATTTCATTTACTACAGCTTAGTTAAATAGCACCAGTCCCAAAACGGCATAGTTCCAGTTTGAGTTGTTACGCTATGTGGACTATGAGTAATTGTGCAGAGCACAAACTTTGCAGCTAGCTCTTCAGTTCACACATCCCTATGTGCCTAACAGATGTGTGTTAGGCTCAGTGGCCAGTCACGGCCCTTCTGTGCGTCTGTTGGTGGAGGTCACTCCCGTCTGCTTTTGAGTTCACATGCGCAAGTGTGCAGCTGTTGCGTTGCTTCCTTGTCTCCTAGCAATAAGCTTATGTGATGTTTCACAAAAGTGGATAATCAAAAGAGGAAATTGCCCAACGTTGATGAAATTTCGCCAAGCAATGAAAAATGGTAATGCTGAAAGTGAAATTCCATAACTGAACCTAAGTGGAATTACAGCTGACTGTAGAAATGTCGACATTGCTGCTGTTTGAGACTCTGCGTATGCGGCCAGAAGAGTTAAGTGAAGGCAAATTCCCTGACCCAGCAGTTGTGACGCAGAGGACAAAGAAGTGCCAGAGGAAGTGACACTGGGGAAAAGTTTCACAGGGAAGAGACTCTTGAAGGTATTTTGCAACATTAAAAACCCAAAGGATAAAATGTTGGAAACTGATTCAAATTTACAAAGAGTGTGGCAATTTATAAAGGTGTGGAAAAGATGTTTGCTCTGTCTTGTGTGTTAAACCTTGAGAAGGCAAGCCCTGTTCAGCCTGCTCTGCATGAGTTTTTACAAAGAAACAAAACACTCATTCTCAGTGTCTCTAATTTTTAGTTAGTGTGCTAAATCAATATTAAGTTTTATACTAGTTTCTTCTTTGTTCATTTATAACTGACAGTAAAAGAGTTTTTAATGTTTTGATAAAAATTTCTGAAGGTCATGGAACAATCAGTTTTCCCCATTGATGNTATAGTTCTTCTGTGTATTCTTGCCACCTCTTCTTAATATCTTCTGCTTCTGTTAGGTTGATACCATTTTTGTCCTTATTGCATGAAATTTTCCCTTCCCTTCAGTTCAGTTCAGTCGCTCAGTTGTGTCCAACTCTTTGTGACTCCATGAATCGCAGTACGCCAGGACTTTCTGTCCATCACCAACTCTTGGAGTTCACTCAGACTCACGTCCATTGAGTCAGTGATGCCATACAGCCCTCTCATCCTTGGTCGTCCACTTCTCCTCCTGCCTCCCAGCATCAGAGTCTTTTCTAATGAGTCAACTCTTCGCATGAGGTGACCAAAGTACTGGAGTTTTGGTATTTCTAAATCTCTGGAAGAAATCTCTATTCTTTCCCATTCTGTTGTTTTCCTCCATTTTTTGTATTTCCACACCATTTGTTGCCTTTGTTCCTTTTATTCAGTCTTTGTCCCTTCCAAAAAGTGTGCTATGTTCATATTTTGAAGAATAATTTAAAGATTTCCTTTAAAATATTTTGTGATAAACTGACTCTTTTTCATGGTCAAGGAGTCAAAAACTGTAGAAGGGAAGGTTTACTTTCATGAAGTTGACTCAGGAAGCCAGAAGAGAAGAAATTACTGAATCCAAGCACAGAGGTCATTCTTCTACACACTAAAAAGTCCGGAGACAAATGAAATAGGAGGAAAAAGAAGCAAAAAGCTTGGCTATATTTTGTGTTCAAATAACTGCATGTCTTTTCAAAAGTCAAGTCACAAGTGAGAGATATCTCACAATATGAAAAATATATATATATACTCTAATGGGAAACTGGAAATACACAGAACAATGAAAGTTGATACTTATTTTTATCTAATCACAATGCAGACTGTTACAAATTAAAAATGTTAGCTATAAGATTAAATTTAGTATTGACTCAAAAATTACTCAGATACAGTGTGTTCACATTTATTATATTCAAAAATAATTTTAATATCACTTATATTTTGAATTTTGAAAAATGGAACAGAGTATTGGAACTTTCTGTCCCACTTTCATACACTTAGAGATATTCTTTAGAGTTCCTCTTTAAAAGCATCTCCCCAAATAATACACAAATGCTTTTGATCTTTATATTCTTATATATTTATTTATATATATAGCCTTAGCTCACCAAGATAACAGAGAGGTTGATAAAAGTTAAAAATATTAAACTATTGAGCAAGTTTTCTTTCAAAAGCCAGACTTATTTAGAAATGTTAATACAGTTTAAAAAGATTTCAATGCATTTATTCATGTTTTAAAAGTGGGCCCCACATTATTTTCTAATACATCTTCAATGACTCTCTTTAATCATTTTAGTTTTTCACTTTTAAAATCAAATATAAAGTGAAAGTGAAGTCACTCAGTCGTGACTCTTTGTGACCCCATGGACTGTAGCCAACCAGGCTCCTCTGTTCATGGGATTTTCCAGGCAAGAACACTGGAGTGGGTTGCCATTTCCTTCTCCAGGGGATCTTCCCAACCCAGAGATCGAACCTGGATCTCCTGTATTGTAGGCAGATATTTTCCCATCTGAGCTACCAGGGAAGTCAAGTATGAATGCATATAAGGTGTTTTAAATACATATGAATATATTTACATATTTTAAGATTGTGAGAATATGAGCAATACATGATTCTATAGACGTTAATATTTTACATTAGAATTCCACAATGGTGCAAATAGTGGTACAAATTCAGTGTTTCTATGGTGACCTTTTTCAAAATTATTTAACTTCTAAGGACTTCCATTCCCTTACTCATACATTGTCGGAGCTGATGACTTTTTAAGTCCTTTCCTGATATTTAGTGATGCAATGGATGTAATTTTTAAAATGTGTAGTAATTATCATTGTATTCAATTCAGCAGTCAGAAATACTCTGAAATATTATTCCTGAAAGCAGTTTCAATTCAAGAGTAAAAAAAAAAAAAAAAATGTGATGAACACTTTGTTTTGCTTTTGTTCTGTTTTCTCATTTCACCTATTGAGGATATTTGATAGCAGTTTTGATTGCAATCTAAAAAGCAAGGTCCATGGAGACTTACTTTTTCTTCAGGGACTATATGGATGTAGTTTGAGAAAAATCCATCAAAATGGAACTAGTATTTGGTAATAATTTATTATTTCCTTCAAATAAATGCAGAACAGAACAAAAAGAAGAATTTTATTTTAAAATGTATTTTTTAAAAGATATAACCATTATATTATACAATTATTCCCAAGACAGACAAAGAAATGTTGCCGCTGCTGCTGCTAAGTCGCTTCAGTCGTGTCCGACTCTATGCGACCCATAAACGGCAGCCTACCAGGCTCCCCCGTCCCTGGGATTCTCCAAGCAAGAACACTGGAGTGGGTTGCCATTTCCTTCTCCAGGGGATCTTCCCAACCCAGAGATCGAACCTGGATCTCCTGTATTGTAGGCAGATATTTTCCCATCTGAGCTACCAGGGAAGTCAAGTATGAATGCATATAAGGTGTTTTAAATACATATGAATATATTTACATATTTTAAGATTGTGAGAATATGAGCAATACATGATTCTATAGACGTTAATATTTTACATTAGAATTCCACAATGGTGCAAATAGTGGTACAAATTCAGTGTTTCTATGGTGACCTTTTTCAAAATTATTTAACTTCTAAGGACTTCCATTCCCTTACTCATACATTGTCGGAGCTGATGACTTTTTAAGTCCTTTCCTGATATTTAGTGATGCAATGGATGTAATTTTTAAAATGTGTAGTAATTATCATTGTATTCAATTCAGCAGTCAGAAATACTCTGAAATATTATTCCTGAAAGCAGTTTCAATTCAAGAGTAAAAAAAAAAAAATGTGATGAACACTTTGTTTTGCTTTTGTTCTGTTTTCTCATTTCACCTATTGAGGATATTTGATAGCAGTTTTGATTGCAATCTAAAAAGCAAGGTCCATGGAGACTTACTTTTTCTTCAGGGACTATATGGATGTAGTTTGAGAAAAATCCATCAAAATGGAACTAGTATTTGGTAATAATTTATTATTTCCTTCAAATAAATGCAGAACAGAACAAAAAGAAGAATTTTATTTTAAAATGTATTTTTTTAAAGATATAACCATTATATTATACAATTATTCCCAAGACAGACAAAGAAATGTTGCCGCTGCTGCTGCTAAGTCGCTTCAGTCGTGTCCGACTCTATGCGACCCATAAACGGCAGCCTACCAGGCTCCCCCGTCCCTGGGATTCTCCAAGCAAGAACACTGGAGTGGGTTGCCATTTCCTCCTCCAATGCATGAAAGTGAAAAGTGAGAGTGAAGTCGCTCAGTCATGTCCGACTCTTCGCGACCCCATGGACTGTAGTCCACCAGGCTCCTCCTTCCATGGGCTTTGCCAGGCAAGAGTACTGGAGTGGGGTGCCATTGCCTTCTCCGAAAGAAATGTTATTCAGAGCAAATACTGAAAAAAGATCAAGAGCTTCCATGGCTAACTATGAGGTTATAATTTAGAGGAGAAGTAGATCCATGATAAGAGTAAACATAAAATTTCTAAAACATTGTTTTTAATTTTTACTGGAGTATAGTTGATTTACGATGTTGTGGTAGTTTCTGTTGTACAGTGACTAAATTAGTTACATACACACACACACACACACACATATATATCTCCACTATTTTTTAGATTCTTTCCCCAAAATAGGTCATTACAGAGAATTGAGTAGAGTTCATTGTGCTATACAGTAGGTTCTTCATTAGGTAAAAATTTCTAAAAAATAAAAATAAAAAATCAGTTTGGTTCATTAAAAAAGAACCAACATGGAAAGGACTTGAGAGGCACACATACTTGGGTCACTGGAAAAGCAATCAGGAAATTCTGATATTTCACCATATTTTACCTCAAGGGATTTACTAATTGCCAAGTTGATCTAGAGTGTGAAAAACTGAAGTAAAGTAGAGCTTTTGTGGGCTTTACAATGCTGAGGAGGCGGTAAGATATAATTCAGAAATGGTCAAAGAGAAGAGGCTATGATAAACATCCTAGATTTTCACTTAGAAGCCCTGAAGAGCTATAATGTAGGAATAAGACAGAAACCAGAATAACTCATTTCTTACAAAGACTGAAAAACAGCTTTGAATTCACTCAGGGATTTTTTTGTTTTCGGTTTTTTTTTTTTTTTTTGGCTGAGCAGCCCGTGGAACACTATAGATAACATTACACCCTTCATGTGACTGCTTGTAGACAACATTCTGCAGAGACATGAATAGATGTAAGTTCCTGATACATCTTTTCCAATAGGCTTTGTTATCGACAGTCTCCCTTGCTTTCCAGGGTCTTTTTCTTGTGCATCACTCAGGTAAGACCTTAACCATGCTTACCAAAATCCAGTTAAAATTTTTGGTCTGAATTGACCAATCAGTCTTAGCCTAGGAACACAAAACACCGACCACCATAATTCTAATAAAAACATATTCCCAGGTCCCATCTCTGTCTCTGTCTATACCCTGCCTTGACCTTCCTATGTGAAACCTTGAGGCTTACTTCCTCCAGGAATGTAAGTAAGAAACTCCCTGTATTGATTTCCCCTGTGGCCTTGTGTTGAACCAAAATTTTCTATCCAGTACCCTGTGACTCTTCTTAAAAAATATTAATCTAACAAATTCATAACACTATGATTAATATATGCAAAAAATCAAGAGAAAGAGTGGATAATTTCAATGGAGAAGAAAATCTTTAAGAAATGAATTTAGAATTCAAGAACTGAAAAATATATTAACTAATATTATGAATCAAATTGATGAGTTTAACAGCAAATCAGATACGTTTAGAAGAGAATCAGTAAGTAGAAATATAAATCAATGTAAAATACTCAGGTAAAATCACACAGAGAAAACAAAAGAGGAAAACATGAAGAAAATAATGAGAGACAATCGTACATGATGAGAAGATCTAGTAAGCATGCAACTGTAATTCCAAAAGGCAGACGAGATGAAAATATTTTCAGGCAAACAAACATAAAAATCAACCCTAAAAACCTCAGATAAAAGTTCTCAAGGCACTAGAATACCAAGCCTAGAAATGTGCATGAAAATGCAAAGGAATGAAGCAAAATGAAATTGTAAATATACATGCATACTGAAAAAGTATAAAGATCATTTTAAATGCCTGGTAGTGTAAAATATATGTAGAAATATATGTAGAGATAAAATGCATGGAAACATTAACAAAGAGTGAGAATGGGAAAAAGCAATTAAAGATAAATGAAGGTAACGGAGGTTACTGCATTTTTCAGGAAGTGTTGAAAATATTCATTTAGATCCCAAGTACTTTCTCTTCTTGAGTGAGAGAACTTCCAAGAGCCACATCTCTCAAGATTTCTGGTTCTTTGTTCCAGGTAGGTTGCTCTATAGTGAGCAATTCATTTTTCTGTGAATTCTTGCCACCTTGTTTTCAAACAAATTCCTAAGTAGATAGTTAACACCTGAGAGATTTATCAAGATGCCAAAATCTATTTCCCTGCTTCTTTTCTGTGTATCATTGTCTAGAAATACTTCATTCTGTAGCAAAAGCAAATTTTCTTCTGATCCTTATGTCACATGTTCATCTTGGTCTCAAACAATATCCAAAAAAAACCCCTTAGTCCACTCATTGGAAAGGAACTAGGAGGTGTCTCATCTTTTTATTATGTTACTGTTTATATACATTTTACTTTACATATTTCTACTTACTGATTTTCTTCTAAAATTCTCAGAGTTACATTTATTAATCTAGCTAATACAACAGAGAGTTCTGTGAGGAAATCCTCCCCTTTCTGAAACTAAATTGTCATGGATAGCTGTATTTTCAACTCAGTTTTACTTAGAACATAACATATTACACTGTTTCTCAAACAGGTCAAGAATACTGTTTCTTCCCTCTTACTCAATTTTCCAAATCGCTTAGAGAAAATAGTTTTAAGGAATTCTTGAGAGCTATAATCATAATAGTTTGATTTTATCTGCCAAATTCTTCATATACTTAGATAAAAGTTTTCTTAAGGACATGTGACTAGTATGCACAGATGCTCAGTTGTGTCCAACTCTTTGTGACCCTGTGGACTGTAGCCCACTAGGCTCCTCTGCCCATGGGATTTCCCAGACAAGAATACTAAAGTGGGGAACCTTTTCCTTCTTCAGGGGATCTACCCAACCCAGAGATCAAACCCATGTCTCTTACATCTCCTGCACTGACAGGTGGATTCTTCACAACTAGTGACTATTAACTGCTTCTAAACATGNGGGGAACCTTTTCCTTCTTCAGGGGATCTACCCAACCCAGAGATCAAACCCATGTCTCTTACATCTCCTGCACTGACAGGTGGATTCTTCACAACTAGTGACTATTAACTGCTTCTAAACATGTAAGTAATTTTTATGCTCATTCTATTGCCCTGTTGTGTTATTTTTCTGCAATAATTTGAAGAACATTACAATGAGAATTTCAAACATACTTCTTTTTTGTGAGATAAAACCTACATAAGTTTACATTTTGATGGATACTAATTTATAAAAGAATGCTTCCAAATAAAATTCAAAGGCATTTTCAATTTTTCTCTTTTCAAAAACTTAGCCAGACAGCTTGTTTCACCTGATAATGCTTAACTTACAATGCATGTATTAGTGTCAAGTTTATTAGTTTACTCTATATAGTATGTTAAATAAATTCACACACATTATTTTATTTGGCTTTAGAGTTTTGTGAAAAGCTCAGGTAGTTATTCTGTTTCTTCATTTATACCCATGGTGTTTTGAAAATTAAAGATCATTTATTAGAAAACTGAAAGTTAAATGAATTGCTCAATGTAAAAACCTACTAAGAAGTGGCAAAAACCAGGTTTTTTTATGCAGTGTTTCTTGAATGTTCTTACAGGAAACACACTATAGGATGAGCTAAAACTAATCCTTAAATAATTCAAAGTACTTCACAGAGTTCCAAAAAATAGCAAGGAGTGATAAGAAAGCCTTTCTCAGCAATCAATGCAAAAAAATAGAGGAAAACAATAAAATAGGAAAGACTAAAGATCTCTCTAAGGAAATTAGAGATTCCAAGGGAATATTTCATGCAAAGATGGGCACAATAAAGGACAGAGATGGTATCAACCTAAAAGAGGCAGAATATATTAAGAAGAGGTGGCAAGAACACACAGAAGTACTATACAGAAAAAATCGTCATGACCCAGATAACAAGAATGGTGTGATCACACACCTACAGCCAGACATCCTGGAATGCAAAGTCAAGTGGGCCTTAGGAAATATCACATGAACAAAGCTAGTGGAAGTGATGGAATTCTAGTCGAGCTATTTCAAATCCTGAAAGATGATGCTGTGAAAGTGCTGCACTCAATATGTCAGTAAATTTGGAAAAGTCAGCAGTGGCCACAGGACTGGAAAGTGTCCGTTTTCATTCCAATCCTTAAGAAAGGCAATGTCGAAGAATTTTCAAACTACCACAGAACTGTACTCATATCACACGCTAGCAAAGTAATACTCAAAATTCTCCAAGCCAGGCTTCAACAGTATATGAACCAGGAATGTTAAGATGTTCAAACTGGATTTGGAAGAAGAGGAACCAGAGATCAAATTGCCAACATTTGTTGGATCGTTGAAAAATCAAGAGAGCTCCAGAAAAACATATACTTCTGCTTTATTGACTATGCCAAAACCTTTGACTCTGTGGATCACAACAAACTGGAAAATTCTTAAAGAGATGGACATACCAGACCACCTGATCTGCCTCTGGAGAAATCTGTTACAGGTCAAGAAGCAACAGTTAGAACTGGACATGGAACAACAGCCTGGTTCCAAATCAGGAAAGGAGTATGTCAAGGCTGTATATTGCCACCCTGCTTATTTAACTTATATGTAGAAATGCAAAATGCCAGGCTGGATGAAACATAAGCTGGAATCAAGATTGCTGGAAGACATATCAATAACCCCAGATATGCAGATGACACCATCCTTATGGTAGAAAGTGAAGAACTAAAGAGCCTCTTGATGAAGGTGAAAGAAGAGAGTGAAAAAGTTGGCTTAAAACTCAAACTTCAGAAAACAAAGATCATGGCATAGGGTCCCTTCACTTCATGGCAAATAGATGGGGAAACAATGGAAACAGTGAGAGATTTTAATTTGGGGGGCTCCAAAATCACTGCAGGTGGTGACTGCAGCTATGAAAATTAAAAGATGCTTGCTCCTTGGAAGAAAAGTTATGACCAATCTAGACAGCATATTAAAATTCAGAGACATTACTTTACCAACAAAGGTCCATCTAGTCAGGGTATGGTTTTTCCAGTAGTCATGTATGGGTGTGAG
>SJYV01025334.1:16191-64181 GCA_006410875.1 Neotragus pygmaeus
CAAGAACACTGGAGTGGGTTGCCATTTCCTTCTCCAATGCAAGAAAGTGAAAAGTGAAAGTGAAGTCACTCAGTCGTGTCTGACTCTTAGCGACCCATGGACTGCAGCCTACCAGGCTACTCCGTCCATGGGATTTTCCAGGCAAGAGTACTGGAGTGGGGTGCCATTGCCTTCTCCGATCCTCATCACTATACAGCTTGTAAACAAATGTTGTCTTTTATTGCTTTCTTATATTCTTATGTTTCTTATTTTGTTATAATTGACGTTTTTGGTATTGTTATTGTTTTGTTTTGTTTTGGGGAATGTTATCCTTTTTCTCCAAAATAGTATGAAAACTTAGTTGTTTTTTTCTTTCCTTTATACTTATAGACAGGAAAACATAAATCATTTTGTTTATATACCTTAAGGAAATTCTTGGCATGACTAACTTCCCTTTCTACATGGAAATAGGAATGGAGAGTACAAATATGCAGTTAAGGTATAGACTCAGAAGGAATAGCTGCTGCATCTATGAAGATGAGCATAAGATTTGTCTAGAGAGTACCCAGGTATTTGCACTGATTATAAATTTTCAGGTTAAATTTATCTTTATAATCATTCCTTGAATTTTGCTATGAGAGATCTGATGACTTTCAAAGAAGTTTCATTCCTCAAAACTCCACTCAAAATCATAAAAATAAAAAAAAGAGGGGGATCATGCTCATTTGTTTCTTATGTGTATATTGATGTGGGCTTATTTTCATCTCCTGTCTTTCCAACACTATTAGTCACCACAAAAGTGATTGACTTGACAATTTCAGGTTTAATGAAAAAAGTTTTAAAACAGCAAACAGGAGAAAGTCATAGACAGAGTCATCCATGTCTAAGTTTATGAAAAGTCACAGAAAATGGTTCCTCTAAATCAATTAATTCCCTTCTTTTCCTAAAGACCTCTTCTGTGAAACCTCCAGGAATCCTGCCTAAGAGTCAGGATCCAACTGTATCACCAGGTCCTCACTTTAGCCCTAGCATTCCTACCTTATGTATGAAGGGGTTTGGGGAGCAGTGATGCCTGGATGGCCCCGTTCCCAGGCAAGTTCTAGAGAGATGGACATTTTCACTGTTTAGACCACACACATAGCATCACACATTTATCCAGTCTTCCAACCACTTGCTTCTTGACCATCACAAAGTTTCAGGCCTCTTTCCAGTCTCAGGAGATATCAAACATTTCCTTTCTTTTAGGATCTCTGGTAGGTGGATCAGGAAGCCTGGGTCCATGGTATCCAATTGCACATCCATCCTGGAACCTGAGTAGCAAATGGGGCATGGCAACAAAGCAAGCAGCTTCTGGGGATGCAGATCTAATGAAAACCACTAACTGTGGTAGTGGGTGCCAGGGTGTGCCCCGGTGAGCACATGGTCTGCATTGTTTGCACTTAGTTTCTCTCTATACCCAGAATAGCCAATAAGGAGTGATCCACTGTGCCCCACATAGGGCCTTGAGGTACTTCTTCTAGATAGTACTCAATAACCACTCGGGGACATAATATTATAGTCTCATGTATTGAGGCCACATCTGCACAGACCAGGGGAAGTGAAGAGTTAGATACAAATTATGTTCAAATGAAATGTGTACATCAGTTCAGTTCAGACTCNGATAGTACTCAATAACCACTCGGGGACATAATATTATAGTCTCATGTATTGAGGCCACATCTGCACAGACCAGGGGAAGTGAAGAGTTAGATACAAATTATGTTCAAATGAAATGTGTACATCAGTTCAGTTCAGACTCTCAGTCATGTCCGACTCTTTGTGACCCCATGGACTGCAGCACACCAGGCTTCCCTGTCCATCACCAACTCCCAGAGCTTACTCAAACTCATGTCCATTGAGTCAGTGATGCCATTCAAACATCTCATCCTTTGTCATCCCCTTCTCCTCCTGCCTTCAATCTTTGCCAGCATTTTCCAGTGAGTCAGTTCTTTGCATCAGGTGGCCAAAGTATTGGAGTTTCAGTTTCAGCATCAATCCTTCCAATGAATATTCAGGACTGATTTCCTTTAGGATCTCTTTAGGAGATCCTTGGTTGGATTTCCTTGCAGTCCAAGGGACTCTCAAGCGTCTTCTCCAACACCACAGTTCAGAAGTATCAATTATTCTGTGCTCAGGTTTCTTTATAGTCCAACACTCACATCCATACATAACTAATGGAAAAATCATAGTTTTGACTAGATTGACATTTGTTGGCAAAGTAATGTCTCTGCTTTTTAATATGTTGTATAGGTTGGCTATAGCTTTTCTTTCAAAGAGCAAGCATCTTTTAATTTCATGGCTGCAGTCACCATCTGTAGTGATTTTCGAACCCCTGAAAATAAAGTCTCTCACTGTTTCCATTGTGTACATTGGCATAATGTGTACATGCTGATATATTAATATTTTTCATTACTGGCTCAGATGAAAAAGAATTTGCCTGCAATGCAGGAGACCTGGGGTCAGTCCCTGGGCTGGGGAAATCCCCTGGAGAAGGGAATGGCTACCCACTAGAGTATTCTTGTCTGGAGAATTCCATGGACAGAGGAGACTGGTGGGCTACAATCCATGGAGTGGCAAAGAGCTAGACACAACTGAGTGACTAATACTTTCACTTTTGTTACATTAACTATACTGATATTAACTATGTGCTAAATGGCTAAACGTACTCAGTCGCTCAGTTGTGTCCAACTCTTTGTGGCCCCATGGACTGTAGCCTGCTAGGCTCCTTTGGCCATAGAATTCCCCAAGCAAGAATACTGGAATGGGTTGCCATTTCCTCCTCCAGGGGATTTTTCTGACCCAGGGATCAAACCCATGCCTCTGGTGTCTCCTGCAGGCATAGTGCATACGCTCACACCCACACCCACACACATACCATTAAGCCTTTAAATTTTTCTTGAGGTATATATTTCATTATATTTGTTCTTGGTATTATCATTGTTTAGACACTGAAGTGTATAGAGGTTAAGTAATCATGCTCAGATCACACAACTAACAAGTATCATAGCCAGGGCATTTTGTACCCACAATTTGGGGACACATCCTTCAGTCCACTGGTAAAGTAATAAAAGAGTACTTGGAGACCAAACACACATACTATTGTTTTTAAATACATCAAGATGCTTTACTAATTAATAACATATAAAATAATTTTATTGTTTCTGATATTTTGAAAGCTTTTAGACTTGGATTTTTCCAATTCAAATTATCAAAAATACATTTTTATTATGTGTGAATACACATAAAATTAAAAGGGGTCCTCTTATTGCCAAAAGCTGGAAACCACTGTCTTAGAAGATAAATATGAAAAATCAATTAGATCAATTTTTCATGAACAGCCTCTCAGAACTCAGCTTCTGAAGCCCCTTACAGCCTGTTCATTACACTGAGGACCCATGTTATGTCTGTGGATGACTGAAGTTCTGACTGATGTTACTGAGTACTAATTAATACCTCATTCTGTGAGGTAGAAATCTGGTGGAATCACTCTGAAACTAATTTTCAGATATGCTTGTCCCACCTCAACAGATGCTGTACCACTCCCAATATGAAGGGTTATGTTGTATAATGCAAAAGGTTAGTCTAGACATGTCAGTCTCTGTACAAGTCAATTAGAAATCTCTACTACAGAAAATTTGCATTCACTATAGCATATAGAAATTACTTGTAATTATGGATTTATTTAAGTGTTGCTTGTTTACTGACACATTAGTTTTTATATAGTTGTCAACTCCATGAGGGAGGGGACTCTGACTGTCCCCCATTGCCAGTGTGTTACAAACAACAAGCATGAGAGCAGGCCAATAACATATACTGAGTGGATGAATGAATGGATGAATGAATGACTGAAGGAGACAGATCTAAAATTCATGTATGTCAAATTATGTCTGATGTTGGCCAAGCTATTCAACTTCTCTGAATCTCAATTCTTTAAACTTGTGAAATATTAACCTTACTGCTTTAAGCATGACATGAGAGTACAAGTTCAGTTCAGTTCAATCGCTCAGTTGTGTCCGACTCTTTGCGACCCCATGAACCGCAGCACGCCAGGCCTCCCTGTCCATCACCATCTCCCAGAGTTCATTCAGACTCACGTCCATTGAGTCTGTGATGCCATCCAGCCATCTCATCCTCGGTCGTCCCCTTCTCCTCCTGCCCCCAATCCCTGACATGAGATGATGTGTATAAAATTTATAGCAAGTGCTTGATAAGTGATGGCTATTACAGATATCTTTCAAAAAGTTTATGTCTAAAAGGAGCACTAAAGAATCTAAAGGAGGTAGTGACAGACAATGAAGATACTTAGAGTCTCACAAAGGATACTCAGTGTCTCATCAAGAAATGAAACTGAGGAAGAGGGCTAAGAATGTCGTACTAGGAGTAATGTAATGCATATATGCTAAGTTAAAGCACAGTAATTCAAAATGAAATGTCTCACTGAGAATGCCTTGTAACCTGAGTGTGTGTGTAAAATGATGGGCCGATATTTACGAAGCCAATAGTTGCACACAGAGACTGAAGCAAGCTGGCATTTTAAAACCCAAGAGCATCATAGAACCAAAGTAAGTTACTTAATATAAATAAAAAACTTTAATACAAATATGTACAAAGTAGAGGAAAGAGTTTTATTCTCTCTACTCATGTAATATGCATTCAGTTCAAGTTTCCACTGCACACTGGGTTTGATGCCTGGGTTGGGAAGATCCCCTGGAGAAGGGAAAGGCTACCCACTCCAGTATTCTGGCCTGGGAGATTCCATGGACTGTATAGTCCACGAGGTTGCAAAGAGTTGGACATGAGCTACTTTCACTTTCACTTTCACTTTTCATGACCCTGGAGACATTCACTCACTTTTGCTTTTGACTGAGCTCACTACAATGTCCCTTTCCATTAAATTCTATCTTGATTTGTCTGGTAATTAGTTCCATGCTTTTAAAAATAGGTTTATCACCCCAAAATACTTCTCTAAATGTTTGCCTATTTTGAGCTTTGTGCAGTAGAATCATATGATATCTATATGTTTTGTGTTTTACTAAAAGTGAGAAAGTTAGACATCATATTAATGAAAGGAGTCACTAAAAGGATAAAAGTGTAAGTTAAGCAGTAGAAAAAGAGAGTGAAAGAAAGAGAATAAAAGCAATGGGGCTACTGATTCACTTTGCTATACAGAAGAAACTAACACAACATTGAAAATCCACTATACTCCAAAAAAAAAATAATTATTAAAAAAAAAAGCAATGGGGGCTGATCCCACTATCCTTAGAACACAGATCCAGCAATGGGAGCTGAAGATGCTTCTCTTTTAGAGTTTGGGCTCCTCGGGACTCCTGTTGCGCTGCTGCCAATGCTTCTGTGGAATGTCCTGAGACACACGGTAGTGGAAGGAAAATATAAGAAAAGGAGAGGAGGTGCCTCATTCTCTCAGAGCATGACGTATGCTCTTTTACTCTCTGAGCCAGAACCGGAAGGTTTCTCCTGGAGCCCTTTCTGTTACCCAGAGCTCACTTCCTCACTGGCCAGAAATACTGGAGGCAAACAATAGCAATCTTATTATCAGGTGAAAGATGCTTTGCATCGTGGTCTTCTTATTCTCTGTGTGTGTGTGTGTGTGTGTGTGTGTGTGCATGTGTGTGTGTGTTGGTCTCTCAGTCGTGTCTGACTTTTTGTGACTCCATGGGCTGTAGTCTACTAGGCTCTTCTATCCGTAGTATTCTTCAGGCAAGAATTCTCTTTCCAGGGGATCTTCCCGACCCAGGGATCGAACCTGGGTCTTCTGCATTGCAGGTAGAATTTTTACCCTCTGAGCCATCAGGAAAGCCCCTTCCTCAGTCTATCAGGTATGATTACTTTTCAGAGCCTTCAAAGGCAATTCTCATGCATTTTGTACAGGTATTACAGCTGGAGTCAATTTGTGAAGTCTGTTTCCTCTGTTTAGCTTTCTTTTTCTTTTTCCTTGTTATGATTTTAAGCCTGACTCTTTAAAGGTCAAGCTTGTGTCTACATAACATATTTTAGCCAAAGACAGGGCTCAAACACTGCAAGCCAGTAAGGTTTCCACCATGTGCTGAAAAATGAGGGGGGTGGGCAGGGAGCATGTATTAATATAAATTCAGGTCATTTTTCAGTCTGCTTTCTGTTTCATATGGTCTCTCTGGCATCGTCTCTGGGCATTGCAGGCTCCTTTTGCCAGGGATGTGCAAGTGGTTGACACATCCACACGATTCATGTGGCAAACATAGACAGCCTCTGGTCAACTCGGATGTTTGACGGTCTCACCTTCACAACTCTCAAAGTTTTATATAAGATGCAAAGATAAATTATATCACAATGCAAGCATTAGACAACTAGAAAATTATGTTTGAAAATATAATTCAGTTTTAATAGCATCAATAATCATTAAAAAACCTAGGAATATGTCTAACAGACTTGAAAGACCTCTACAATGAAATTTAGAAATCACTAATTAAGACACAAAATAATGGAGAGAGATATAACATGTGCCTAGTAGGAAGGCATAACTTGGTAAAAATTTCAATTTTAGACAAATGGACTTGTAAACTCAATTTTAGTAAAAATCCCAGTATTTGGGTTTGCTTGTTTGTGTATGTGTGTGTGTGGAAGGGTGTATAAATAGATAAGGTATTCTGAAGAATAGTAATCTTGAAAAGGAATAAAGCTGAAGGAATTACATACTGAAATCAAGATCTATTAAAAAGCTTTACTAATTAAAATAATGTTGTATTAGAGCAAAAAAAGACAAAACAATACTACAAAATAGAGAATCCAGAAACAGTAATCTATACATACAGTAAATTGTGTGTGTGACAAACTTGATAATCCAATACAGTTAGAAAAAAATTATTTTCAATAATCAGTGATCGTTCAAACAGATACACATATTACAAAAAATGAAATTTATCCCACCTGTCATCATAGACTGAAATGCTTCTAGAAGTATATGTCTAAAGGCAAAGACAAAAACAATAAAGTTTTGGGAGAAAATCAGGGAGAATATCTTTATGATGTTGAAATACACAAAAATTTCTTAAGTAGAACATAAAAAGCATGAATCAAAGACGACTGATGTTGAGACAACATCAAGGATAAATACTGGTCAGCAAATAACACCATTAATACAGAAAAGAGGCAAGCCACAGCATGGGATAACAGGGCTGTTTTATGCTATGTATAAAATGTATAAAAATAATAAGAAAATATTATTTTTTAAATAATATTTTAAGAAAAATATTATAAAATATAAGAAAATAATAAGTAATATTTTTTAATATAAATTAAAAATAATAAAAATTACAGCCCAAGAAAAGAAGTGACAAAATGTTTCACAGGCACATCACAGAGGCAGGGATCCAAATGACCAAAAACATATGAAAATTTCTCAACATAATTATTCTTCTCATAGGTGCAAATGTAAAACATAATCAGATACTATGCATACCAATGGAAAGGGTAAAACAAAAAGGACAAAATAAGAAAAAAGAAAGGAGAGAGAGGAAGCGAGAAAGAGGGGGCAAGGGAAACAAACTGTGTAATGAGCAGAAATAAAGAATAAAACATTAATACAGAGAAAAAAAAAAGAATGAGAGAACAGACAAAAATTAGAGAAGAATTTGGAAGAAGTGGTCACAGATCTTTCAAACATTTTTGGTGAAAATATAAATAGTTGGGCTCATTTTGGAAAATTACTTCATAGTTTGTACCAAGTCTAAATAAGAATTATAATTTACCCAGACAAATCCAATTTTACCTATATATATCCAATAGAAATGCAAATATATGGTCACTAAAATACATTACCCACATATTTATATTCTTAAATTCATAATAAGAAAACTGGAAATAATTTAGCTACTGATCAAAAATTAAAAACACAAGTACTGCTTTGGCTTTTTTAATAGTTAACCACTGGCAACCCACTCCAGTACTCTTGCCTGGAAAATCCCATGGGCGGAGGAGCCTGGTAGGCTGCAGTCCATAGGGTCGTGAAGAGTCGGACACAACTGAGCAGCTATTCATGAATGAAAAATATTATGAGAGTTTGGTTTTNCACTCCAGTACTCTTGCCTGGAAAATCCCATGGGCGGAGGAGCCTGGTAGGCTGCAGTCCATAGGGTCGTGAAGAGTCGGACACAACTGAGCAGCTATTCATGAATGAAAAATATTATGAGAGTTTGGTTTTTTTTTCCTGTTTTTCAGATGTTTTGTTTCTTGAGTCAGCTGTCAGTTACCTAGGTGTGTTTTGTTTGTGAAAATTCATCAAACTGTTCATTTGTGATCTTTGTAAGTTTCTATATACCTGTATATATCAATAAAATGTTTATGTAAAATTTAATGTTTGTTTTGACTTTTTAAATGCATATTATAGTGGACTGAAGATTATTCCTTCAAAAATATCATTGTCATTCATTTGCACTGAATATGAAAGGAAGAAAAAATGTGAAGCTATAAATTATGATCAATTTTTGTGAGTAGAACACACTCTTTTCTCTATGTTGAAGCTCCTATACTTAACAAGAACAGTGAGTCACAATAATATATCAGTTCAGTTCAGTTCAGTTCAGTTGCTCAGTCGTGTCCAACTCTTTGCAACCCCATGAATTGCAGNTCTGAGGGAGAGGGAGAGGGTGGGATGATTTGGGAGAATGGCATTGAAGCATGTATACTATCATGTAATCTTTGTCTTTTGATTGGAGGGTTTAAACGATTTACGTTTACCATAATTCCTGATGAAAATGAAAGTGTTAATTCCTTAGTCATGTCTTTGATTGGAGGGTTTAATTGATTTACATTTACCATAATTCCTGATGAAAGTGAAAATGTTAATTCGTTAGTCATGTCAGGAATGTCAAGTCTTTGTGACCTCATGGACTGTAGCCTTCCAGGCCCCTCTGTCCATGGAATTTTCCAGCCAAGAATACTGCAGTGGGTTGCCATTCCTTTCTCTAGGGGATTTTCCCAACCCAGGGATGGAACCCAGATCTCCTGCATTGTAGGCAGATTCTTTACTGTCTGAGCCACCAGGGAATTCCAATTACTAATAATTGCTGGAAAGTAGGGGTTAATACAAAATGAGAAAATAATGCAAGAAATGAGGAATAAAAAATCTATATGCCTTATAGTTTTTCTGTACTTTGAAGTGAAGTGAAGTCTCTCAGTCATGCCCGACTCTTTGTGACCCCATGGACTGTAGCCTACCAGGCTCCTCCCTCCATGGGATTCTCCAGGAAAGAGTACTGGAGTGGGTTGTCACTTCCTTCTCCAGGGGATCTTCCCAACCCAGGGATCGAACCCATGTCTCCAGCATTCCAGGTAGACACTTTAACCTNCCATGGACTGTAGCCTACCAGGCTCCTCCCTCCATGGGATTCTCCAGGAAAGAGTACTGGAGTGGGTTGTCACTTCCTTCTCCAGGGGATCTTCCCAACCCAGGGATCGAACCCATGTCTCCAGCATTCCAGGTAGACACTTTAACCTCTGAGCCACCAGGGAAGCCCTTCTGTACTTTAATTCCTTACTACTGTCTTTTATGTTTAGTGGATTCTTTGTAGGGAAATATTTAACTTTTTTTCTCATTTCCCTTTGTGCCTATCTTTTCTTTATGTTTTCTTTTTCTTTAAGTTTACCATGAGGACTAATAACACTCAATAATAATAATAACACTCAAATTTGAATTTAGATCTATTATCTTCAATAACCTACAAGAACTCTGCTACTTAATAAATCCATTCCCACTCTTTTTGGTTGTTAATGAAAAAAAAATTACTTTTCATACATTTTGTACTCAAAAAACGTTAACTAATAGTTCTCTTTAATTATGTAGAAAGAAAGCAGCATGAAGTGTTACAAACGAAAGTTGCAATAATAGTAGATTTTAGACTAATATTTGGTTTTTTGTAATATGTTAGTCTCTTACATTATGTGGGAAATAAAAATTGGAGTCATAAAGTGTTGCTGCAATAATAATATATTTTATAATAGTTCATGTATTTACTTCATTATGATCTTTATTTAAGGTTTCCCTGATAGCTCTGTTGGTAAAAAATCTGACTTCAATCAGGAGACCCCGGTTCCATTCCTGGGCTGGGAAGATCTGTCGGAGAAGGGATAGGCTACCTACTCCTTTGTTCTTGGGCTTCCCTTGTGCTCAGCTGGTAAAGATTCTACCTGCAATGTGGGAGACCTGGGTTCTATCCTTGGATTGGGACTATCCCCTGGAGAAGGGAAAGGCTACCTACCCACTCCAGTATTCCGGTCTGGAGAATTCGATGGACTGTTTTGGTCCATGGGATTGCAAAGAGCAAGTTACTCCCTGGTATCTTTTGTTTGATCCTGTGGAACTCCCTTGAGCATTTCTTGTAGGACAAGTCTACAAATGAGGAAATCACATAGGTTTTGTTTTGTTTTGTTTTTTTTTTTTTTAATCTGGGAATGTCTTGGTTTCTCCCTCATNCAGTGATTCTGGAGCCCCCCAAAAATAAAGTCTGACACTGTTTCCACTGTTTCCCCATCTATTTCCCATTAACTAAGCTTTAATTTCTTTATCTTTAGAACAGGTAAAACATTAAGGCCAATGTTATGAAGCCTAATGAAAAGTAACATGTCAATGTAGCAAAATGTTAAAATAGCATCTGACACAAAACAAGTATTTGCTGAACACACAAATATAGGTAGGTAACAAATTGAATTTTATATTTCTGAATGTAAATATATATGTTGATATATGTATTTCTTTAAATTTTCATGCACAGTAAACATTTTCTCCATGTCAATAATAGTTTTGTCCTTTATTGTCTAGTTGGTTTTTTTTAATAAATATGCCTAGGTATTTGGAAAAAATATATCTTACAGTTTTATTCTTCTGCTAATTATTTTTAAGATAATCAAAATGAACTCCTTTTCAACCTATGCTTTTCTAATTATAAAACAATGACGGCAATTTTTAAGTTCACCCTCCTGACAAGAGAAGTTGAGCATATCTCCCTGAGTTCTTGATTATCAGAGAACGCCTCTCAATTCCTTCATGATATATAAGGAAGCAACACACTGAGGTCTTGCATCACCACTTTTCTTCCTCAAAACTCCATCCACCACCTTGGCTTTACTGGTACAAAAGAGAAGGAAGCCTGAACTTGGGTTTGTGATAGTTAAGCAGATATTTTGGCAAGATGTTTGATAGTATTCTTAAACAAAAATTTTTTAATTGTCAAAACATATCTAGAGGTGGCCTTTCATTGATCTTATCTGAACAATGTGAGTAACACTTTCAAATCAGCACAAAATACACACAGGGCTTATTCTTATATTTGTTTTTGTTTTTGTTTTTCATTTGATATGACTTAGTTCTTTCTCATTTTTCAACACTTAAAATCCCCACAATGCATCTACAATCTTCTTTATTTTTATTCTCTCTTTGGACTCTGGAAGAGCTTTGAGTTTCTCCTCCATGACATTTATTTTACTTTCAGTAGTGTTAATTCTATTCTTTATTGCCATCCCCTATGGATCTTAATGTGCTATACAGCATTCTTAATTCTTTACAATTTTTTGTTAATGGTTTCACTCTCATTTCATCCTATCTAATTCTTTTTAGCTCACTATCATCTAACTGCTTTCTGCTCCTCTTTCATTTGGGCCACTGTTGGCAGTTTGCTCTTCCTTCAAATCTTCGCTATGATCGCTCCTTTCCTTTACAAAGCAATGTTTTTCAGCTATTTTCCCACTCCTATTTATTGGTCACGGAGATCAGAGAAGGCAATGGCATCCCACTCCAGTACTCTTGCCTGGAAACTCCCATGGATGGAGGAGCCTNTGTCTCTTATACACATCTCTTTCCTTTACAAAGCAATGTTTTTCAGCTATTTTCCCACTCCTATTTATTGGTCACGGAGATCAGAGAAGGCAATGGCATCCCACTCCAGTACTCTTGCCTGGAAACTCCCATGGATGGAGGAGCCTGGTAGGCTGCAGTCCATGGGGTTGCTGAGTCAGACACGACTGAGCAACTTCACTTTCACTTTTCACTTTCATGCATTGGAGAAGGAAATGGCAACCCACTCCAGTGTTCTTGCCTGGAGAATCCCAGGGATGGCGGGGCCCAACGGGCTGCTGTCTGTGGGGTCGCACAGAGTCGGACACGACTGAAGCAACTTAGCAGCAGCAGCAGCATACAGGGAGGTATCTGACTAGCTCTGGTGTTTGCTCTGAGCTACTGCTGATCCACATGGGTGCTGGCTTCAGACCAAGAGCTGGTGGGCAAGTTGAGCTGAATAGTTGCCAGGCCAATTTCCAATGTGATTTTCATTGCAATAAAGTTTTGCTGAAAGCAAACCTTCTCCAACCTTTACTGCCAAGGCTTTCTGAAACTCTAAATGATGGTGGATTCAAACAACTCAAACCCTCAGGAAACACAGCTCTAACTCTACCCGACCTCCAGCACTTGACTTTTATGGAGTAAAGATTCTCAGGATATAACAGTAATACAGCCCCTACCCACCCCACCCCCAGCTCTGCCTGGTTATTTTCTGAGCTATGACCTTCCACTGAATAAAAAGTCACTGTTGGAGGAGATTAGAAAGAGGAAGGGAAGAGTATTCTGGGGACAGCTGCTAGGAGGCTCTTTCTGAATTACAGGCAGAGTCCGCAAGGACATGGCTCTGCCTACCTATTTTTAGGTGTCAAAACTTATTCTGCCTGTATTTTTAAAGCCAGTTCCGTATGGTTTACAGTAGACACTTTTCCAGCTAGGTCTAGTTTTTTATAACTGTTTAGAATGTAAGGGCTTTTCTCTACCTTCTTAGAGACTCCAGCGAGAAAAAGCATGTCAGGACTACCCCAGGCAGACACCTTTTTACCTTTTTAATTGAAAAAATGAACAATAATCAAAAATAAAAGCATCCAAGAATTTTTACTGGCACTCAAATCCCTAGAGAGACTTTCTCTGTGTAATGTCACAGTGTCCTTTTAAATTAAACACCTAGAAATAAAATTCACCTGAGCCTTTCACTTGCCCTCATCTACCCTCTTGTTGTCGGAATTCAGGTAACAAAAATACGACGTTTATGTTATAAACTTGGCAGTGACTAACATTCTTAAGAAATAAAATTTGACATTCAAAGGAATTTAGTCATTTAGTCAAACTCTAAAAACGGCATTTATTGCTAATTTTGACAGAACTCAGGTACAAGACTTCATATTCACGTGATTTCATTCGTGATTTCTTATAATTAGGAATTTTAAGCAGCTGCTATCCACATGCCAAAACACATAATTTTTATGCTGAATACCCTTAGCTTTGGGCTTTTAAGAAGCAGGTAATAACCAGCCTGTGCTCAATTTAGCCAAAATGACTCAATTTTGAATCAGAAGTCAGAAAATGTGGAGCTCAGGGCAAAACTTGAGGCAGACATTTAACTTCTTCAAAGCTAACCACTTATCAATGGTACACAGCTTTTAGGTATCTGAGAAAAACTGCACACACACACACACACACATGGAACCCCAAACTTGGTTTCAGGTTCCTGGCCTTATCCGTTATCAGTCTCTTTGTGACTCAACTCTTTCATATTTTTAGCAACGTAAGAAAACTCTATAAGCTGTAGGTAAAATAAGATAATTTGTGTGATTGTATGAATGTAACTAATGTAACAGATTAAATGTAACAATTAAATGTAACAGATTAAATACACATAATTACAGACCATCCAAAAAGCAGAAAATAGCTGACTTCTTCAGTTACGGGTAACTCCACAAAAGACTGCTTCACGAGACCCACCCACCTGCCTGCTGGAGTGTTCTTGAACCTCTGAATGCTCCTTTTAGGGAGCCCCCCTTTCAAATATTTATACAATCATTAGAGCTTTAGTTTCTTAATCTGGGAAATGGTTATAATAATGCTGTATTTGCAGAGTGGCTGTAAGGATCAAAGGAAAAATGTCTTTAAAATGCCCAGCAGAATGCTTAGCAAATTGTTAAGTCAGCATATTTTTAGGGTGTATTTTGAAAAAGCCATTTTCAATATTTAAATAAATATATGGGGAAACATGGGACAATGACTCTAATGTACACTTTGATAATTAAATTCAATACATCTCACTCCTTGGTTTCCTGTAGATAATCATTGAGCAATTATTTACCAATAAAATCACATCTTGCTCTAACTTCTTTGAACCTCTCTCCTTTGAAAATGGAAAATTTACTTTTTGCTCCTAGAATAAACATGGCAAGACCTAAGTTAACCATGCTGTAAAATACTCTGAAATTATAAATTAACAATGATACAAGTATTCAATGACATTTCCATAGTTAGGACACAGGAATAGAAAGAAATTTCAAATGAATTATTTACTGATAAAAGAAGCAACATTCTTAAACATTAGAAAAATTTTCAAAAGAATAAAAATAATTCTTTTATTCAAAAGAATAAAGAATAAAAAGAGTGCAGATTCACAATAGATTACTCTATGAACAGCCTCAGGTCATTCTGAAAACTGCATGCTCCAAAACACGGGACCCAAAGCTGCCTTTCTCTTGCTGTGGTGGTGGTCCCACGTGCTGAGTCTGAGGGCACCGTGCCGTTTTCCTTCTAAGGGTAAAGTCTGGGAGATAACACTGACCACCCAGTAGTCCCTCTAGTTTTACAATGCACACTCACCTAACACTTACGCAAGAGTATTATTCTCTTGGGTAGATATTTTAATATGTCTA
Source organism: Neotragus pygmaeus (assembly GCA_006410875.1). Classification (NCBI taxonomy): domain Eukaryota; kingdom Metazoa; phylum Chordata; class Mammalia; order Artiodactyla; family Bovidae; genus Neotragus; species Neotragus pygmaeus. The sequence goes on from SJYV01025334.1 coordinate 30,931, forward strand.
TCTCATAAATTGGAAGAAGTCTAAATAAATCATTAAAACTTGAATAGGCAAATGTTATAAACATCACCTCCTGCCTTGGAAAATTTAACAAAAAACCCACTAGAAAAATCCCTAGCTCTGATCACATATCACGTCAACAAATTCAGTTATGCCACACAGACACAGGCCAAGGGAGGCATTCCATCCATGTCTTTTAACTCGTTGATGAACTGCAATGTGTAAAATGGGAAGACTCCCAAACCAAGTTTGATGCCAACGATAAAGGTAGAGCATAAATTCTCACACTGGTGAAACAGATCTTAAAATCACACAGTACATGGATCTGAAAAAACTTGGTACCAATTTGGCACTTTCATTAGCAACAATCCCACATCATCCCAAGTACAGACCTGCAATCAGATCTTGCGTGAGGTCATGTGAGCACATCTGCTCAACTGTCCTTGTTTATTTCTCTGAGTTCCTTCCTTATTTTCTCTTCTAGCTTCTGGGTTACATTGTTATTATTTTTATGTTGTGGCAGGGGATTCCCTGCTGGCTCAGATGGTAAAGAATCTGCCTCCAATGCAGGAAAGACCCGGATTTGATCCTTGGTTTGGGAAGATTCCCTGGAGAATCCTGTGTTTTGGAATCTCCCATTCCAGTATTCTTGCCTGGAGAATTCCATGGACAGAGGAAACTGGCAGGCTACTGTCCATGGGGCTGCAAAGAGTCAGACACGATTGAGCAACAAACATACACACACATACATTTTTTGGCTGCGCCCTTCAGCATGTGGGATCCCAGTTCCCTGACCAAGGACTGAACTGTGCCCCACGCACAGGAAGAGATGGAGTCCTTTCCACTGGAAGACCAGGGAAGTCCTGGTTTGCATTACTGTGGAACACTACTAGTGAGAACTTACATTTTCTGGGTTTTGGTTGCCCAACAATTCTTATAAACAGGAATGGAGAAACTTTTACTGGTCCAAGTGTCACTGCTGCTGCTGCTGCTGCTAAGTCGCTTCAGTCGTGTCCAATTCTGTGTGACCCCAGAGACGGCAGCCCACCAGGCTCCCCCGTCCCTAGGATTCTCCAGGCAAGAACACTGGAGTGAGAGGTTAAAATAAAAATATAGCCAGAACTCAAAAGATCCAGCATCTACTTATTTTACAAGTAGAGACCACTGAGATAAATAAGAAGGGTTACATAATTTACAGAAAGCAAAGCTGAGTGGAATTTTTGATTCAAAATGATATATCACAGGGATTTCTATTTCACATATGCCTACATCGTCATTCTTACCATCTTGTGTATCAGATTTGCTCATCAAATACAAACAGTCTCCTACAATAGAGTGTAGCGAACTCACAGTGCTAAGTTTAGTATGCATCAGATTGTGACAGGACAGAAAAATCTATAGATGCTGCATGATACAAGCAGCCAACCAAGAACAGACAAAATAGATGAGTGCAAACACCCCCAAGCAAGAAACAGAGTAGAGAAGGTATTCAGGAAAACCACAGCCAAACTTTAGGTGGCATAGAGTCAGTGGGACAAAGTTCTGCATATAAAAATTAAACATAAAGATCTTCTGCTTGCCTGTTTTGTTTTTAACTGCAAAGTTATGTCTTATCAGAACATTTTAAAAATGCATACTGCATGCAATTATCATAGCAGATGCAAATAAGTCTTTTATATAAATTGCTGCTGCTGCTGCTGCTGCCACTAAGTCGCTTCAGTCGTGTCCGACTCTGTGCGGCCCCAGAGACGGCAGCCCACCAGGCTCCCCCGGCCCTGGGATTCTCCAGGCAGGAACACTGGAGTGGGTTGCTATTTCCTTTTCCAATGCATGAAAGTGAAAAGTGAAAGTGAAGTTGCTCAGTCGTGTCCAACTCCTAGCAACCCCATGGACTGCAGCCTACCAGGCTCCTCCATCCATGGGATTTTCCAGGCAAGAGTAGTGGAGTGGGGTGCCATTGCCTTCTCCATTATATAAATAACTAGGAATAACACATTTACTACATAAAGTATTTTCTACTTTAGATGCTTTACCGTCTGAGCCACCAGGGAAGTCCATATAAAGTATTCTAACATTCCACTAAACTTGATATTTTAGGGAGCTATACCGAGTAATTCAAATAAAGCCAATTTCTAGTTCACTCTGACCTCCTCTATTTAGATTAGTTTCACTGAAAGCTGAAAACACTGTTTTGATATTGAATGCTATAAATTCAATCAAGACCTCAAAAATTAAGATACAATCCATCATATAATTATGCCTCTCATTTCTAGTTAAAATATCAACTTTTTCTCCCATTTTAGCCTTCAAACCAATTTTACGTCCTTCCTCATGGAAATCTGTCAGCAACAAAAATATACAAATATGCAACAGCCAGCTGTACTGCTAACATCTGTTTTGTTTTACTAAGAAAAACATGGATATGTAAATAGCATCTAATACTTGGTATTCTTATTTGCCAGAGGTACCATATTCTCCCCTTTTGGGAAGCCACTTAGCATATAAGGTGNGGTTGGATCTCCTTGCAGTCCAAGGGACTCTCAGGAGTCTTCTCCAACACCACAATTCAAAAGCATCAATTATTTGGTGCTCAGCTTTCTTCACAGTCCAACTTTCACATCCATACATGACCACTGGAAAAACCACAGCCTTGACTAGATGGACCTTTGTTGGCAAAGTTGCTATATAGGTCTAAGTTGAAAAAATGCTTATAAATTCTACTATATGCAACATAGCATGGCAACACACTTTACTTGGTCACTGGTTTTTCTTAATCATATGACAAACATAATTTTATATTAAACTAGGGAAGATTGTAGTCAGAATGTATCATATCTAGTCTGATTATATAAAATGTAACTGTGTGAATTGTGGAGCAGAGAGACAGTTATTTTAGTTCTACATTGCTACTTGAAATGGCAGATCCAATGAATAAATACATTTATGGTTTGGGAGAACAACAGCATATTTATCATGGGAAATTTGTTGTTTAGTTGCTAAGTCATGTTTGACGCTTTGTGACTCCATGGACTGCAGCACACCAGGTCTGTCTGTCCTTCACTATTTCCCAGAATTTGTTCATTGAGTTGGTGATGCCATCCAACAATCTCATCCTCTGTCGTCCCTTTCTTTCCTTGCCCTCAATCTTTCCCAGCCTCATGGTCTTTCCCAAACAGTTGGCTCTTCACATCAGGTGGCCAAAGTTTTGGAGCTTCAGTTTCAGCAGCAGTTCTGCTGAATATTCAGGGGATATTCAGGGTTGATTTTCTTTAGGATTGATAGGTTTGATCTCCTTGCAATCCCAGGGACTCTTGAGAGTTTTCTCCAGCAGCACAGTCAGAAAGCATCAATTCTTTGGTGCTCAGCCTTGTGGTCCAACGCTCACATCTGTACATGACAACTGGAAAAACCATAGCTTTCCCTCACTATACAGATCTTTGCTGGCAAAGTGATGACCTACCAGTTTTACTCCTATACAAATATACAAATGAAAATGAGTACTTCTGTCCACTAAAACATGTACAGAAATATTCATGCTAGCTTCATCTAAAATGACCAAAAATATAAATAACATAAAAATTCATAAAATTGTTCATTTAAAGAAATAATGCATGGAATGAAAAAGTTGCTACTCACAATAATATGGCTAAATCTCACAAAACAATGTTGAACAAAAGAATATGAAAACAAAAGTGTACATGTGCTATAAATCCATTTTTAGAAGCAGCAAAATAAATTATGATGGTTGAAGTCAGAATGATAGCTATCTTTAGGGTATATTGACTGAGAGCGCCATACTGGGGCTANTGAACAAAAGAATATGAAAACAAAAGTGTACATGTGCTATAAATCCATTTTTAGAAGCAGCAAAATAAATTATGATGGTTGAAGTCAGAATGATAGCTATCTTTAGGGTATATTGACTGAGAGCGCCATACTGGGGCTATCTGAGGTGCTGGTAATATTTTAATATTAATCCATCTGATGAGTTGGTTTTACAGGCATTTTCATTTTAGAAATGAAATTATCATATTTTTATGATTATTAACTTTTACTTTGGAACTTTAAAATTAGAAAAAAGAATAGGGTTATAACTCTATATATTTACATAGAAATATTTCCAAGACACACTGTAAAGTCAAAAAAACAAATTGTAAAACATGTATAGTCTCTGAACCCATTTCTATGACCGTCTTATCTCAACAAAATAAGAAACAAAACTATGTGTTTATAACATTCAATTCTGTGATTTAAAGCAAATATATCTCACTCACAGAGTAATTTCAGGAATTTTGAACCATATCTAGGCCAGATAATTTTTATTAGGCCAGTTTTTTGTTATGTTAGTTTTAAGATGACAAAATTAAATCAAGGTATTTTCTATGTCAAATTTACTCCAACAGAAATGAGCTGGCCAAAGAAATTTGATTTCCCAAATTAAACTTAGTTTCATAAATCATTAATTATATATATTTTTTCATAGTGAAAATCTTGCCTCTCCTTACTTTTGACTTGAAAGCCCAGAGGAGTGTCATAACTACTAAATTCTCTCTCTGTGTCTAATCAGTGCTAACATTACAATCAATTCAAGGACCACTGATCAGTCTTTTCTAGAGTTATAAAGTCTGAGTTTCAGTGAAAAAAATGTGAAAATTATCAGTCTTAAATCCTGTAACAATAAATCACCAAGTATTTATTCATCACTAATCTTGTGCTTAATCCTTTCCTAGGAAGCCTGAAGAGTAATGAGAAAATATCAGACATGGTTCCTACTATAAAGGAGATAATAATTCAATTTAAAAGAGATACTTTTGGTATAGATCTTTTGTAATTTAAACTACCTACAGAAGGGTCATCTGTCAAAATGATGGATTAAATTCTAATCCAGAATAGGAAGCAAATAACAAATATATACTTATCATTTAGGATACTTATGGAATGATTATGCCGATAAATCTATATTGGGACTAACTGAAACACAAAATGACACAGAATTGATTATATTACACTTTGAGGTCTCTGAAGAAGATATTGTGAATAATCATGAGTAGTGAATATGACAACTTGATTTTGTTCAAAATTAAAAATGAAGTTGTCAATCTTTTCCTATAACAAATGCACAATATTTATTTTTTTAAATCCAAAATCCTTATTCATAATAATAAGTTTTGCACTGAGTAGGAGATACAAGTTATGGTACTGATGATAAAGATGAAAAAGATGCTAAAAACAATAATTTCCATATTTTGAGAGATGTCACTGACCAAGTTCAGATGAGAAGAAAATAAGACAGCCAAAATTTGAATTTTATCTAAAGCCAAATTCATATAATTTCTCTCACCCCAGAGTTTCTTCTATCAGTTCTGTAAAAGTATAAAAAATTGCTTCTGCATTTCATATAAACTGATGTGAATATATTGCCTCTTATGTCACTCAAAGTCCTATGTAATTGACAACACTGAACATTTTACATCAAATAAAAGTGTATCTCTACTGTCAAAAGTACATCTCTTTTATAATATCTGAGCTATGATTTCTCTTAAATTTTTCTTTCTGCCTACCCTCTGTGGATAAACAGCCAGATTTTAAGCTCATCATAGAATATGTTAATATTATCGATGTCATTCCATTTCCCTTTTCCTTCTTTTTTGTTTATATCAATTTATTTGAAGTTGCTTGAAATTTCTGTTCAGAAGAATTGAGTTGAGTTTAAACTAAAGTTAAATGTGACAGGCACTGAATAACTTCTATTAGTAAATATAGAAGAAGCTTCAACAAACATGAAGCAGCTAGAAGTCTATTTTTCATTAGCCTATAGGATGTATTTCTGGTTCCTACTAACAGTGATGAAGAAAAAATATATATACTTGGCTCACAATCCAAAGAAAGAGAGAGCTGAGAGGGCTCTCCAAAAATGAAGGGTTTCTTTCCACATCCACAGTCTTCATTCAGTGTACTCCAGACAGATAGACATCAAGCTTTCTCCCAATATCTTCATGGAAAAATAGACTTGGCCATCATTTGCTTTCAACACTTCTCTGTTTCCTCAGTGGTTTTCACATGAAGTTGTCTGATTTCTTCATTCTTGCCAATTTTCTATCTTAGACTTCTGTCTAAGCAGACTGCATTTTCCAAGATCAGTACTGATTCAGCCTGTTATTTCTGCTTTATGCTTCTGAGCACCAAGGGCTATGATATTAGCACATGTTGTATTACTCTCCTAAACAGCATTGAGAAGAGAGCAAAGCCCCAAAGGGTGAAGGCATAAATGAAAACAATGAGCACTTTAATAAGAAGCTCTGCTGTTGCTGCTGCTGAGTCGCTCAGGTCATTCAAATTCAGTGTCCCTGAATGAAAAATAACTTTGCTAATTACAGCAAGCATTTAAGGATCTCTTTTATGTTGTAAATACAGGTACCATTTCCATTTATGCAAAATTATTTAGAGAGCAAAATAAGGAAATGTTTTCTGCTAATTTAAATGGTAAAAAGAAGAAGGCAAAGGACTAGAATTCTTTCCATGCTCAGCCCTAAAACAGAAGATCCTCTGTTTGGGCAACAGTGCTGTGGATATAGCCAAGAGACTGCTTTGGCACAAAAAAGAATATATCAGCATTACCACTGCCAGTTACATTCCATTGCCTTTAGTTTCCTGGCTGAGTTTATCTGTGTGTTTGGGGGAGGGGAAAAGGCAAGAGTGAGGCAGACTCTGGCAGCTATTTCTCAACTCTGCAATGTCCTTTTTACTATCTAAATAAGAATATGCTTCTATTTCATTATCATTTTGCAGTTCTAGCTGTTGGGAATATCAACATCGTGATAGTTACCACAATATGGCTGAACACAGGTATGGAGGAAAGTCAAAGAAAGTAAAAAAATCTGATTGAATGAAACCTTGATCACACTGATTTTTAGCTTAAGTTCTAACCTTCTATTGTTGTGCAAAAATAATTTTAAAAATCAGAACATAATTATATAGCAATAATGTATCATCCCACATGACTCTGAGTGGAAGCAGCACAAAACTAGGGGGTTCTTTCCTGGGGCCTATCATGAAGGTGAAGGAAGATGTAGACTGGTCTTGCAGTCATCTTAAGTCTTGCCAGAATTGGAAGTTCAAAATATCTCCCTTACATGACTCACAGTTTTTGCTGGCCTTTTGGCTAGGTTCTTATTTGGTGTTGATTACTAAAGCACCAATATGTAGTCTTTCCATGTGGCAGGGCTTCTTCCAGCATGGCAGCTGTGTTCTGATAGACAGTATCCTAAACACGAGCATTCCAAGAGAGAAAAGAAGCTGCCAGTCTCTGAGGGCCTGGACCCATTATTGGCACAGCACCATTTCTGCTGAATCTAATTGTTCAGAACAGTCACAGAGAAATTCCAGAATCAAAACAAGGAGAGAAGCAGAGAACACACTTCTGGATGGTGGAGCATCAAAGAATCTCTAGCCATCTTTAATCTGCCACACTTTAATTATTACTATATGTGAGGAGACTCATTTAAATTAAATGGCTAAAATTGTCTGTGCATGGCATTAAGTTCAGTTGAGTCACTCAGTCATGTCAGACTTTTTTCAGTCCCATGGACTGCAGCACGCCAGGCTGCCCTGTCCATCACCAACTCCCAGAGCTTGCTCAAACTCATGTCCATCAAAGTTGGTGATGCCACACAACCACCTCATTCTCTGTCATCCCCTTTTCCTCCCATCTTCAACCTTTTGCAGCATCAGTGTCTTTTCCAAAGAGTCTGTTCTTTCACTTCAGATGGCCAAAGTACTGGAGTTTCAGCTTTAGCATCAGTCCTGCAATGAATATTCAGGACTGATTTCCTTTAGGATTATCTAGTTGGATCTCCTTGCAGTCAAAGGGAGTTTCAAGAGTCTTCTCCAACACCACAGTTCAAAAGCATCGGTTCTTCAGTCTCAGCTTTCTTGATACTCCAATTCTCACATGAACAGATGACTACTGAAAAAACCGCAGCTTTGACTACTTGGACCTTTGTCGGCGAAGTAATGTCTCTGCTTTTTAATATGCTGTCTAGGTTAGTCATAGCTTTTCTTACAAGTAGCAAGCATCTTTTGTTTTTAAGTCTGCAGTCACCAGCTGCAGTGATTTTGGAGCCCAAGAAAATAAAGTCTCATGCTATTTCCATTGTTTCCCCATCTGTTTGCCATGAAATGATGGGGCTGGATACCATGATCTTAGCTTTCTGAATGTTGTTTCTTGAGCCAAATTTTTCACTTTCCTCCTTCATTTTCATTAGTTCTTCACTTTCTGCCTTAAGTGTGGTGTCATCTTCCTATCTGAGGTTATTGATATTTCTCCTGGTACTCTTGATTCCAGCTTGTGATTCATCCAGACCAGAATTACTCATGATGTACTCTGCATATAAGTTAAACCAGCATGGCGACAATATACAGCCTTGACGTACTCCTTTCCTGATTTGAAACCAGGTTGTTCCATGTCTAGTTCTAACTGTTGCAGCTTGACCTGCATACAGTGTTCTCAGGAGGCAGGTAAGGTGTTCTGCTATTCCCATCTCTTTAAGAATTTTTCACAGATTGTTGTGATCCACACAGCCAAAAGCTTCAGCATAGTCAATAAAAGAGAAGTAAATGTTTTTCTGGAACTTTCTTGCTTTTTCAATGATCCAACGGATGTAGATAATTTGATCTCCAGTTCTTCTGCCTCTTCCAAATCCAGCTTGACCATCTGAAAGTTCCCGGTTCACATACTGTTGAAGCCTGGCTTGGAGAATTTTGAGGATTACTTTCCTAGTGAGTGAGATGAATATAATTGTGCAGTAGTTTGAAAATTTTTTGGCATTGCCTTTCTTTGGGATTGAAATAAAAACTGACCTTTTCCAGTCCTGTGGCCACTGTTGAGTCCCAAATCTGCTGGCATATTGAGTACAGCACTTTCTAGCATCATCTTTTAGGATTCAAAATAGCTCAAATAGAATTCCATTGCCTCCACTAGCTTTGTTCATAGTGATGCTTTCTAAGGCCCACTTGACTTTGCATTCCAGGATATCTGGCTCTAGGTGAGTGATCGTGGTTATCTGGATCGTGAAGATATTTCTTGTGTAGTTCTTCTGTGTATTCTTGCCATGTCTTCTTAATATTGTCTGCTTCTGTTAGGTTGATACTATTTCTGTCCTTTATTGTGCCCATCTTTGCATGAAATGTTCCCTTGGTATCTCTAAATTTCTTGAAGAGATCTCTAGACTTTCCCATTCTACTGTTTTCATCTATTTTTTGCACTGATCACTGAGGAAGGCTTTCTTATCTCTCCTTGCTATTCTTTGCAACTCTGCATTCAGATGGGTATATCTTTCCTTTTCTCTTTCACCTTTATCTTCTCTTCATTTCTCAGCTATTTGTAAGGCCTCCTCAGACAACCATTTTGCCTTTTTGCATTTCTTTCTCTTGGGAATAGTCTTGATCAGTGCCTCCTGTACAATGTCTTGAACCTCCATCCATAGTTTTTCAGGCACTCTGCCTATCAGATCTAATCCCTTGAATCTATTTGTCACTTCCACTGTATAAGGGATTTGATTTAGGTCATACCTGAATGGTCTAGTGGTTTTCCCTACTTTCTTCAATATAAGTCTGAATTTGGCAATAAAGAGTTCATGATCTGAACCACAGTCAGCTGCCAGTCAGCTCTTGTATAGAGCTTCTCCATCTTTGGCTGCAGAGAATATAACCAATCTGATTTTGGTATTGACCATCTGGCATTGTCCATGTATAGAGTCCTCTCTTGTGTTGTTGAAAGAGGGTGTTTGCTATGACCAGTGCATTCTCTTGGCAAAACTTTATTAGGCTTTGCCCTGCTTCATTTTGTACTTTAAGTCCAAATTTGCCTGTTACTCCAGGTATTTCTTGACTCATCTAAATTTGCACTCCAATCCCCTATAATGCAAGGGACATCTTTCTGGGTGTTAGTTCTAGAAGGTCTTGTAGGTCTTCATAGAACCGTTCAACCTCAACTTCTCTGGCATTACTGGCTGGGGTACAGGCTTGGATTACTGTGATATTGCATGGTTTGCCTTGTAATCGAACAGAAATCATTCTGTCATTTTTTTGAGTGAGACTGCACCCAACAACTGCATTTGGACTCTTTTGTTGACTATGATGGCTACTCCATTTCTTCTAAAGGATTCTTGCCCACATATCTATTCTTGCCCCATATCTATTCTTGTAGATATAAAGGACAGCTGAGTTAAATTTGCCCATTCCAGTCAATTTTTGTTCACTGATTCCTAAAATGTCAATGTTCACTCTTGACATTTCCTGTTTGACCATTTCAAATTTACCTTGATTCATGAACCTAACATTTTGGTTCCTATGCAATATTTTTCATTATAGGATCAGACTTTAATTCCATCACTGGTCACATCCACAACTAGGTGTTGTTTTTGCTTTGGTTCCATCTCTTCATTCTTTCTGGAGTTATTTCTCCATTCTTCTCCAGTAGCATACGGAGCTCCTACCGACCTGGGGAGTTCATCTTTCAGTGTCTTATCTTTTTGTCTTATGATACTGTTCATGGGGTTCTCAAGGGAAGAATACTGAAGTGGTTTGCCATTCCCTTCTCCAGTGTGCATATTAAGGCGTTAAAAAAATCCACAGTTTAAAATTTGCATAGTGGTAATCAATAAAGCACAGTATATTTGTATCTTTCTGGAAAGTAAAGAATATTAACAAAATTAGTATAATTTGATTTGTATTCCAATCCTTTTCACTCCTGGATCTAACTTTTAGAAGATTGATAGATATTTCAGCATAAGATATTCTCTCTTGGCCTAGAATGAGCAAAGATTTTAGTGTTTTATGTAGAGAAATAGAGGATCTATTAAAGATATACAGGTGTTAGATCTCTGAATATCATTCTTTTTTTTATGGCATTGACAGGAGACATAAATTGTGTTTCAGCTTAACTTTGATTGCAATAGACACTTTTTTTTTATTCTATATTCCCAGTGGCTATAAATTGATTTTTTTTTTTTTTTGCATGACGATTACTCCTGTTTCTCCCTATTCTTAAAATGACTCATATCCCACAGAGATTACCAATGTGTCTTCTGTGAAATTCAGATGACTTCTAGTCTGTTTCCTAATCTTTTGCATTCAAAATGAATATTTCTTGACCTGCCCCTCAATTTCCATGGGCTAGAGAAGTCCAAAACATTTCTTACAATCAGGTCAAGCTCTGAGAAATATTCTCATGGTCAGTCATTCTATAAGCACTGTATCTGTTTCACCCTGTTTTATTTAGCACCATCTGGATTAAGGTAGCTCATATATCTTTATTAGAAGAGCAAGAAAACACATGTATATCTAATATGCTCAGGAATTAAACTACACTAATACTTAGAGTACACTGAAGGTCTTAGTATACTGGTGCCTTAGAGCAAATAATGGAATATCCACAACCAAGTGATGGACAGACAGGTATAAAGTCTGTTTCATGATATCTGCTTATAGATATGTACTTTGTAGGATGAGTATAACCTGTGTTCCTTAAGCCTCTCTATTTACAGGAAATAACTTTGGGCATGTTTGTCCCACTTTAGGTATATCCCCACTTAAAGTATATCCCCACTTAGAATATATCCTGATTATATGATTTCCTCCTATATATTTAAATTTATTTTCAGTCTTTTCAGCATTTGATCTCTAATTTCTGAATTGTGAACAAGAATAATGACAACAAAACCAAAAGCAACAAAACAAAAATATCCAAACAAACCACTACCACAAAATCATTTAAAACTTTAGCAACAACAAACCTGGGGCTTTCCAAGTGGCACAGTGCAGGAGACTTAAGAGACAAGCATCAGAAGATCCCCTGGCGATGGAAATGACAACTCACTCAAGTATTCTTGCTTGGAAAATTCCATCGACAGAGAAGCCAGGCAGGCTATAGTCCATGGGGTTGCAAAAAGTCTACACAACTTAGTGACTGAGCACACAACAACAAATCTGAGGTTAAGAATAATGTAACCATATCCAAGCCAGTTAAGTATTTCACAGAGTAGTTAACAAGATTATCAGAAACCTAGTCAATCTTTTGAAAGGTAAAAATCAAGCAAAAGTTACGTCTCAAGGTTTGTATTATATTCCTTTCAGAGTCATATCAGTTTAATATTGCTTCTAGGATGAGATATTGCTGCATTGTGCCTATTTTCTTCTTTCCGACAGGATAATACTGTTCATACACCCAATAATGACAAATAGATTTCATCTCATGTGACAACTCTAACCAACTGATATTGGAGGCCTGGGGCATTGTTTTGTGAACAGTTTTGAGGCTATGTCTAGACTCAACAATCCAAAAAGTTCTTTATATCATCCAAGGGCATGATGCAAGGAGTTGAGTTACTCAGTGAAAGATATCAGTCATCCCTGCATTACCCACTAAGAACTATGGGTAGGGATTTATCCTTAGTGTTTCAAAAGCACATATGTGTGTTGAATCATTGCTATATCCTTTTATCTGGCTTAAAACAGATATTCAACAAAATGAATGAATTAATAAAATGTACTAGTTTTTTTTTTTTAATGTGTCTGTAATGGACATACACTGGGATACAAACGGAATGGACAGATAAGGAAAGAGAGTTCCAGTAGCCTACATCAATAAATGTGTCTTTTATATACTTCAGAAAACATTAAGAATATAGCAAAAAGGTTGAATACATACTCTGAATAGCTTGTATAATGTATCTCCTCTTTTCCAAAATATCTGTGGTACTAAGTATCAAATAATATTAAGTAGACCTTTTCTAGTTAGAAACCCAAGATATTAGAATTTTAGAAGTCAATGAGATTGTAAAATTTGTTAGATAGAATTTTCAATATTTGAGTACATGACTGTCCCTCAGATCCAAACCTTCACCCTCTATCTACTAGGCTGACTCTAGGGCAGAACATGTGTTGTATACAATTTCCTTTCCTACACAGGGCCATAAATACTTCTCTATAAACATTCACTTTGAGAATAATCACTTGATATTATCATATGGTTATGAGACCCTATATTTACAACAATTCTAGTTGAAGTTTCTTGGCTACCTCAGAAATTATATGAAACAATGTGTTTGAAATTATTTCAATGTTCAGAATATTATATATATATACATCAAGTATCATATTATTGCTAATAATAATGGTATAAATAAAATCACCAAAAATTTATCTAATTTTTAACATAGTATACCATACTATACTTAGATATACTATAGTTAAATATATAGACATTACTCAGTATGCATATGGGATTGGTTCGAGGACCCCACTATTGAATACCAAAAACTGTAGATGCTCAAGTTCCATCTATAAAAAGGCATAGTACAGTTGTGAAAGTGCTGTACTCAAAATGCCAGCAAATATGGAAAACTCAGCAGTGGCCACAGGACTGGAAAAGGTCAGTTTTCATTCCAATCCCAAAGAAAGGCAATACCAAAGAATGCTCAAACTATTGCACAATTGCACTCATCTCACATGCTAGCAAAGTAATGTTCAAAATTCTCCAAGCCAGGCTTCAACAGTACATGAACTGTGAACTTCCTGATGTTCAAGCTGGATTTAGAAAAGGCAGAGGAACCAGAGATCAAATTTCCAACATCTGCTGGATCGTTGAAAAAGCAAGAGAGTTCCAGAAAAACATCTACTTCTGCTTTATCAACTATGACAAAGCTTTTAACTGTGTGGACCAAAACAAACTGGGAAATCCTTCAAGAGACGGGAATACCAGACCACTAGACCTGCCTCCTGAGAAATCTGTATATAGGTCAAGAAGCAACAGTTAGAACTGGACATGAAACAACAGACTGGTTCCAAATAGGAAAAAAGTATGTCAAGGCTGTATATTGTCACCTTGTTTATTTAACTTATATGCAGAGTACACAATGAGAAACGCTGGGCTGGAGAAAGCACAAGCTGTAATCAAGATTGCTGGCAGAAACATCAATAAACTCAGATATGCAGATGACACCACAATTATGGCAGAAAGCAAAGAACTTTCTATGATTCTACTAATGAACTATGTCCTAAACGTCATTCACTTTTACTTTCTTCAGTCATCTTAAATATTTTCCTGGCACTTTTGTCAATGCATCTCTCTAAAATGTGGGACTAATTATGTCTGTCCCCTTAAAGTCGTCCCATATCATCCTGCAGGCTCTAGGATGAAAGTCATGACTCTTAGCATGACACAAAATCTTTTATTGTCTATTTCCCCCCTTGTCTCTCCAGTAACTTCTTACCTTATATTCCTGCCTGTTACCATGGCATGTACCCCTTCAAAACAATTCACCGTTTCTGGAATAACTGTCTCTCCACCATACCTTCTGGCTTCTCTTTTTCGAATTTCTCTTCAATCTTTAGACTACTTATTGGTTTGCTTTCTCATTCATGGCTTTAATACTCTACTTTCCTGTTCCCTCATGCCATATTTTGCCACTTTGATTATTATCATTATCTTCAATATCATACAATAGTACTAGCATCAATTGTAACACTAGTACTAATAGTAATAGTAATCATAAAATGTGCACTTAATATTCCCATTTCAAAGATGAAAAAATTGAAGCACAGAGTCATCAAGCAATTTCCCCCTAAATCTTAATGCTTCAATTTGGGTCAGAAGTTAAAAACTGAGCAACCTGACTCCAAAATTCCAGTTTTTAACAAAGCTATTTTGCAGCCATAAAATTAAGACATTTGCTCCTTGGAAGTAAAACTATGACAAACCTAGACGGTGTATTAAAAAACAAAGACATCAACTTGCCGAAAAAGGTCCATATAGTCAAATCTATGGTTTTTCCAGTAGTCATGTACGGATGTGAGAGTTAGACTGTGAAGAAGGCTGAGCACCAAAGAATTGATGCTTTTGAACCATGGGGCTGAAGAAGACTCTTGGGAGTCCCTTGGACTGCAAGAAGATCAAAAAAGTCAATCCTAAAGGAAACTAATCCTGAATATTCATTGGAAGGACTGATGCTGAAGCTGAAGCACCAATACTTTGGCCACCTGATATGAAGAACCAACTCACTGGAGAAGAACCGGATGCTGGGAAAGATTGAGGGTAGGAGAAGGGGATAACAAAGGGTGACATGGTTGGATAGCATCACTGAATCAATGGACATGAGTTTGAGCAAACTCTGGGAGATAGTGAAGGACAGGGAAGCCTGGCATGATGCAGTCCATGGGGTCACAAAGAGTTAGACATGACCTAGCAACTGGACAGAACTGATTCTGCTTTCCTATCCTAGACGCCTGGTCTCTAAGTTCTAATGTTCTATTCACTTGTTTGTCTACATTGGTGGTCTCTGAATTCCTTAAAGTCAGTGTCACAATCTTGACTTTCAGATTCTCAACACATGGGTTTGATCTCTTCATTCTTAGGTTGTTCAAGTAGGGATAAGAGAAAAAGAATTTGCCAAATGTAGGAATTCTGATTAAAGTTTAACACTAGCATTCGAAAATATTAAGGGGTAGGGAAGAAAGAAAGGATAGGTAGTGTAAGTTTAAAATGTAAGGAAGAATGAATTCATTCAGTAGTTACAGAGCAGCTACTCAGGCTACACACTGTGTTAGCAGATCTACAATATGAAGTGTCTTAGTGAAATACTTTTTTCACAGTCACTTCTTATCCATTTTGAACAGTTGTTGATGTGGCCTCTGCTACAATCTGTTCTTGGTAAATATCTAGCTATATATTTGCCATTAAGGCTGCAAAATTTCTGTGAATTGGGTATGATTATTCCTGTTTACAGCTTTTGAATCTAGAGACTCTGAGGATTTTAGTGACTTATCCAATTCACATTTTTACTACAACACAGTTCACTTCCACAGATGTGTAATGAAAAAGGAGAGGGGAAAAGAGAAAGAAGGAAGAAGGGAGTAAGAAAGGAAGGAGGCAGGAAGAGGGAAAGGAGAGAAAGAAGGAAAGAAGGAGGGAAAGAAGGGAGGGACAGAAGAAGGGATGAAGAGGTTGCATACATTTGTATGTTTGTGTGTGTGACTGAGTGTGAATTAGCAACCATGTACATTCACCAAGTGCCAATTGAGTCCTCCTGTACTCTCTCTCCAGGGTGGGCCAAGGTTAGGGGTTGTTGCTCTGGCTGCTCAGCCTAAGTATGGAGTGCTGGAGGAGAGTAGAGAGGGCAGACTATTCCTTGCCTTCCTTCCAAAGAGATCGACTCAGCTTGGCTCACTCTTTCAAGCACGGTTCACTGTTTTCCTCAAAGCTGCTGACTCTGTTCAGGTCTATCTTCTCCACAGGCCTGGGGATGGAAGGTTCAGGTCACTGCACACTGAACAGAGCTTGTAGTTTCCCAATACTTGCTCTCTGCAGTTAATCTCTTTGTAAATCTAATTTTCTACGTTAATAGTGCCATGTGTTTACTGTGGGAAGCAGATGGATGCATCATCAGTTGTTTGTGTGTATATCAGAGTATATCTATTGTTTCATTATTTCCCTATATTCTACAGCATCATGATATTATAAATTTTACAGTGCAATTACTTGGCTGTGGTGGAATTCACAAAATAATGACAAAAAGCAAAGTTTTCTGTTAAGGTCCATGAATTTATCTGTAATGTTTTTGCTGGGTATAGCCAACTACTTACATATAAGTGGAATCCTGTCTGTTAACCTTAACATTAGCAGATTTTTAGAGGAAAATGTCTCAGTATTTGCAGCAAGGTTTCCTTTGGCCTTCAAAAGGCCAAAGCTTTTATTCTAAAAGAAAGCTAGGGTAATAACAACTGTTGCCTTTTCAATTCCCATATCAGCAGTGATGATAGACCAGCATTATTTACATCCACTTTCAGATAGATTTTGTTAGCACTGTCAAGATCAAGGCTGAGCAAAACTCTCCCTTCTCACCACTTCATTATCCTTACCCTCACATGCATAAAAAATGAAAATTCTTCCCTGTTATGGAGTAATAATCTTGCTATATTTATAAATGTAAAGTAGATTTATCAAAATAATTGGAAACATGATTCTTCATCGTGGTTAATGATTGCAGAGATAGGTTGACATGAAAAAACTAAACTTTATTTTATTCCCTCCTTTCCTCACCATTTCTTCAATTTATACACAAAGAACTTCATGGTGTATATACTAACAAAATTCTATCTCCAGGATGATTAGGTATATCATCATTTATAAATTTATATATTATATATTGCATATACTATAAACTCATATGCCCTAATAGTCACTACATGATTTATTTTTTATCTCTATAAGGCTTTGAATAGAGTGGATGAAATGTGGGAGAATAGGAATTAATGAATCAGTCCATGACCTGCTTTTTTTTCATATGATGATGTATTTTACAGCTGAAGTGATTGCATCACACCAAATTTATGATATACTATTCAAAAATTTGATAAGGATATAATTTCAGCTCATTGTAGTATAATAATAAGCTTTCTTGTAGTTTCACTTATTGTTTTTATTAAAGTTATAAAGAAAGCAAACTATATCTTTTTTTTCCCCCCTTTTGCCAAAGTTAGATTTAATAACTTCTCATTTTCCTGGGACACATTTTCACTTATTAGATAACCAAATTCCTTTGGATCTTTCTTATTTTTCTAACATAAATTTAAATCCATTCTTCCTTTTGATTTGTTAATTATACATATTATTTTCCTGCCCACAATTCACATTTCATTAAAGAGTTGTGATTCTACAAGACACATTATACTGATACTCTGAACTAAAAACAGTGCTCCTTTGGAATATTTTCACCTAAAAATGTAAGGATATATTGCATACAGTTCAAATAGCTCCTAGGTAAAGGTAATAATCTCACCCAAGAGTTGAAAAAATTCATAAGAACATAAAAGGTTAATCAGTAATTTACTAAATCTAAAATCTGTATGACCTGAATAACCTGTGTTTTCTCCATTCATGTAGTTTTTCTCCAAACTGATGTTTGCACATATTGTAGCTATGAAGAAAGACTCTGATACATACCAGTCTTGCTTTCCCTTTGCCCCTCAACATTCCAAGCTCTCTATTTTTAGGTTGTGTCACAGGATTGCTTTTCTCACTACTCCCTATTCCCATGAGCCCAAGTGACTGGTTCTAAACAAGGAGTTGGGAGTGGGAAGGAGTTGTCCTTCTCCTGGTTGAGTATTCATCAGCCTCTGTGAGACATTCCAGAGAACTCTTTTCTTCATTTGTTACCATGACTAGCTGTATTCAAGACAGTACCTTATATCCTTGATTCTTAAAAGAGTATAGTGAGCATATCCTCTGTTCCCCTACAGTGGACATACAACTTAATGGGAAAAACATACCTTTGTAATTTTAAGTCACTAAAATGTGGGACTGCTTGCCACAGCAGTAATTTACTAATCTTAATTAACACAGAAGGAAAACAGAAAAAAATAGTGAAAAACATTCTTGGCAAGAACAGATCCCGATGAGCTACGGAAAGGGGAAGATAGGTCTTTTAGAGGAGTGCTATAAGCAGAATTTAGGAAAGATATTGTCAGGACTCACAAAACAGAGAAGTTATAACTACAGCGGTTTTACCTGAATTGGTTAGGGAAAAGTTTAGTTGATGGCTACAACTCATCCATTGTCCAGACAGATTTTGACAGAGATTGCAGAAGAAAGTTTAATATGTCTGTGAGTCCTCTTAAAGGCATAGCTAAGACATTGTAAACCTCAATATGAAAGGGCCATTTCTTTAAGAAGACCAAATACCTGATCTGATTAAGTCCAACAAGTGGAGGACAATTATCAAAATGTTAAGCAGATTTTTAAAAATACATTAATTGAAATGAATTTATACTTTACATAATTGAAATGCTTTATCCACATGATTCTAGATTAACTCAACAAACTAAACTTACATTTTAAAATTCATTGTATTAATTTCTGAAACTTTTATTATCTTACCATTTCATGGCATCTATATCTATGGACTTTTATATGTATATACTTTCATTTTTTCTAGGTTTTCTTTTCACATCTTATATAAACTTAAGACTGTAGGCAATTTTTTCTGATAATAACTAAACTATTTTTATGGGTGATTGATATTATAAGAAGTCATTAATTGTATGTCTTTAAGCTTGGAAACAAAGTATTTTGGGGGTAAATATTTTAAAATTTTGTATTAGACAACTGTGAGTCAGTGTATACTATAAAATATTTAGCACTTGATCATGACTTTTTGTTTTAATTATTTTACAAAACTGAACTAATCAGCAAAATAATTTACTACTATCACATAAGAAGGAATAAAAACATAATATAAAAACATAAACCTTTATTAATACGCATATTTCAAACTTGATTCATAAAAATATTAATAAATTAGCTAATAAACTATTGGTTTATATTATTTCCCCAAAAAAGAAGATGGGCTCTATAGGTCAAATCCAACCCTTTTTTTCTTAATCACATATTAATTTGCATGTAAAGAGACCTTTAGAGAAGTACTATTCAGAGCCCAGTAAGGAAATGGAATGCCTTTTAATCCTTTATGTCATTTTTCATTGGCTGAAAGGAAACCTATAGTTTGAGCAATCTAACTTGCATATGGGTGCTGTGATAAGTAAAGTCCCATTAGGCTTACCAAACATCCTACTTCTAGTCCTACTTAGCATGAAATATTCTGTATCATATAGGAACCCTAAATAAAACACCAGTACATTTATTTAGCATGAATCTTCTGTTTTTTTTCCTTATCATACACATATCACTTGTAATTTGTTGAATGTAAGAAGGTTGCTAAGGGGATTTCTCTGGTGGTCTGGTGGTCCAGTGGTCCCAATGAAGGGAAGCTGGGTTTAATCCTTGATCAGGGAACTAGATCCCACATGCTGCAACTAAGAACTCTTATGCCACAATTAAAGATCCTGCACGCTACACCTAAAAATTTTGAATGCCTCAACAATGACCTGGCATAGCCAAATAAATAATGAATGAATAAATATTTTTTAAAGGAAGGTAGATATGGGCATGACATTTAAAAGTATGAGAATCTTTTTTTCATAGTACATTATAGTGATATTAATATAATATTCAAATTTTGAAAAAATACATGTATATGTAATCCAACAACTTAAGTCTATGATTCTATTATTTTTTAGTCTAGATGTCACTTTTGTTGGATTTCATATGCTAGGATATGAGATGAAAGGGAAAATATACAAAGTCTTTTTTAATACCTCCTATAGAAGAAGGCTGAGTGCTGAAGAATTGATGCTTTTGAAATGTGGTGGTGGAGAAGACACTTGAGAGTCCCTTGGACTGCAAGAAATTCCAATCAGTCCATTCTGAAGGAGATCAGCCCTGGGATTTCTTTGGAAGGAATGATGCTTAAGCTGAAACTCCAGTACTTTGGCCACCTCATGCGAAGAGCTGACTCATTGGAAAAGACTGATGCTGGGAGGGATTAGGGGCAGGAGAAGAAGGGGACAACAGAGAATGNGGAAGTTAAATAGAAATTAACAATTATAAAATTTTTATGAAATTATGAAAATTCACAAATATGTGTATATGAAACCATTCAGTATCAAATAAGCAATCAGTCATGAAAGAAATCTCAAGGAAAATAGAAAATATTTTTAGAAAAATGAGAACAAAAACACAAATTTACCAAAACTGATGAAACACAATTAAAGGAGTGATTTAGATGGAAATGTATAGCTTTCATCACTTATAATTTTTTTAAAGAAAGTCTTCATATCAAACCCTCTGATTTAAGAAGCTAGAATAATAAAAGCAAATGGGGTGAAAAAACAAACAGAAAGTAGTAAATAATAAAGATTAGAGCAGAAATCACTTAAATGGAGAATAGAAAACAATAAAGAAAATCAACAAATCTAAAAATTGCTTATTCAAAAAATAAAACTGACAAAACCTTCAGCTAGACTGCTCAAGAACAGAAGGAAGCAGATGCAAATTATTCAAATAAAAAATGAGAATGGGGGCATCATGAAAGGCTTACAGAAATTAAAAAAAATAATTGTAAGAAATACTATGAATAAATATAAGCAATGAGTTAGATAACTCAGATAAAAAAATTTTCTAGAAAGACACCTGACAGATATACAATAAATAAAGAGATTGAATTAATAATTCAAATATTTCCTAAAAGAAAAATTCAGGACCAATAACTTTACCAATGAATTCTAGCAAACATTTAAAGGAGAACTAAACTATTTAAAATTTCTCAAATCATTATATGAGGTCCATATGACCTGACATCCAAACCAGACAAAGACATCAGACTAAAAAAAAAAAAAGAAAGAAAGAAAGAAGGAAAATCATACATCAATAGCAAGGTGAGCACTTTTTTAGGATAGTAGTCCAACATACAAAAATCAATGTATTTTTCTATAGTAGCAATAGACAATTCAAAAACAAAATTAAGAACAGAATTCCATGTAAAATAGCATTGAAAAAATGTTCATCAAAGAAGTACAAGACTAACACACTGAAAAGTACAAGCCATTGTTGAAAGAATTTTTTTTAACAATTAAAATAAATGAAAGCTATCCTATGCTCATGGGTCAGAAAACATATTGTTTAAGGTGATACTCCAATGGAGAGTCAGATTCAATTAAAAACCTTTTAACATCCCAGCTGGTTAATTTTTGGTGGAAAAGACAACTTGATCCAAAAATTCATATGGGTATTGAAAGGATCAGAAAAGCCAAAAACAATCTTCAAAAAGAGCAAAATTGGAGAACTCAGACTTCTTTATTCTAAACTTAATACAAAATTTCAGTAATCAAGAGAGCATGGTACAAGATAGCATGATGACCAATGGAATAAAATTGAAAGTTCAGAAATAATCATAAATTGATTTTCATCAAGGTGTCAAGACTATCAAATAGGGAAAGAAGAGATTTTTTCAAAAACTTGTGGGTCAATTATATATCTTTAAGAAAAA
The DNA here is from genome assembly GCA_006410875.1 of Neotragus pygmaeus. NCBI lineage: Eukaryota > Metazoa > Chordata > Mammalia > Artiodactyla > Bovidae > Neotragus > Neotragus pygmaeus. The sequence goes on from SJYV01025334.1 coordinate 52,869, forward strand.
AAACAAATTTGATACTCACCTCACATAGCATAAAGAAAATTAACTCAGATAATTTATCACTAAAATTATAAAATTCTTGGAAGAAAACATACATGTAAATCATTATGAATTTGGGATAGGTAATGGTATCTTAGGACACAAAAACACAAATGACAAGAAAAAAAAATAGATGAGTTGAGCTCCTCCAAAATTAAAAACTTTCATGTTTTAAATGACAACATAAAGAAAACAAAAATACAAATAATAGAATGGGGAAAAAATCTAACAAGGGACTTGTAGCCAAAATGTATAATTATTATAAATTACAAGTCAATAATAAAATCAAAACTACCTTAATTTTAAAATGGGCTAAAGCTTCAATAGGCATTTCGCCAAATAATATAGACAGATGGCCTATAAGCACATGAAAAGTTGTTTAACAACATTAGTTAGCAGGGAAATGGAAATCGAAATCATGGTGAAACACAAACTTCACATTGCCTAAATGGTTATAGTAAAAAAAAGAAAAGAAAAAAAAAAACAGAAAGTAACAAACATTTTGAGAAATTAGAATGACCACAGCACTGCTGGTGGGCATGTAAAATGATGTGATGCCTTGAAAAACATTTCTTCAAAATGTTAACTATAGAGGTATCATGTGACACCAGCTCTAGTCCTAGATATGCGTGCGTGCTAAGTCCCTTCAGACGTGTCCGAATCTTTGCAACCCTATGGACTGTAGCCCACCAGGCTCCTCTGTCCATTGAATCCTCCAGGCAAGAATACTGGATTGGGTTGAGGTGCAATCCTCCAGGGCATCTTCCTGACCCAGGGATTGAACCTGAGTCTCTTGTGTCTCCTGCATTGGCAGTTGGGTTCTTTACCACTAGCACCACCTGGGAAGCCTCAATCCTAAGTATATGACCAAGCAAAATAAAAACATTATTCCACATAAAACTTGCACGATAGTTCATCGAATTATTTATAATAGCTAAGAAGTAACAGAAACAAAACAAATGCACATCAACTGACAAATGTCTAAACATTAAATGATGCATCCACAGGATGGAATATTTCACACAACTGATATGTACTACAACAAAAGTGAATCTTGAGAGCACTGTGCTAAGTGAAACAAACCAACAATAAAATAATATTTATTATTTATTATTAAATAATAATATTTATTATTCCATTTAAATGAAATATCTAGAATAGGCAAATCTGTAAAGACAGAATGTGAACTAGTAGTTGACCAGGACTAGGGTATTGGGAGGAATAATGAAGATGTTAAAAACTTAGATATAGTGATTGTTGTCTAAACCTATGACTATACTAAACCTATGAAACAGTACCCTTTGAATGGTGCATTTTGTGATACATGAATTGCATTTCAATTAAGGGATAAAAAATTCATGGACAGATATTTAATCCTCCATATTGTGTTTGAAAGCAGTGTACTTAATCTTGACTAAATATAAAAATATAATGACAATAACAATAATAAAATAGCTGCCCTTTACTGACTGTTACAATGACTATGTGACTATCAGACAGTGATTTTGGTATATTAAGTCTGATTTTTAAGAGAGGCTTGCAGAATGGATAATATTAATCAACATATTAGAGATGAGCAAATAAAATGTCATATCGATTAAGTCAGGAGGCCACAGTTAATTACTTAATAAAATGGTAGAGCCAAGATATAAAATCAGTATAAGACCCAACCATCTGGCCTTGACAAATATCTAGAGCAACATTTCATAAAGCGCATTTGCAGTATTGTTGTTCAGTCACTAAGTTGTATCTGACTTTTTGTAACCCCATCGACTGCAGCACAGAGTGCCAAAGAACGTTCAAGATTTTGTATTTTAAAAGGATTACATGATTAAGACTGAAAAACACATTTAAAAAAATGTAGCATTTTGTATTGAGAGTCTATAATAAACAGATTAAGCTAATTCATTCTCTATAGATGAGCAAATGAGCCAATATTAAGACAAACAATTTTCTTAGCTTTCTTAATCTATGGAAGCACAAAAACTGCCTTTCAAATAGATGGTTTATTCCATTATATCAGATTTATACTAAAGACAAGGGCTTAGTTAGATTTGTTGACTATTACATTTGTGGACAATTAGCAAATTGATCACCACTCTCTTCAAAATGAGTTATTTCACCTCTTACCACATATTAATACGTTATCATATATGCTGGCTTAACCAATGTCAAGCAGATGAGATAAACTTTTTCTTGAATACCTCGTCAGGCATACAAGAATATAGGCAATCTCTAGGATTCTGATTTCATCAGTTAAGGAGAAATTTTCATAACAAAGGCTGGAAAAGGCCTGGAATTGAGATTCTCTCCTGGGCTTCCTTGTAGTTCAGAGGTTAAGCGTCTGCCTAAAATGCGGAAGACCTGGGTTCGATCCCCGCGTCAGGAAGATACGCTGCAGAAGGAAATGGTGACCCACTCCAGTACTCTTGCCTGGAGAATCCCATGGAGGGAGGAGCCTGGTTGGCTACAGTTCATGGTGTCTCAAAGAGTCGGACAGGGCTGAGCCACTTCACTTCACTTCACTTGTTTATATCGGAGAAGGCAATGGCACCCACTCCAGTACTCTTGCCTGGAAAATCCCATGGATGGAGGAGCCTGGTAGGCTACAGGCCATGGGGTCGCTGAAGGTCAGACACGACTGAGCGATTTCACTTTTCACTTTCATGCATTGGAGAAGGAAATGGCAACCCACTCCAGTATTCTGGCCTGGAGAATCGCAGGGACAGGGGAGCCTGGTGGGCTGCTGTCTATGGGGTCGCTCAGAGTCGGACATGACTGAAGTGACTTAGCAGCAGCTTGTTTACATAAAAATTGAGGCTGTATATCTCACATGCACTCATATGCCCCGTGAAATGTGCTAAGCATTGTCACTTTTCCAAAATAAATGAATAAAACGTTTAAAACTTTAACTGTAAATCCAATAAAATATCTACCATTTCTTATTCTACTATTCCTTACTCACCACAGCTATATTTATCTTTGAAGTCCCGTCTGGCCAGTAATCACCTACTTAATAACCATGCATAGTTTCCCTATAGTCTGCAAAACAAAATCCAAATCAAATCCCGAAGCCTGTCATTTATGATTTTTCCCAACAGATGGCCTCAGGCTTATTCGCGATTCACACATAATTTCCAGAAAGCATCACAACTTGCTATTCTTCCAAATAAGATCCATACTTCGTAATTGCTGGATCTTTGCTCATTTTCTTCCTATGTTCAAACTTCTTTCTTTTCCCCACTGCTTAGGTGAAGGTGAAGTCGCTCAGTCGTGTCCAACTCTTTGCGACCCCGTGGACTGTACCCTACTAGGCTTCTCCGTCCATGGGATTCTCCAGGCAAGAATACTAGAGGGGATTGCCATTTCCTTCTCCAGGGGATCTTCCCCACTGCTTAGCAAAAGTCTATTCATTTTTCATCTCAAAGGCAACTTCCATGACAAATTTTTTCTCAGTTCCCAAATCAGAAATAAGTTGCACTTTTTCTGAANAGAGGGGATTGCCATTTCCTTCTCCAGGGGATCTTCCCCACTGCTTAGCAAAAGTCTATTCATTTTTCATCTCAAAGGCAACTTCCATGACAAATTTTTTCTCAGTTCCCAAATCAGAAATAAGTTGCACTTTTTCTGAATTCTTTGGAAAAACTTTTATTAAACTTATCTGATATATTTACAAACATCATCTTATTTATACTTTGCTAAAATCCAAGAGGAAGCAATTTACATCCAAGCCTTCAGTATGCTGCTACTGAAGACACTGATGGTTATGAAATAGACTCAGGTTAAGCATATACTAAAGACAAGAAATTGGGTTCAAAATAATTTAGCTATATCCAAAGTGTGAGCTTTGTGTTAATGATAGTAGGTGACTTTTTTTTTTTTCTGTCATGCCAACTGTATTTTAGGAACTGTACTCTTTACTTTAAAAACAGTTCTTTCTTTCTTGAAGCTCTTTACTTTCCGGCTCTAGGACCTAATTTTCCTCCNGCTTTGTGTTAATGATAGTAGGTGACTTTTTTTTTTTTCTGTCATGCCAACTGTATTTTAGGAACTGTACTCTTTACTTTAAAAACAGTTCTTTCTTTCTTGAAGCTCTTTACTTTCCGGCTCTAGGACCTAATTTTCCTCCCATATCATGTATATTCTTTTTCAGTTTCTTTTTCAAATGATATATATATATATATATATATATATTTAAACTTCATCTCAATCCCTAATTCTTGTAATGTCTCAACCTTGGACTCTTTTATCTTCTTTATTTATACTCATTGTGATAGTTTTAAATACTATCTATGTACTTGTGACTCCAAGATTTACATATCTAACTCCAATCTCTCTGCTGAGCTATGGACTAAAATATTCGACCACCTGCTCAGAACCTCCATTTGGATGTCTAATTTAAAATTAAGATATTCAAAGGAGATCCTCTCTTTGCCTCTCTTATCAAAGTACATTCCTATACCTTCTTTCTTCCCATATCACTAAATAGCATACAATTCATCCAGTACTTCAGATGGAAAACTTTGACTCCTCTGTCACATTTACCATCAGTAAGTTCTGTTTGTGACCTTCACACTGTGTCACCATTTCTTACCATTTGTTTTCTTACTGTTTCTATCGAAGCCACAAAAATATCTTACCTAGAACTCATCAAGATTTTGTAATGAGGTCATCTTCTTTCAATCCTGTGTCAGTACTGAAAAGCTTCCATCTTCCACTCACCACCATTCTCTAACTCTCTAACTTGATCTGAACAGACTGAATCATCAGGCTCCTTGTACTCTAGGTTGCATTTGGTTTTGGCCAGTGGTGAATGGGTGAGGGAGGCATCAGCAAGAGTGAGAAACAAGATGCGGATTGCCCTCAGGTTTACTTGAATTTAAGGGCTCAGTTTGTATCAGACTTTCCTCTTCACACAGCTCTTTCTTTCCCCATTTCACTAACTCTCCATTCTTCTGTGCTTTGGGGCCCAGTAGTGGTAAAACCTCCCAAAATTGATATTTTTTTATTGCACTGCTGCTGCAGCTGCTAAGTCGCTTCAGTCGTGTCTGACTCTGTGCGACCTCATAGACAGCAGCCCACTAGGCTCCCCCATCCCTGGGATTCTCCAGGAAAGAACACTGGAGTGGGTTGCCATTTCCTTCTCCAATGCACGAAAGTGAAAAGTGAAAGGGAAGTCGCTCAGTCATGTCCGACTCTGAGTGACCCCATGGACTGCAGCCCACCAGGCTCTTCCTTCCATGGGATTTTCCAGGCAATAGTACTGGAGTGGGGTGCCATCGCCTTCTCCTATAGTTTTCTAATTCGTTGCTTTTTAGTAGACAGTCTTTTTATTAAGCTCTCCATATAGTAGTCAAATTGAGGGTGACATTTTGGTCTCATTTGAATTCCAGGTGACACACACTACCTATAGCTTGCACTATATATATCAACTATAATTATCTTAAAGTAAAATCGCGAAATTGTTTCTTCTCAGAGCTCTCCTGTAATTTTTTTAGTACATTTAGATTAAGATCCAAATCCCTAATCATGACTCTCATACAAGAATAAGCTGGCTCTGGTCGACTCCAGGTTCATCTCTCACTCTCCCTGCTTTCATTCATTTCATTCCTGCTGTCTTGACTTGCCATTTTGTTCCTCAAGCAAGAATATACCACACTAAACCTGTTTCTGTCTCAGTCACATTGCATCTTATTAGTTCTTCCTGAAATAGTCCTCATACACAGGTGACCATTGCTTTGTTTCTTCATTTTATTTAGGTATCATTTAGACAGGTCTCCTTAATTCCTCTTTCAAAAACAGTCCCCCATTTGTATTTAATATCTAGTTGTTTGTCTGATTTTAGTTTTCTCCTAGAATTTATCTCCTCCCAAAATGGTATTTTACAGTTATTTATTTGAGAATTTTCCATTTCATTTGCTAAAAGTTTCACAATGTCAAGAACTTTATGTTTCGTGAAAGTGAAAGTGATAGTCATTCAGTCGTGTCTAACTCTTTGAGACACATAGACTGTAGCTGCAAGCTTCTCAGTCCGTGGAATTCTCTGGGCAAGAATAATGGAGTGGGTAAATCAGTCAGTTCAGTCACTGAGTTGTGTCGGACTCTTTGCGACTCCATGGAGTGCAGCACACAAGGCTTCCCTGTCCATCACCAACGCCCAAAGCCTACTCAAACTCATGTCCATCTCATCAATAATGGCATCCAACCATCTCATTCTCTGTCATCCCCTTCTCCTCCTGCCTTCAATCTTTCCCAGCATCAGGGTCTTTTCCAATGAGTCAGTTCTTTGCGTCGGTGGCCAAAGTATTGGAGTTTCAGCTTCAACATCAGTTCCTTCCAAAGAATATTCAGGACTGATTTACTTTAGGATGGACTGGTTGGATCTCTTCGCAGTCCAAGGGACTCTCAAGAGTCTTCTCCAACACTATAGTTCAAAAGCATCAATTTTTTGGTGCTCAGCTTTCTTTATAGTCCAACTCTCACATCCATACATGATTACTGGAAAAACCATAGCTTTGACTAGATGGATCTTTGTTGGTAAAGTAATATCTCTGCTTTTTAATATACTGTCCAAGTTGGTCATAGCTTTTCTTACAAGGAGCAAGCATCTTTTAATTTTATTGTTGCAGTCACCATCTGCCATGATTTTGGAGCCCCCCAAAATAAAAGTCTCCCATTGTTTCCACTGTTTCCCCATCTATTTGCCATGAAGTGATGGAGTGGGTAGCCACTCCCTTTTCCAAGGGAATTTTCTGACCCAGGGATCAAATCTGCATCTACTGCACTGCAGGCAGATTCTTTACCTTCTGAGCCACCCAAGAACTATATATTAACACACCTTTTTTATTTCCTTTAAACCCTGCTTGAGCATGGCTATTTCTCAATTGACTTATGGTCATTGATAATGGAAGATTTTTTTCAGCAATGTGGAAGCAGTATGCAGACTGGCTTTTGGAAAGACAGCTATTAACAGTTAGAAATTTACGTTAGTACTAGGTAAGTATTTCCACATAGTCTCAGACAACATAAATTGATAATTAAAAAGGAATTTTAATAAAGGGCTAGAATTATTACAGTCAAGTGCTATGGGTTTACATATATTTACTTACAACTATTTATCTAGTTTGCAGATTCTCCAGGTTTTGCCTACTGCTTGTCTTTTGGAAGATCTGCTTTTTGACTCATTAATGAATTTACCAGAGTTTGGGTAGGAAAGGAAAGTATCAGAAATTCACTGCAATCACTTTAAAATTTTCATTAGTAGCTCTGATACTAGCAAGTAATAGCATTTTAGAAATAAAAGTGATACGTAATTTATGTAATATTATGATTACTCTTGAATTCAACTTCACAACTATTTTTCAAATCTATACTGAATATATATTTGTTTATAATTTGAGTTTTTTTAAAAATGCGGCTATCAAACCCACTCTGTATTATTTGGCTAAGTAGTGAGAGAACACACATGAAGCAAGTAGATACCTAGTTCAAAATAAGATGTTATGCAAGCCCACAGGATATAGTGGATCAGATTTGCTCAGGAACTCCGAAAACACCTCATATGTTCTTCAAGAATAAATTTAATTTGGTTTAACCAACTATTTACAGCCATAGCATGTGGTATTTATAGCTAGAACAATCGATATTTTGTTATGCTTTGCATAATTTTGAATTTGATGATTTCAATACAGTTTCTAGGTACATTTTATTTTCCTGAAAAATTTAAAAAAAAAAAGGTACTAGTCTTCTTGTCACAATAATGTAAAATTTCTTAGAAAATGGTAGGTCCATGAAATGAAGATATTTTCTAACCACAAAAACTTTAGGATAAAAAATAACATTAGAAAATTAAGGAATTTAGGAACAATTATGAACAGACTAGGACTCCCAAAACTATTAATATCAAAAAAAAAGAAATAAAAAATAGTATTTCTTAAGGGTACATAAGGCTTTCATATAGCTATTTCATGTAATTCTACATACTTAATATAAAAGATTCTCTAAAACAATTTTAAACCTTATTGTTTTCAGTTGGAAAATTGCTACTAACAATTCTACCAAGGGGCAGAGTTTCTCTTTCGTACAATGTCTGTTATGTTTAGAGGTTGTTAGTCATTAAGTCACGTCCGACTCTTTGTGACCCCAAGGACTGCAGCATGCCAGACTTCTCTGTCCTTCATTATCTCCATGAATATATTCAAACTCATGTCCATTGAGTTGGTGATGCCATCCAAGCATCTCATCTTTGTTGCCCCCTTCACCTCCTGCCCTCAGTCTTTCCCAGCATGACGGTCTTTTCCAATCAGTCAGCTCTTCACATCAAGTGGCCAAAGTATTGGAGCTTCAGCTTTAGCCTCAGTCTTTCCAGTGAATGCTTAGGGTTAATTTCCTTTAGGACTGACTGGTTTGATCTCCTTGCTAGACAAGGGACTTTAAACAATATCATTATTGTGAAATATTTAGTGGACATTAAACTAAAAGAAATTCTGTAAGACTTAAGTCAAATAAACAAAGAATAAAGACAAGTTTAAATTCAATATCATCAATGTCAATAAGCACAAATTAGGAAATTTTAGTTGATACAAGTTAGAATCTACACTGAAAATATTTATACAGCAACTAGAACAGTGTCTAAAAAAACCACAGGAAAGAAAATCAGAAACAATTTTTAAATATTTATTTTTTATTTTAGGAAAGCTTAGAAGTTGCATAAATATTAGCCTCCCTGTATACCTCACACTTCTCTATTGTTGAAATTACCATTATATTTGTCACAACTAATGAACAATTATTATCAACTATGGTTGATATTTCATTCAAATTGCTTTAGTTTTTGCCTCCTGTGCTTTCTCTGTTCCATGACTGCATCCAGGGCATCACATTATATTTAGTTTCCTCAGGCTTCTCTAGATTATGAGTTTCTTAGACTNAACTAATGAACAATTATTATCAACTATGGTTGATATTTCATTCAAATTGCTTTAGTTTTTGCCTCCTGTGCTTTCTCTGTTCCATGACTGCATCCAGGGCATCACATTATATTTAGTTTCCTCAGGCTTCTCTAGATTATGAGTTTCTTAGACTTTCCTTTTTTATTTGATTTTTTTGACAGTTTTGAGGAGTAGTCATCAAGCATGCCATAGAATAGCCTTCAGTTTGGGCTTGTTTTATGTTTTTCTCATGGTTCCATTGTTTATGGATTTGCTAAGGAAGACCACAGATGTAAACTGCCATTTTCATCACATCATATCAAGGGTACATCTTATTAACATGACTTTATCCCTGTGATATTAATCTTTTTCTCCTGGCAGATGTAGTATGTGTTAGTTTTTTGTTTTGTTTCTTTCAAAACTTTTGAACGTTTTCTTCTTTCTTTCCATAATATACTCATTAGTAGAAGTTACTAAAGCTAACTCTTGAAAAACATGAGGATAAGAGCTGCTGGTCCTTAGTGTAGTCAGAAATCTGTCTATAACTTACAGTTGTATTTGTGGTTCTTCCATATTAGTAGTTCCTCCTTATCTGAGGCTCTACATCCAAGAATTCAACCAACTTCAGATCATGTAGTATCATAGTATTTATTATTGAAAAAAATCCACATATAATTGGAACTGTGCAGTTCACACCCATATTGATCTGGGTCACCCATGAGGAGTGAGACTTTATCCTCCACCTCCTTGAGGGGACATTAACTACCTAATTTATTTGTAATCCTTCTGCATGGGGGATTAGTCTGCTCTCACTGTATCTTTTTATGTATTTATTTATTTATATCAGTCTGGCACATGGATGTTTATTTTATGCTTCAGGCTAAAATCCAAAGCTATCATATTTATTTTATTGCTCAAATTGTTCCAGTTGAGAACAATTGAGAGTTTTTTTCAGTTCCTTCCTATGACCCTTTGACATATTCCCACTATTATTTATTTATTTTCTGAGTACTGTTTTATATTTTGGCAAATAACTAATTTTGCATCTTCTGTGCCTCCATATTCCCTTATTCCCTTTGTTCCACTGGGGAAAGTTTTCAGAATCATCTCCTAGTGAATCCTTTTCCCCTAGAGATTAGGAATTTGTTAAGATGCCAGATGGGTTTCAGGATGACTGTTATCCCTATTGCACAACTAGTACCACGAAGAATCATTCTCATATATTCACTAGGAGAAATTGTGAGTTCCTGGAGTGAAAGTATGAATAACTGTGGGGGCCCTCTTTTGACTGTAAATACCCAAGAGTTCTTCACTTTCAAGCTAAACTGCATTAGCCTCCAGCAGTTCCTCAAGACTACCATTTAGATGTCCCCAACAGATAAGGATTCTTGTGTGTTCTTCTATAGGTAAGCACATCTCTGGAGCTCAGTCTTCCTGGATGTGACTGTTTCTATAAATCTGGGGGTTTCAGCTTGTCTTGTGACCTTTGTTCAGCGATGGGTCAAAAAATGATTGATTTTTAATTCAAATTCTTTTTATTATAAGAATGGAGTTAAGAATTTCAATCTAGTGAAGCTGAAACTCAAAGTCTTTAGAAATAGATACTTATAATTCATACCATGACAAATTAAACTGACAAAATGTAAAATTCCATAAATAATGAAATTAGTATTGTTATACTAATAGCCATGCTTTGAAATATATTTTCTGAAAATTTAGGAAATTTTTATTTTCAAATATTTATCCAATATTTACAAAACTGATCATTTGCAAGTATGAGACCACAAGTAAAACTTTAAATTTCAAAGCTAAAAAAGATATATGCTATATTTATAGTTATATAACATAAACTAAATAAATATAAATTAATTAATTAAATTAAATAAATAAAAAAGTATTGTCCAATATTTTGGCTACCTAGTGAACTTCCTGATGTTCAAGCTGGTTTTAGAAAAGGCAGAGGAACCAGAGATCAAATTGCCAACATCCGCTGGATCATAGAAAAAGCAGGAGAGTTCCAGAAAAACATCTATTTCTGCTTTCTTGACTATGCCAAAGCCTTTGACTGTGTGGATCACAATAAACTGTGGAAAATTCTGAAAGAGATGGGAATACCAGACCACCTGCCCTGCCTCTTGAGAAATCGTATGCAGGTCAGGAAGCAACAGTTAGAACTGGACATGGAACAACAGACTGGTTCCAAATAGGAAAGTGAGTACGTCAAGGCTGTATATTGTCACCCTGCTTATTTAACTTCTATGCAGAGTACATCATGAGAAACGCTAGACTGGAAGAAGCACAAGCTGGAATCAAGATTGCTGGGAGAAATATCAGTCACCTCAGATAT
>SJYV01025334.1:64851-113640 GCA_006410875.1 Neotragus pygmaeus
CAGGGAGGCCTGGCGTGCTGCGATTCATGGGGTCGCAAAGAGTCAGACATAACTGAACAACTGAACTGAACTGAACTGAATGTGAAGTACTGACTCATTGGAAAAGACCTGATGCTGGGTAAGATTGAGTGCAAGAGGAAAAGACAGCAACAGAAGATGAGATGGTTGGATGGCATCACTGACTCAATGAACATGTGCTTGGGCAATCTCTGGGAGATAGTGAAGTACAGGGAAGCCTGGTGTGCTTGCAGTTCATGAGGTTGCAAAAAGTCACCATCGACTTAGCAACTGAACCACAACAATATGTATAGCAACATTATTTAACTAGATCTTAATAGTAAAAGGAGAAAATAATAATTTAGTGCAGTATATTTATAAACAAACATTTTCATAAAACTTGAAACTATTTGTTAACTTCATCATACCTAGCATTAATTTTATTCATTTTATAACAATAATTTTCCACAAAATGTTAATATTTGTAGAGTAATATATAGTTAGAAAAATTATTCTAACAAAACAGTGTATCTGTTACTTTAATTTTTTAAATAAATATGATTTAAACTTTCCAGTTAAAAATAATTTGTAAGTTTTTGACACAATCAAAACTTCTCACTTACAAATTTAGAATTCAAGCCAAGTAGTTACCAATCACTGGATCCTGAAATATTTGCATTCAACATTAAAGACAGAGCATAGTAACACATGCACAGTTAGTACAACTATGTGTGTGTGCATGCTAAATCACTTCAGTTGGGTCCGACTCTTTGCGGCCCTATGGGCTGTAGCCCGCCAGGCTCCTCTGTCCATGGGATTCTCCAGGCAAGAATAGTGGAGTGGGTTGCCATGCCCTCTTCCAGGGGATCAAATCTGTGTCTCTTAAGTCTCCTGCATTGGCAAGCGGTTTCTTTACCAGTAATACTGCTAGGGAAGCCCTAATACAACTATAATTTTTCCTAACTATCTAGCAGTGTTTTAAAATGGAAACAGCTTATAATTCCTTTAAGATCACGGTCATTCCTTGCAACTCTGAAGTGAGAAAATTCAAATTCCTTGTAAGAAGAATTCAACTGTTACAGAAACCATCAGGATGGGCAGTAAGGTTTCCATCCATTTTTGTCTTTCACCATTTTCCTTTCTGTTTTGTGAGATATATATGCTTTAAAAAAGTAAGTAGTTGAACTTCATTCTGAAAAATTAATTCTTTAAAATTGATTATTTTTTCTCCTTTGTTTTTTTCACTTTCTGTGCTTTTCTGGGGAAAATGGATATGTATAAATATTTTCAACCATTGTTTTGGTTTTACCCAGTTTGGGGATTTTATAATTGATATTTTAATGCTGAGTTTATGCCTTGAGGCAATTTCATGAAGAGTACAATTTCTGAAAATAAACTGAATCAATAGGTTATAAATTGTAATTTTTAATTTTTTGTGGTAAATGTTCCTTGCAGCTTCAGACCTTGCATACTTGAAAGATTTCATAATAGAATATGAAGCAACAGAGTAAAGGNCTGAATCAATAGGTTATAAATTGTAATTTTTAATTTTTTGTGGTAAATGTTCCTTGCAGCTTCAGACCTTGCATACTTGAAAGATTTCATAATAGAATATGAAGCAACAGAGTAAAGGTGAAATGAGAATTAGAAAGATTCAAAATCTATCAGTTTATAAATCAGTGAAATATGAGTTAAGAATAATACACTGCTTGTGTTGAATGAGTATCCAAACATCAGCATTTCTGGCCTCAAAAATAAATCAATTATTTTAAATAAAGCCTTTCTTTTCAAAAGGAGCTGAAGGGAATAGAAAGAATCTTTCACTCACTGAGAAGGAAATGAATCCACGGGGGCTGATGGAGTATAAGAGACAATCAGAGCCCAAAGAGGCTGGCCTTTTAAACTTATTTAAAATATTTCCTTTTGCATTTTTTTTTAAATTTTAAAGCTTTCAAATTTTAATCATTACCATATGGGATTTAGAACGAAATTGTTAAGAAATTTCTGTTCACAATAATCATAAGTAGTCTGATTTAAATTAGAGCAGAGAATGAGAGATGATGAGTTGTTCATGAATTTGCTTTTAATGACAAATGCTTAATAGAAGGACACATTTAATATTGTATGTGAAATCAATTGTTACTGACAAGAAACGCTAGACGTTTCAAGTTCAAATGGACAATGTTAGCATTTGGATTCAGTTATCATCCATGGATTTGTCTTTTTTTTAATGTTATTAGACAATTAACAACATATCAGGGAAGATATTTCCTTAAGTGTACCATCTTTGTCCATATAGTCAAAGGTTCATCTAGTCAAAGCTATGGTTTTTCCAGCAGTCACATATGGATGTGAGAGTTGGACCATACAGAAAGATGAACACAGAAGAACTGATGCTTGTGACCTGCGGTGTTGGAGAAGCCTCTTGAGAGTCCCTTGGACTGAAAGGAGATCCAACTAGTTAACCCTAAAAGAAATCGGTCCGGAATATTCATTGGAAGGACTGATGCTGAAGCTTCAATACTTTGGCCAATTGATGCAAAAAACTGACTCATTGGAAAAGACCCTGATACTGGGAAAGATTGAAGGCAGGAGGGGAATGGGACGACAGAGGATGAGATGGTTGGATGGCATCACCAATTCGAAAGACATGAGTTTGAGCAAGCTCTGGGAGTTGGTGATGGGCAGGGAAGCCTGGTGTGCTGCGGTACACGGGATCGCAAAGAGTCAGACATTACTGAGCAACAGAACTGAACCATCTTTGTAAAGAAACTTCTAAAAAGCTTTGTGTAAATAATGTGATATTGTTCTCACATAATAATATAATTTTTTTAAAGAAAAGGTAAAGGATCTTGGGCTTTCCCAGGTAGTATCTTTGGTAAAGAATCCGCCTGTCCAGTGCAAGAGATGTAAGAGACTGGGGTTCAATTCCTGGGTCGGGAAGATCTCTTCAAGAAGGAAATAGCAACCCATTCAAGTATTATTGCTTGGAAAACCTCATGGACAGAGGAGCCTGGGAGCCAACAGTCTAAGGAATTGCAAAGAGCCAGACATGATGGCACCAGCATCCAGGCACTCATGCTAAAGGACCTTAACAAGCAAACACCACACACACATTTTCTTGCCCTGTACATTGAAAATACACAGAAATTGTGAGATTTCAGAAGCAAAGACCCATTTAACTCTCAATACAAAAGACATCTCCCTCTATATAGAGGCCCGATGTCATGGGGAAAATAGAGGATTTCATAGATAAGACAAGGAAAGTTCAGAGTGACTGTGGAACACTTTCATGGAAAAAAAAAAGTAAGAATGACAGGTAACAAAAACAAAGAGAATAAATAGTGAGAACCACCTCCCTAGCTAAATAATAGATGCAGACTTGACCAACAATGAGTGTAAAGGCCATTGTTTAATGGTAATCAGAGAAGGATTGAATCAGAAAATATGTTTTTAAAATAGGGAGGTCTGACTTTCCATATCTTAGTCAAGTGGTTAAAGTTGGCACTGCCATGGAGAGATGGCCTCACTTGATATCGCTCCCAAGAAAGCACTTCATAATCTTTGTGGGGTGGAATGGCTTTCATTAAATTTCACCTGAGTTTTATCCTAAAAAAGTGGTGGTCAGAAGAATTTGGGCTATAGGATGATTGGCAGGACAGTTTGACTAGACCATTCAAATAAGTGTGGGGCTTTCCTGAGGGCTCAGTTGTTAAGAATCCACCTGCCAGTGGAGGAGATGCTGGAGACTCGGGTTCAAACCTTGGGTCAGAAGATCCGCTAGAGAAGGAAATGACTACCCACTCCAGAATTCTTGCCTGGAGAATCCCATGGACAGAGAAGCCTGGTGAGTTATAGTCCATGGGGTCACAAAGTGTCAGCCAAAACTAAGTATGTAAACACAATGAAGAGATGAAGGAGGTGACTTAAGACAGATAGCAGCCAAATGTACTATGTAAACCTTGCCTGGTCCCTAAATTGAAACAACTGCTCCCTATAAAGGACATCTTGGAAACAACTGAGGACATTTGAGAATGATCATTATTTGGTCAATGCCATTAAATTAGTATTGGTTTTCTTAGGTAGTATTTATATGGCTTTGTAGGAGAATGACCTTGCTTTAAGAAGATAAGGTTTTTAAATGTGAAGGGTTATAATGCCTCAGACTACTACTGCCTTTCAGCAGAGAGGTGAGGGGGGAAAAGGAAGGAAGGGGAATGAGGATGGTAAGATGGGAAGAAAAAAGAGAGAGAGAAAGAAAACTAAAGAGCAAGAAAGAAAGAGGGAGTAAAGTAAAGGGAAAGAAAGAGAAAAACCAAAAGATGAGAGCAACTGTAACAAGGTTTTATGAACTGATAAAACTGTTTAAGAAGTGTTTTATTGTGTTATTTATCAACTATTCTATAGACTTAAACTATCTCAAAATAAAATGAAATGAATGTTCACAAAATAAAAAATAATATGCATATAAATAGTTTATCAGTTTTTTTAATCTTAGAACATATATAGTAAAAAGCATGATATGGGCAATATCTGTTCAGTTCACTCGCTAAGTCGTGTCTGAGTCATTGCGACCCCATGAACTGCAGCACGCCAGGCCTCCCTGTTCATCACCATCTCTTGGAGTTCACTCAGATTCACGTCCATCGAGTCCNGGGCACTCAAAGCTGGTGCTCTGGGACAACCTAGAGGGGTGGGGTGGGAAGGGAAGTGGGAGGGGGTTCATGATAGGGGGACACACATGCCTTCAGATGATTCGTGTCAAAGTATGGCAAAAACCATCACAATATTGTAAAGTAATTATCCTCCAATTAAAATCAATAAATTAATTTTTTTTTCAAAAAAAGAATATAGACACAATCCATCACTCTCATTTTGTTTGGAGGATAAAAAGATGACAGAGTCTGAGACCCCTGCCTGTTATCACATGAAATGGATGGAACTAATGTTAATGCAAATAATCAATAAACAATCTGTAATAAAAAAATTTTTTAAAAAAAAAAGATTGCTGGGAGAAATATCAACCACCTCCGATATGTAGATGATACCACTCTAATGTCAGAAAATAAAGAGGAGCTAAAATGTCTCTTGATGAGGGTAAAAGAAGAGAGTGAAAAAGCTGGCTTAAAGCTCAATAGTCGAAAAATGAAGATCATAATATCTGGTCCCATCACTTCATGGCAAATAGATGGGGAACAAATGAAAACAGTGGCAGATTTATTTTCTTGGGCTCCAAAATCACTGCAGACAGTGAGTGCAGCCATGAAACTAAAAAACACTTGCTCCTTGGAAGAAAAGTTATGACCAACCTAGACAGCATATTAAAAAGCAGAGACATCACTTTGCCAACAAAAATCCATATAGTCAAAGCTATGGTTTTTTCAGTAGTCATGTACAGATGTGAGAGTTGGACCATAAAGAAGGCTGAGTGCTAAAGAATTAATGCCTTTGAATTGTGGTGCTGGAGAAGACTCTTGAGAGTCCCTTGGACAGCAAGGAGATCAAACCAGTTAAACCTAAAGGAAATCAACACTGAAAATTCACTGGAAGGACGGATGCTAAAGCTGAAACTCCAATACTTTGGCTACCTGATGGGAAGAGACAACTCTTTGGGAAAGATCCTGATCCTGGGAAAGATTGAAGGCAAAATGAAAAGACAGTGACAGAGAATGAGATGAGCATCACTGAGTCAATGGACATGAATTTGAGCAAAGTCCAGGAGATAGTGAAAGACAGGGGAGCCTGGTATGCTGCAGTCCATGGAGTTACAGGGTCAGACACATCTGAGTGACTGAACAACAACAAGAAGTAATAGGCAGAAGTGTAGAGGACAGTTCATTGTCCGGGAGTTCAGGGAAGGCTTCACTGAAGCAGTGATCCAGTTGTGTTTCCTCTTCTTTTTTCACATCTCATTATATATAAGCATTTCTTCATAAATAAGAACTCTTTATACACATAGTTTCCATATCTTCATAATATGCCTCTTATGTTGTGCCTCACCATCCTCTGGACAATGGTAAGTTAATTTCCTTCCATTTTTTCCCATTCTGCAATATTGCTTCAAGAAGTGTCTGTGTGATATCTTTGTCCAGATTCCTAATTAGAGTTTAAGGATAAATTTCAGCTAAAGTAATTGCTGAGCCAAAAGATAGAAGCTTTTTAAAGTTCTCCACATGTATCATCAAAATGTTTTTCAGGAAAATTGTAGCTTTCACATATTTCATTCTCACTGCACTGCTAAGTGTAAATTGGAAAGTTCTCCTTTCTCTCTCTGAATTCAACACATGAATCTGCTGAGCCTCCTGACAGTCATTCCATCCTGTAGCAGAGGTCCAAAACAAATCTCCTCTTAAGTGTCATTAATGAGTCCAATTCTACCCCAGGGAGTGAGAAAAAATACATCTAATTACCATTCCTTCTCCCAACTCTCCATTGCAGAATAATTGGCACTCAATGCCAAATCTCAATATACCTGTCTTTCTTCAGTAAGATCCTTCTTGCCTCTCTTTTCACCTCTTTTCTTATGCTGTTGCTGTTGTTCATTTATTATTCCTATTATAAATCATGCAGTGATTGTTACTGATTTAAATACATAAAACTTGCTCAAGTTCTGGTAGAAGAAAGCTGAATCTCGACAAAAGAAGCAGATACATAATTTGGTTTCAGAACTGACAAAACTTCATTTTTCTAGCCTCAAAGACTGATCTCAGACAGGCTGGCCTTCAACTCTCAGCTCTTCTCAATAGTGCAGATATCTTGGGCTCATCCATCTTAACCTCTCTGAGTTTCTGAAAATGTGGATAGTCCCTGTTGCAGCAAGGAAAGTGAAAATGAAATCACAAAGCATATCCAAGGGCATTGCCTATCATGCTAATTCTCTTCTCCCGTACTTCTTTCTAGGCTCCTCCATCCATGGCATGGAGCACCCATGCATCCCCCACAGACAAGGCCTCTGGGGCTTGTACACAGATTCACATTGGCTGTCACAGAGCCGAATGTAAGCCTCCACTGAGTCCACTTGGCACAGTACCTTTTGAACTTTGTGAGTATGCCTAATGAATGCAGGCCATAGCCCTTGAGAGGGGAACATTTTCTGGCCTAACTGGTCACACATGAAATCCTGAACAACAAGTTCAGAGAGAGCCTTCAGAGATTTAGGGGTAGGGTTAGGATTAAGGCTGGGGTTGGGATTAGGGCTAGGAAAATACTCAAGAAACCTGTGGGGTGAGGATGGAAGTGACCCAGCCTAAAGGATGAGTTGGGTTTCTCTAGCAAGAGAAATGAAATTGTTCTCTTTCCATTTTTCTGAAAGATTTTCTCCTTGGGACTTATCATGTTGAAAAGCATAATACTTCTCACTAAGTGATCTTTGTTATTATCTGTCTCTCCCCAGTAGAAGAGAAGGCACAGATTTTTGTCTGTTTTTCTCTCTACTATATACCCACAATATGTGGGACATGGGTGGAGTTTTGAATTTCAGTTAGTATTTGTTGAGTGAGTGAATGAATGAATGAGGCAGCTGAGTGAATGAATAAGGAACAGGAATGAAGGCATGCATATATGCATTTTCAGAGAGAAGAGGAGGTGCTCCTGCACCATAGTGCCTCAGGGAGCTGGCAGACCGGGGGCTTGCATGGAGCTACAATACCTCAGCTGTCCCAAGCCCCAATACAGGCATACGTACACGTAAATCACCACTTCTATCTCAGTCACTCTCTAGTGGATAGCGCCTTCCTCCAGCTACAGGATCTGCCCACCTGCCCTTTCACAGAAAAGCAGTCAATCAGAGCCACTGGGAAGAGGCTGTGCGCATGAACACCTGCATTCTTGTTTATGAGTAATGGAGAATTCTTTAGGGGGAAAGGAGGCATGGTCAAAGCTGTTGACACCTCACCAGGTACCAGCGAACTCATGGAGGCATGGGGTGTGTGCTGTGCCTGATTTAACTCCTTAATGCCAGGTTCATTGCTCTGCCTTTGCCACAGTAAGAACGGAAATGCATGGAGCAATAGAAAAATTTAGGTTGCTGTGCTTCCTCTCCTCGGTGCTGGAGTACTATTGTCCTGAATTTATGAAAAAGCATTAGAAAAGTCCCTTCACTGGAGCATTTCTCCTGGTTCGTTTTGTGCCTTTGCTACACCTGCCTGAAGAAACCTGTGGCAAATGGAAGGAACTCTATCTTGGAACCCTTGCTAAAAGCTCCTATGGAGAAAAGATGCCTCACCTTCCAGGACTGATTGTGTTTGAAAAGTGACTGCTTTAGACATGGGAGGCCCCCAGGACCAGCAGCGGGTCCAGGTGTCGTTTAGTTACTAAGTTGTGTCCAAGGATACTATTGCAGACCATAGGCAAGTCCAGTGAGCAGAGGAGAGGGGGCTGCTTCATAGAGCAAAGGAGGGAATTGAACTGAGGTTGTCTTCATCAACTGCAGGTGGTGGGCAGCTCATTGTTGCTGGTTTGGGAGGAAATCTTCCTTCCTGCTGCGGGTTAGTAAACTGCAGCTGATGCATGTGTGAGATTTTCCCCTTCAGGGCTTCCCAACTTCACTTTCAATGAGGGTTCCTTTATCCATTTTCACAGACTCTCTTTTTCTCCATCTACCTGAATAGTTCAGCCCCCTTCCCTCCCCTGGATGCCTTGCATACTTGGGAACAACCTACCTCATCTTCTGCTCTCCAGGCTGAGTTAAGCATCTCCCTGATGAGACCCCCTGATGGTCACACCTCCAGAGAAGCTCTGCCTTGAGAATACTGGGGGTCTACCTCACCCCAAAGCCTCCTGAGGCAGCATCTCCTTCCATCTGTTGAAGGTCATTCCAGCGGGGTGGTTTTATCTGGCACAACGTGGAAGGAAGGACCCTATCCCATGCCAAGGACACCAAACTGTAAGCTCACTCCCTACATACTGGGTTGGCCCAGGCTTGAGAGGTTGATTGGCAACATAAGAGTGAGGAATTGGGTTGTGGAAGGAGGAGGGAGTTGGGGGGTAGCAAGAGAGAGAACCAGGCTCTCACATCTTTCCAGAGGGATTTGACCATGAGTTTTGAGATCCTGGAGAAAGGGGTGCATATACTCTGCAACGAGGCAGTTCAAGTGGCCCCCAATACAGCAGCTAGGCTGTCTGGGGAGGCTCAGAGGGATTGGCAAGCTGCTTAGGATTAATTCATGCAGAGACCTGAGAGGAATGATTTCCTCCTCCTCCACCCAAGGACCCCAGGCTCTGGACCAGATTGATCTCAAGCATCCTGCCTGACCCCTTCAGCTGAAGTGTGTCTCCTACTAGGACAGGTCTACTCTCAGAGAGAAGGTCTTGTCTCATAATGGAAGCAGTTTTCAGCCTCCTAAAGTACCAGGAGCCTCCCTGGTGACAAGGGTTTGTCTCTTTTCTGATCCATCTCCCTATCAGAGTGGGTCTTCCTTCAAGTCAGCAGTCCTGAGCATCAACCACAGGAAGCCTGGCCCTCAACCAGTGAGGACCAGAGTGTTTCCTGGATGTGTGACTGTGACCAAGATGTTCTGAAGGGGAGGCTCAGGTCATGAATTCTCACTCTTCAAATGAAGAAACAGTGAGGAGGCCTGCCTATCCATCCTTGAAGTCATGTGGCACATATTCACTATTGTATTATTAAAGATGACCTTATGCTGTGACTTAGCAATTCAGTTTCTGGGTATGTCCCATAAAAAGAAAAAATTAGAAAAGTGGCAACTTTCAAAGCTCAAAGCCATTCATTACAGAGTTATTTTGGGCTTTTTGTTTGTTTGTTTGTTTTTGCTTTGTTTTTCCTGCTCCACATTTATTGGGGCCAGAGAGGCCAGGTGTTTTCTTTTCAAATACTTGGAAAAATATAACACAACAGCAATTTCTTAAATACAGAACAAAACTTTCTGGATCATGAATCAACAGAAATGTAATAGCCTATAGATATCCACTGTAACAGTTTTATAAAATGTCATTCATCTAAGGCATTTGGAAACTCTTTCAAACCACACATATACACACATTTATATACATGAAGGTATCCATTCATGAACAGATTTTTAGAAGCACTGTGTACAGAAGGCTAAAATAATATACATTTAGATTCTATATACCTTTTAAGAGACAATTTTGGGTTCTAAGAAACAGTGATTAACATTCAAACCAACATAGATTTTCAAACCTGGATAGATAAGATTTTTGTGATGCCAGCTACAAGAAAATTTATACTGTGAATTGTTTGTTTTTTGAAAGGCCTCTTTTCAAACTAGAGATTTCAAGCCAGGAGTAAACATTCATGGCATGAACAAACAGGACGCCTAAGGTTCCAAAATTTCCTTCCATACGGTTTTCTTCTTCACCTCCCTACCTCACCTGGATGCTGAGTTATTCCTTCCAGATGACAATGCGGTGAAGGATTTTTTGAATTTCTGTTTCAAATGGACTACACTACTCCAAACACATAGATTTTTGCCACGACATCCAAATATCATTAAATAGATCCATATTTCTTCCTAGGACAAACAGAGAATCACTAGNGGCTCAGTGGTAAAAAAAAAAAAAAAAAAAATCTGCCTGCCAGTGCAGGAGACACAAGGATGCAGGTTCAAGCTCTGGATTGGGACATTTCCCTGGAGAAGGAAATGGCACCTGCTCCAGTATTTTTGCCTGTAAACCAGGCAAGAGGAGCCTGGAGGGCTAAAGAGTCACAAAGAGTGAGACCCAACTGAGCAATGGGGCACAGACGCGATAAGTCATGCAACGACCCTACAGTCATTTTCCCACTATTAGTGAGAAAATGAAAGATGGACCAAGAACACCCGGTGCTTTGTGGAAAATGAAAGGGTACGTATTGTTTCAGATAACTGAGGAATCTTCCTAAGTGATGTTCAGTGTAAAAAGACTGCTAGGAATGTGGTATAGATGGATCATGTCACTGCATGATCCCTGATTAATTTCTAAAAGCAGGGAGCAGGGGGACGTTTCCCTATCAGTCTCTAAGAGCACCCTGTTAAAGAAGCATTGTTTTAATCCTCTATTTACATCTGTGGGACCGGCCACTCCCTCTGAAAGCCAGGGTTCCTCCCAACAAACCTCCCAGTCTCAAGTCCTACCACCTCCATGGTATGTCTGATAAAATGAATTCAAAGCATTGAAGTCAAGTTTGGTACTTTCTGTGTCCCTGGAACTCTAGTTCACTTGAAGTGGAAGAACCTCAGGGTACTTTTAGCTATTTGTTTCTGAGTCCATTTTTATGTCAGTAATTAAAGGTAAAGTGATTTATTTTTGCAGGGGGAGGATAAACTTTCACTTCAGTTCAGTTCAGTCACTCAGTCATGTCCAACTCTTTGCAACCCCATGTACTGCAGCATGCCAGGCCTCCCCATCCATCACCAGCTCCCAGAGTTTACTCAAACTTGTTTCCATTAAGTCGGTGATGCCATCCAACCGTCTCATCCTCTGTCGTCCCCTTCTTCTCCTGCCTTCAATCTTTCCCAGCATCAAGGTCTCTTCCGATGAGTCAGTTCTTCACTTCAGGTGGCCAAAGTAATGGAGTTTCAGCTTCAGCATCAGTCCTTCCAATGAATATTCAGGACTGATCTCCTTTAGGATGGACTGGTTGGATCTCCTTGCAGTCCAAGGGACTCTCAAGAGTCTTCTCCAACACCACAGTTCAAAANGTCTTGATCCCTGTCTCCCATACAATGTCACGAACCTCATTCCATAGTTTATCAGGCACTCTATCTATCAGATCTAGTCCCTTAAATCTATTTCTCACTTCCACTGTATAATCATAAGGGATTTGATTTAGGTCATACTTGAATGGTCTAGCGGTTTTCCCTACTTTCTTGAGTTTAAATCTGAATTTGGTAATAAGGAGTTCATGATCTGAGCCACAGTCAGCTCCTGGTCTTGTTTTTGTGGACAGTATAGAGCTTCTCTGTCTTTGGCTGCATAGAATATAATCAATCTGATTTCGGTGTTGACCATCTGGTCACATCCTCTGGTAAATTGTTGAAAAAGTGTTTGGGGAAGATAAATTTTGTGAGAACTTGTGTATCTGAAAACCTCCTATTTTTTAACTTTCATGCTAGATTTATCCTGTGGGTGAGAAGAGAATTCTGGATTGGAAATTATTTTCTCTGGGCATTGGAAAGGCATTGTGCACAGTCTTATAGTTTCTAATGTTGCTGTTGAGAACTAGAAAGTATTCTGATGTTTAGACATTATGTATACATTTTATTTTTGTCTTTTCCAAAACACTGTAGGAAATTCTAATCACACTCATTTCCACAAAATTTCATGATGTGAGTTTGCTTATTGATTGTGCTGGGCACTCTATGACATCTTCAAATCAAGAAAATGCACTTTATTCAATATCCTGTACTCTTACACTTCTCCCCAACCCTAATGCTAATATCACATTATTCTCAGAACATTCATTTTGAAATGGTCTTTCAAAGACTAGTATAACTTGTGTCGGGTGCATTCTGGTTTATTTCAATCAACAAGACAACACAAGCTATGATGAACATGTAAGCCAGACAGGAACCTAGAGTTAGTAATCTGGCCAGTGATATAGCTGGTACTGAAGTGAAGTGAAATTGCTCAGTCGTGTCTGACTTTGTGACCCCATGGACCGTAGCCTACCACCCTCCTCCATCCATAGGATTTTCCAGCCAAGTGTGCTGGAGTGGGTTGCCATTTCCTTCTCCAGAGGATCTTCCCAACCCAGGGATCAAACCCAGGTCTCCCACATTGTAGGCAGACACTTTACCATCTGACCACCAGGGAAGTCCTACTCAGAACTAAAATTACAACAGAAGGAGCTCATATTCAAACCCCCAGATTTGTTTCTTTTTTCTTTTTTCTTTAAGATTCACATGTCCATAGTATATACTGGGGAAGACGTCCATTTCCCCTCAACTCAGATTTGTAGATGCTGGGGGAGGGACAATGGTAGTAATTGTTTAATGAGTACAGAGTTTCAGTTTTAAAAGATGGAAAGAGTTTTGAAGATGGATGGCAATGATGGTTGAAGAAATGTATGTATTTAATACCACTGAACTATACACTTAAAATGCTTAAGATAACCAGTTCAGTTCAGTTGCTCAGTCGTGGCCGACTCTTTGCAACCCCATCAATGCAGCACGCCAGGCCTCCCTGTCCATCGCCAACTCCCGGAGTTCACTCAGACTCACATCCATCGAGTCAGTGATGCCATCCAGCCATCTCATCCTCTGTCGTCCCCTTTTCCTCCTGCCCCCAATCCCTCCCAGCATCAGATAACATTAACTTGTTCAATATATTTACAGCTCACTTAAAAATAATCTATAAATTTGTTTATACTTTTTAAACATTTTTTTCTACCTATTTTCCATTTCTGCCTTTAAACTCCTGGAAGCAAAAAATATATTTGCTTGATTGATAGAACTTTCCAAATTTGGGGAAGGGGGAGACATCAAGGCATAAACTCAAAAAACAATATATACATGTATCAGGATAAATATATAGAAAATCATACCTAGGTTCATCATAGCAAAACTGTTGAAAACTGAAGAAAAAGAAACATATTTAAACTATCTTGAGAACAAATATATATTATCTTCAAGGAAGCAATACTTAGATGGACAATATTTAGGTGATTCTGAATTCTATACAGAAACAATGGAAGCTAAAATATAATTGAGTGACAATTTTCAAGTGCTGAACAATCACTGTCAATATTTAAAATTTAAAACCCAAGTGAAATATGGAAGAGGAAAAAACACAAAAATCAAATAACTAACATGTCTTATAACCTCAAATATGCAGATGACACCACCCTGATGGCAGAAAGTGAAGAGGAACTAAAAAGCCTCTTGATGAAAGTGAAAGAGGAAAGTGAAAAAGTTGGCTTAAAGCTCACCATTCATAAAAAGAAGATCATGGCATCTGGTCCCATCGCTTCATGGGATATAGATGGGGAAACAGTGGAAACAGTTTCAGAGTTTATTTTGGGGGGCTCTAAAATCACTGCAGATGGTGATTGCAGTCATGAAATTAAAAGACACTTACTCCTTGGAAGAAAAGTTATGACCAACCTAGACAGCATATTCAAAAGCAGAGACATTACTTTGCTGACTAAGGTCCGTCTAGTCAAGGCTATGGTTNCACTGCAGATGGTGATTGCAGCCATGAAATTAAAAGACACTTACTCCTTGGAAGAAAAGTTATGACCAACCTAGAAAGCATATTCAAAAGCAGAGACATTACTTTGCTGACTAAGGTCCGTCTAGTCAAGGCTATGGTTTTTCCTGTGGTCATGTATGGATGTGAGAGTTGGACTATGAAGAAGGCTGGGCACCGAAGAATTGATGCTTTTGAACTGTGGTGTTGGAGAAGTCTCTTGAGAGTCCCTTGGACTGCAAGGAGATCCAAGCAGTCCATTCTGAAGGAGATCAACCTTGGGATTTCTTTGGGAGGAATGATGCTAAAGCTGAACCTCCAGTACTTTGACCACCTCATGCGAAGATCTGACTGATTGGAAAAGACTCTGATGCTGGGAGGGATTAGGGGCAGGAAGAGAAGGGGACGACGGAGGATGAGATGGCTGGATGGCATCACAGACTCGATGGATGTGAGTCTTAGTGAACTCTGGGAGTTGGTGATGGACAGGGAGGCCTGGCGTGCTGCGACTCATGGGGTCGCAAAGAGTCGGACATGATTGAGCGACTGAACTGAACTGATATCATAATTTGTTTATCCATTCACCAACTGAGGAACACTTGAGTTCTTTCCAGGGCTGTATTTTTAAGAATAAAGCTGGTGTGAACATTCATACACACAACTTTTTGTGGACATAGGTTTGCATTTTTCTTGGGTGAGATTGTTGGATCATGTTGCTAGTTATATCCTTGTTTTTGCATTTATAATTAATTCTAATACCTATCCCTATTTGTTTTACTCCCTCATAGTAAAAATCACTTACTTAACAAACAAATAATTATACAAAATTACCCCATTTATCTTAAAGTAATAGCTTTTTCAATTAATAATTTTTCCTTTTTTTCCCCAAACTTTTGAAAAATCCACAATTACTTAACCTACAGACATAGTGAAGTGTCTCCTTACTGTTGTGATAACAGTGTCACATTTATTCTGATGAAGTCTATTAGCTAATAAAAGTAATTTATTATCAATTAAATGATCCCAGTGTTCAAAGTTATATTTTTACTTTTAGGGAGACAATCTACATTCATGCATTTAAAAACTCTATATAAGGGGAACTGGGCATCAGAGAAATTTGTAGGCATCACCAAAACTTGTGGGACTCAGGAAGGCTCTCAGAGATTAGGACTAGACATTGTGACTCTGCTACAGTACATCTGAGCTGATGCGGCACACCCAGACTGAAAAGGGGATATTCTTAACTTTCTCTAAAGAAAATGCTCACACAAGTTTTGAGAAGTCCTACATACATCAACTTAAATTTTTTTAACAAGCCTGCAAGATATACACAGTTAATTCATTTCTAAACAGGCTAAAATATGAGGCAACTGAAATGAAGGAACTAATGCATGAGACAGCTCTTCCTCTTGTCTGATTTCTACACTGAGAATGACACATGTTCAGACATGTGAACGGAAATCCAAGTAGCACCTTTATTACTGATTATGGCTAATTTGAACACATGGTTTAAGGATTGTTATTCATATGGACTTGCTAATAGTACTTCCTTGACAAAGACATGTCTGCCCTCAGAAAACACAGTTCTTTCCAGGTAAGGGTGGAACTTTTACTGCTAGACTTACCAAAAGGTCTAGAAAGCAGGTGAAAGCTCAGGCTCTTATTAATAAGTTCCCAAAGAGAAAGTAGCAGAAAATCATCTAACTTACACTCATCAGGTCATTCACATCTTCTCCCCTGGAGAGGTGTAGGTAAGGAAGCTGAAAGCAACAAAGAGAGTCAGTTTCTACTTGGAAGCATAAAGCCAGAAGAAAGTGGGTTCCCCATTCCTAATTTATTCAGCTTTATATTTGTTTTATTTCTTAAAACTATGGCTAACCAAAAGTTTGGCTTTACCAGTTGGGGAGGAAGTCAGCTGCTTATTAGTGCAGTCCTGTAACTATTTCATCATCCGATTGTTATAATCCCAACCGTTGTTTCTGTATGTATACTCTTGGGTCCCACTATTGAATAAGTTTGATTTTGCTGCTGGATGGCTTGGAAATAGGTCAAAAGAGCACTTTTATTAAATTAACAACAAGGCCACTCTACCCTAGGCTGAACTTCTATTCCCTAATCTATTTCCCATCTCAAATTAAGTCTATCTATGCTGTTCAACACATTTTGAGAGGTCTATTTATTTACTATTTTACCAAATATGAACTGGGAGCCCATGGCAGGCACTGTTAGAGTACAAGACATTAAAAAGTAAATAAAACATCATTCCTGCCTTCTTGAAACGTGTATGTTGTAGGAGAAAAACAAAACATACCTATAAAGATGTAAATGTACAATATGTTAGGCTGTGATTAGTGGGACAAAAAAAGGGAAACGGGAGAGAGGGAGAAAGTGGGAAATTTATTGAATGATAAAGCATTCAAGGAAGATTTCTTTGATGGAGTGACATCTGCACAGAGACTTGAAGGAAGAAAGAGAGAATACCCTGTGTTTGTCTGGGAAGGGTTCATTCATAGCACAGGAAACAGAAAGTACAAAGGCCCAGAGTGAATGTCTGGAGGGGAGTGACAAAAAGGAGCTGGGAATGAAGAGGTGGAGAGAAGGTGAATCACACAGAGCTGTGCAGACCACCCTGAGGGCTTCTGCTGTTACTTGGAGTGAAGCTAAAATGGGAAGCTATTAGAAAATTTGAACATATAAATGTCATAGTGAAACTTGCATTTTAAGTGAATTGTACTGACTTTGGTTTGGAGAAAAGGATGTGATGAGGTAAGTATAGGAATAGTTAGAGGTATGCAAGGGATTTGGGGGCTTGGATCAAGATATTCATAGTAAGGGTGATGAAAAGTGGTACAATTTCTGGGTATATTTCAAAGATAAGTGAGTAGAATATTGTAATACTTTGCTGTGGATGATGAAAAGGAGAGAAGAATTAAAATTTTAACCTAAGCATTGAAGAAAGTGGCATTTCCATTTTTTACAACAGGGCATACTGCAAGAAGAGCAGGTCGAGTGATGGAGCTGATAAGGTGAAAATCAGATGCAATTTCAGAGATGCAGTACCTGATATACCTGTTAGATAGCCAAATAAATATTTTGAATAGATAATAAGAGTTCACCAGAGAAATAACGGGACTCACTAAAGAGATGGCATTTAAAGGTGTGAGCTCAGATGAGAACATGTAAGCAACAAAGACAGAAAATAATAAGACCAATCAAGACCTCCAGGGCACTTTATCATTAACAGGCTACACTGAAAAGGATCATTCAGCAATGAAGCAGAAACATCTCAATCCACATCTGGTTCATAGCTCATGTTGCCCAGCCCAGTGAACCAGCTGAGGCTTGAAGGAGCTAGTAAATAATACCGAGAGGCAGAAGAGTCAGACATATTGAAATAAAAGCATCTGAGAGAGTTGGGGAGTGTTGCTCAAGTATGTACAAATGATAACTACCTAATATTGACCCTTAGCTAGCACAGAATCCACAGGCTTTGGAGAAAAGATTTTCTACATTTAATTTACCATGATTTTAAGAATGGTCCAATGCACATACTGTATGAAAGCAAACAGATCTCAAAGAAGAAAAGGTAGAAGCAGCCACATTTTCCCCAAACTCACATATTAGACAATTTTTTTTTTGTCATTCCCTAATGCAGTACTTTCAAATCATTGGTGAAAGGGGGCAACTTTAACCACCAGAAGACACTCAACAATGTTTGGAAACATTTTTTGGTTGTCACACTGGGTGGAGGTGCTACTGGCATACTGAGCAGGTGGACGTTGGCCTGCTGCTAAACCTCCAGTAAAGCACAGGATATCCCCCTAGCTCTCCACAACAACAAATTATCTGGCCCAAATGTCAGGAGTGCTATGGCTTAGAAACTGCCCTAACGTGAAGGCTTAGGGAGTTATGTAGAGCTATTTTTCATAGTTATTTATATTTCTAACTTAGAGAATATATTATTTTTAGATTTCAGTTTTTCCCCACTCAGCATCNAGAGCAGACAAGTGAGATGTGTATAAGAGACAGGGATGTGGGTTCCTGATCCAGGATCAGGAAGATCCCCTGGAGGAGGAAATGGTAACTCATCTCAGTATTTTTGCTGGGAAAACCCCATAGACAGAGGAATCTGGCAGACTACAGTGCATGGAGTCGCAGAGTAGGACACAACTGAGCATGTCTGAAAATATACACAACATAAAACTTACCACTTTAACCCCTTTTAAGCATACAATTCAGTGGCACTGAGGATGTTCACATTGGTATTGTATGATTCCACTTATGAGGTATCCACAGTAGTCAAATTCAAATGTATATTCTGTTTTGAATATACAATTATTTCACTAAATACTACAGGAGTCATTTCATGTAGCAGGGATATAGAAAGAGTTAGCTTCAACACTTCTGGAGGAACTAAAACACACAGAGAGACCAAAAAAAAAAAACAACAAACAAACAGGTTATCCATGTATAAGACCCATCTATCTAAAAGGTAACTCATATGTAAGAAGCTATGAATCTCAGGGCTAGAGCAATAAAAGGGGAAAGAAAACAAGGAGCTTAGAGGAACAGATTTCATGAAGCTGGTGCTCAGGCTTCTCCGGTGCGGGCGCCATCCAGCAGTAGCAGTGCTGGTCGCTCGGTAGTGTCCGACTCTGCGATCCCGCGGACTGCAGCGCGCCAGGCTTCTCTGTCCATGGGATTCTCCAGGCAAGGATACGGGAGTGGATTGCCACTCCCTTCTCCAGAACATTTTCCTGATCCAGGGATCAAACCCGAGTCTTCTGCATTGCAGTCTGTTTCTTCACCGTTTAAGCTACAGGGAAGACTGGGGAGCCCACCCAGCCACTGCTAAAATCTCTAGGAGGGCTCAGGTACCGAGGATGCCATAAGAAGCTGGAGGCTGACCCAAGAAGGGTTGTTGCAGTAACTAGGACACATATAGGAAAATCAAGAAACCAGGATCAGGGAACACTTTCTGTCTTCCTTTTATCCCTGCCTAATCATTTCTTCTCCTGCTCATCCTCAGTCACTTCTGTCATGTCTGACTCTGTGGGACCCTATGTAGTGTAGCCCTCCAGGCTCCTCTGTCCATGGAATTCTCCAGGCAAGAATACTGGAGTGGATTGCCATGCCCTTCTCCATGGAATCTTCCTGACTCAGGGATCGGACCCTCATCTCCTGAGTCTCCTGCATTGCAGAAAGATCCTTTACCTACTTGGTAAGCCCAATAATTTCTTCTAGTATCACCTTTTGTCAGAATCTAAGATAGAAAGATATCTTTCAAGGAAAAGCAGTTTGTAGCATCCTAGCTGCAGTATTACAGAAAAAAACTGTAGAATGAATGTCAAGTTGAAGGATGAGTTATATAACAACACAATACTTGTAAACTATTGCTATTAACTAGCACATAAAATACACCTTGCTATGCACCCACCATATTTCACTTTTGAATTTACCTATTCACTCTCTCAGATTATCCCCAGCTACCTGCCACCACAACTTATGTTGAACATTTTACTCTAAAATAGAGCTAGCTACTAGATCATAGAGGTTATGAATATTTATTTTATTCAATAGTTCCAGATTAACCTTTAGACAGTTTGAACTTCTTCAAAATCACACCACCCATCAGTAAAGTTGAATCTTTATATTGGCAATTTTTATAGAAGTATCATGATGGCTTTACTTGATTTCTCAGCCGAACCTTTGAAAAAATTAAAACAATTATTTGACTCTATTGAAACCTAGAATCAGTTGATGTTACAACTTTTCTGTGTTGAAGCCCCTCACCTCCAAATTTCTCACTTGTGTCTTTACCTAGAAAATATGTTCACCATCACGGTCACCACAGTAGGTTCATTTACACCACTGTACTTGCATTTGTTTACCAGGTTATATCCAACAGTGTCTACTGCATTCCCATACCCAAACAATTAACACAATAGAGAAAACATACAACTAAGCTTATTGGTCCCATTTAAAATTTTGATCACTACCTCAAATGGACTGGCTAACAACAGACATGTAGAGAATATTCACTGAACAAAATAAATTAAAAATTGCTAGTAATATACTAAATTATATAATCTACTCATAATTAAAGATAAGAAAGTTAAAATTATAAGATGCTATTGTTATTAAATTGGCAAAAGAAGATAATGCTTGATGACACCTGGTTTGTGAAACAAGCATTCTCTTATCCTTTCAATTCATTCTTTTGATAACACGTATTTACTAAGTTGCCTTCATATGCCAGGCATATTTTTAGGCAGCGTGAGCAGGAACCAAACTAGGTGATATCTCTTACTTCAAACGTTAACACTTTAGAAGAGAGAAGGAAAACAAACACATAACAACATGTCAAATATTGATAAAAAGAAACTAATCTAAGTCAAAGGAGAGATAGTAATTAACAGAGCAGTATGTTCTCATAAGATGGTTGGGGCATACCTCTGTGAAGCAGAAGCCTAATGAAATAAGGGAGAAAATTATGTAAGACTACATGGCAGAATATCCCAGGCAATTAAGACAGCAAGTATAAATGTCCTGAGGTAGTAGTATTTTTGGCCTATGACAATAGTGTGGTTATAGTAAAATGGATAATGGAATAACAGTATTTATGAGATCAGAGAAACAGCAAAGGCCAAGTCAGGAAGGGAATGATAACAAACATATTTCATTCAGATTCTTCTGGGATTTATAAGTTTGCTCTTCAGTTCAGTCGCTCAGTCATGTCCAACTCCCTGTGACCCCATGGATTGCAGCACACAAGGCTTCCCTGTCCATCACCAACTCCCAGAGTTTACTCAAACTCATGCCCATTGAGTCAGTGATGCCATCCAGAAATCTCATCCTCTGTTGTCTCCTTCTCCTCCCACCTTCAATTTTTCCCAGCATCAGAGTCTTTTCCAATAAGTCAGTTCTTTACATCAGGTGGCCAAAGTACTGGAGTTTCAGCTTCAACATCAGTCCTTTCAATGAATATTCAGGACTTGTTTCCTATAGGATGGATTGGTTGGGTCTCCTTGCAGTCCAAGGGACTCTCAAGAGTCTTCTCCAACACCACAGTTCAAAAGCATCAATTCTTCGGCACTCAGCTTTCCTTATAGTCCGACTCTCACATCCATACTTGACTACTGGAAGAACCACAGCTTTGACTAGACAGATCTTTCTTGGCAAAGTAATGTCTCTGCTTTTTAATATACTGTCTACTTATGGCAAAAAGTGAAGAGGAGCTTTTTAAAGCCTCTTGATGAAAGTGAAAGAGGACAGTGAAAAAGTTGGCTTAAAGCTCAACATTCAGAAAATGAACATCATGGCATCCAGTCCCATCACTTCATGGGAAATAGATGGGGAAACAGTGGAAACAGTGTCAGACNTGGCGTGCTGCGATTCATGGGGTCGCAAAGAGTCGGACACGACTGAGCGACTGAACTGAACTGGACTGAGGTTGGTCATAGCTTTCCTTCCGAGGAGCAAGCATCTTTTAACTTCATGGCTGCAGTCACCATCTGCAGTGATTTTGGAGCTCGAAAAATAAAGTCTCTCACTGTTTCCATTGTTTCTCCATCTATTTGCCATGATGTGATGTGACCAGATGCTATGATCTTAGTTTTCTGACTGTGAGTTTTAAGCCAGCATTTTCACTCTCTTCTTTCACTTTCAGCAAGGGGCTCTTTAGTTCTTCTTCGCTTTCTGCCATAAGGAATCATGAACTTCCAGAGGTTCAAACTGGATTTAGAAAAAGTAGAGGAACCAGAGATCAAATTGCCAACATCTGTTGGATCATTGATAAAGCAAGACAATTCCAGAAAAACATCTATTTCTGCTTCATTGACTATGCCAAAGCCTTTTACTGTGCGAATCACAACAAACTGTGGAAAACTCTTCAAGAGATGGGAATGCCAGATAACCTGACCCGCCTCTTGAGAAATCTGTATGCAGGTCAGCAAACAACAGTTAGAACTGGACATGGAACAACAGACTGGTTCCAAACTGGAAAAGGAGTAGGTCAAGGTTGTATATTGTCACCCTGCTTATTTAAGTTAAAAGCAGAGTACATCATGAGANTGAGAAATCTGTATGCAGGTCAGCAAACAACAGTTAGAACTGGACATGGAACAACAGACTGGTTCCAAACTGGAAAAGGAGTAGGTCAAGGTTGTATATTGTCACCCTGCTTATTTAAGTTAAAAGCAGAGTACATCATGAGAAATGCCAGGCTGGATGAAGGACAAGCTGGAATCAAGATTCCCAGGAGAAATATTAATAACCTGAATTATGCAGATGACACCACCCTTATGGCCGAAAGTGGAGAACTAAAGAGTTTGCTCTTAAAAGGAGTGTACACTGGTAGAAACTACTCAAAGGATCATTTGGTAATATTTATCAAAATTAAAAGGACACAGACTCTGAATCAGCAATTCCAATTATAATTCTTTACACTCAGAAATAGCCCCACAAGTGTGAAAGATTTCTGTACAAATATTTCTATTTCAATAATTTGGGGAATAAAAATGGAAATAAACTAAATGTTTATTTGTAGGTGGATGACTATACAATGTATCATCTGAACTGTGACAATTCTAAGAATGCATGAAAGAGCTGTTTGCAATAATGCAAGGATATCACACATAAACCAGAACTGTCCATGGAACACAGAAGTGTTCACTATCATGTAACTACCAACAATTTATCTATTTTCATAGAGACTGCTCACATAAAACTTTGATTGAAAAAGAGATATACAAAGATATAAAGAGACATAGATACACATACAAATAGGCTTATGCAAGAGAGCATTTCCAAAAAGATTAAAAAAAATAGTGAGCTCTGGGAAATGGGATATGGGGAGGAGGAAGAAGAGTTTTAATTTTTAAAACATTACTTTGAATCTTTGGAATATTTGTCCATAAACAGAATAAAAAGCTAAGTGATCATATTATTTGAATGTTCTGCTCTGCATTAAGAAGAGCCCATTGAACGGCTCATTAATTTTTTTCCCTTCTGTCATCTTTCTATAGCTACTGATTTCCTTTCCTCTCTGCCAAAAGCATGTTTTAATTTCAATTCCAATCATCTCAGGTCAATTAAATAACATCTTAACAATATCGTAGAAGATCTTTTAAACAATATCTAGTTAAGTGACCTGAATTATCCACATTTTCCATTTTGTTAATACAAATGGATCTTACTGCTAGCAGACAAGTGAGCAAGTTTCTAACCTACTTGCCCATTTCTGTTCCTGTGAATTGGGCTGAATGCTTCCTAAAGCTTCAGTTGTGTTTGTAATCAATTTAAATTAGTGGCATTTGTCTTAGCAATTACATAATTTTATTAAATAATACTTCAAAAACTGATGATCCTGTGTGTGTGTATCAATGATACATGCTTTGAGAAATAAGGTAGACATGAGAACAACAACAACAACACAAAAAGCCCAATATTTCAAAATGGGTAAGGACAAGAACTGTGATGAAACTTGTGGGAGAATATAGAGAATTGTTAATGTTCCAGTCAGACTGCTTCAGGATATTTAAATTTCCTTACTTAAAAAAAATCAAATTTGGAAATGATAAACACTGTCTTTATAAGCATAGTTTAGGTGAGAAAAAGAAAGATTCAGAATAAAAAGCCTTGGCCCTACTTCAAAAGTTCTATTTTTAAA
This sequence comes from Neotragus pygmaeus, assembly GCA_006410875.1. Classification (NCBI taxonomy): domain Eukaryota; kingdom Metazoa; phylum Chordata; class Mammalia; order Artiodactyla; family Bovidae; genus Neotragus; species Neotragus pygmaeus. The sequence continues at coordinate 88,664 of SJYV01025334.1, forward strand.
TTAAAATATGGAGTTTGAAGTGGCTATAAACTTATGATTGTCCTTTTTAGCTGACTGTTCCAATTAACAGTTTCAATCCAAGTTTCACCAATTGTTTTTTTTCTCTTTAATCCTCTAACTCAAATATTTCCTTTTCCATGAAAAATTTCCTGAACTTTCATAATTGCCTCTAATGAATCAGTTATCTAGAGATGATTTAGAACAATAGACAAGAACAATAAACTGTTTCTAGCCCCAGCCTCTCTATTAAACTTCATAATTTCACTTCTGCATGCTATATCATTCATTCAAAGAATGGCATTCATTCAGTCCTTTAAAGAAATATTTACTGAATGCCTACTGCTTGTGAGGAAGTATACTATACACTTGGAAAACAAGGAGTTAAGTTCTTCAAAGAATTCAGTTTAGTGAAAAAGACTAACTAATGAAAAACAATTGCAATTATTAGTTGAATAAAAGGCATTGCTATAAGATGAATACACATGAGCTGATGGAGGTACACACAAGTCCATCCTTATACAGACATCTCAAGCAGAACACATCCCAAACCACATATATTATTCAAGTTTTCTTTCTCTTCCATTTACATTCAAGTGAAGGATACCACAGTCCACCTAAGGCAGAAAGCTACACATCCAATAACAGATCATGTTTTATCAATCACATCACTTAAAGATTACTTTACCACACTCATCAACTAAAAAATCCTTAATTCTGGTCCTCATCATTTTTTCCTTGGATAATAAAAGCTTCTTTTCCTCTGGCTTTATAATTGACAAATAAAATCATAAAATGTTGAAAGTATACAACATGATGATTTGATATAGGTATACACTGTGAAAGGATTCCCACCATCAGGTTAATGGATACATCTATTACTTTATATATTTACTTTTTTTTTTTAATGAGAATATTTACATTCTACTCTCAGGGAATTAGCTGTAGTCATCATGTTACACATTAGATCTTCATACATTTTTACCTTAAAGCTGAAAGTCTGTACCCTTTTATCCTCCTCTCTCTATTCCCCCCACCCTCAAATCCTGGTAACCACTTTTCTACTTTGTTTCTATGAGTTTGACATTTATTTTTAAGATTCCAGTTGTAAGTTACGTAGTATCAGCCTTTCTGTCTGGCTTATTTCAGTTAATATGTCCTTCAGATTCATCCAATTTGTAAATGACATAACTTCCCTTTTTAAAGACTAAGTAATATTCAGTTATGTATTATAATTATATAATACTGGTATTTTCTTTATCCATTTATTTGTTGATATATACTTGGGTTGTACCTATACCTCGGCTATTGTCTAATGGGGCAATGAGCATGGGAGTACAGATCTCTCTTTCAGATAATAGCTTTGTTTCCTTTGGATATAAACTCAGAAGTCAGTGTGCCGGTTCACAGAGTAGTTTTACTTTCAGTTTCTTGAGGAAACTCCATGTTGTTTTTCACAGAGACTATTTAGGTTTATATTTCCACCAACAGTGTACAAGGGTTTCCTTTTTACCACATCCTCTCCAACATTGTTATATCTTGATTTAGATAATAGATATCCTAATAGATGTGAGGTTGCAGTTTTGATTTTCTATTTCCTGACAATTAGAGATGCTGAGGACTTTTCATGTACCCAATGGCCATTTGTGTCTTCTTTAGAACACATCTATTCATTTTTTAACATTTGTAGTTTGGGTTTTTTTGGTTTTGTTTTTTTGCTCTTGAGTTGTGTGAGGTCCTTGTGTATTTTAAAAAATTAACTCCATATCTATGTAAATACCTTCTCCTATTTCCTAGGCTGACTTTTCATTTTGTTGTTTGTTTCCTTTGATGTGCAGAAGTTTTTTCATTTGATATTGCCTCATTTATTTTTGTTTTTATTTTGCTTTTGTTGCTTTGCTTTNACTCCATATCTATGTAAATACCTTCTCCCATTTCCTAGGCTGACTTTTCATTTTGTTGTTTGTTTCCTTTGATGTGCAGAAGTTTTTTCATTTGATATTGCCTCATTTATTTTTGTTTTTATTTTGCTTTTGTTGCTTTGCTTTTTTTTTTTAAATTGGGCTTCAGGGGATGGGATGGGGAATATATGCCCCACTAGGAAGATGTCCATTCTAACTTTCCTGGGATAGCTTTCAGAGCTTTTTCTTTTTCTTGCAACTGCTGCTCTTGTTGGCAGTAGCCTCTTCAGGTTCACTGCTGAATGGCTCCTCCCTGGAAGATAATTTCTGCTTTTTCTTGGGAACTTTCTTGTTTTTGACTTATCAGGGTCAGTAACTGGTACCTCTTTGGGAAAAGATTTCTTCCTCTTGGGAAGACTTCCAGTACCAGCTGTCTCTTCAAGATCACTACTAACTAGCACTTCCTTAGAAAAATATTTCTTTTTCTTGGGTTTGGAAAAACAGACAGATGGGTCTACCATTCCATTCCCCTGAAGAGACTCCTGGGGCTTTTGCTTTTTCTTCTTTTTGGGTCTTTCACTTGTCTCCTCACACTCCTCCAGAGCATTGCTATTTTCTGAAGAAGCCAGGGCAATTGTAGCCAGCCTTTTCTTTTCCTTCTTCAAGCATTTCTTCTGTTTCTAGAGCTTTCTAGTAATCTCAGCAGTCGCTTCCTCTGCCTGAACCATTGTCCGCTTCATGACATCCAGATTCTTTTGGGGAATCTCTCCAGTCTCATAGAAGGACAGCCACTCCTCAACTTGTTCTCGAAGCTTCTCCCCAAAACACTGGTGGGCACCTCAGAGAAGCAATCAATTCGTGAGGCAATACTGCATTTGTTTGCCAGGTATCAGGAGATGCGACCTTTGTTCTTGGCAGCTGCTCGGCCAATGAATGTAGAGTGGAAAATGAGTTCGTATTTTAGGGTTTTACCCCTGTCTTCAAGGCTCTGGAAACTTGGTCCCTTTGCTGGGCCCAGGGAATCACTCAGACACCAGGACTGGCCATCACTGTTGCTTTGCTTTTGATGTCAAAAACAAACATTGTGAAGATGAGTGTCAGGGAGCTTACCCCCTGTTTTCTTCTAGGAGTTTCACATTTGTAGGAGTTTAAATTTTATGTGCAAATCTTTAATCCATTTTTGATTGAATTTTGTGTATGGCATAAGGATCCAGTTTCATTCTTTTGCGTGGCTATTCAGTTTTCCCAACACTATTGAAGAGACTGTCCTTTTCTCATTGTTTGTTCTTGGCTCCTTTGTCTAAAGTGTATTGAGCATATATGCATATGTTTATTTCTGAGCTTTTTTATGTTAATAGCACACCTCTTTGATTACTATAGTTTTGAATTATAATTTAAATGAGTAAGTGTGATGTTTCCAGCTATGTTGTTCCTCAAGAGTGCTTTGGCTATTCAAGGTACTTTGTGGTTCCCTAAACATTTTAAGACTTTTTTTTTTCTATTTTTGTGAAAAATGACATTTGAATTCTGATAGGGATTATACTAAATCTGTAGATAACTTTGAGTAGTATGGACATTTGAAAAATATTAATTATCATGAGTATCTTCTGATACCTTCTTCACTGTGGCATCTGGAATGTTTCTCCAAAAGGTAATTGTGGGCATACCTCACTCCTATTTTCTCCTTCCATGACTCCACATTGCCTTCAGGATGAAGACCTATCTCATCTCTGATCATACTTCTGCTTGTACCTTTCTTTCTTATGATTATACTAAAGTCTGATTGAGGAATATACTTTAGAACATTCATAAACTAAGGATATTCATTAAAGAATGTTTTAAGTAGTTTTTCTCATACCTTCTGCCTCTCAACAAACAGCACTGCAGTTGCAATTTCCTCTAGAGCCAATCACAATGAATACATTGCAATCACAGATTTAGAAGCATGGCATGCCTTCATGGTTATATAGTTGACTGATTATGTGGTCCAATTCCAGCTATCACCAATTTGGATTTAAGCCATTGTTTCACATGGCTCCCTTCCCTGAAATTAGGATAATAGCTCCTGGAGGGCAGACCTTTGCAGAATTTGATCAGGGCTTCTCTTAGACATAACCCAAACAGCAGAAGAATTAGTACAATCCTTCAACAGCTGGCATAAACAGTTATAAAGTGCAATTTTGATATTTTTCTTTTAAATTATGAAGTTCATGCAACACTTAATTGCTATTCACCTATAAGATATGTCTACCATATATGAAGCACTACTCTAAGTGGTAAGATTCAAAGACTAATAAAGTATAGACTCCCTCCTAAGTGGAATAAACATAAAGATAAGTATTGTCAACATTTTCCAATAATAAAGATGTGGGTAAATTATTATTTCTTATGCTAACATGTCTAATCTAAAAGCTACATATAGTTAAAATCACTTTAAAATTTATTCATTCAATTAAAACATAGTCTTTGAATTTGTATTTTGTATCAGGTACTATATAAGGAACAATGGGAAAAGAGGTGAACAAAAAGCATAAATAATACCCTTGTTTTTACCTTCAAATAATAATCAGTCTAGTCAAAGATGATGTTATTGAAATGGTTAATTCAATGAATACTCATAACTATGTTAAATACTCTAATGTAGAAACTCATGATCCTGTAAGAACATTTAACAATGGGATTAATCTCATCAAAACTGGTCAGGGAGGGCATCCTTGAGGAAGTGACGATGGAGCTTAGGTCTAATGAGTGGCTAGAAGTTGACTAGACAGGAAGGAGGGAGAGGGTGCTCCTGGTAAAGAAACCAGTTTGCACTAGGACCCTGTGAGGGGAAGCAACACATTGTAAAAAACGTCAAAGGACCTGATAGGCAATCAAGTTGGAATAGAGAAGGCAAGGAAAATGAAGTTATGGAACATTTGAAGGCACTGCTAAAGGGTTTTATGCAGGGATAGGAACAGCATGGGAGATGGGTCTGAGGAGAAATGAATGGAGCTGGGAGTGCTATAAACAGATGTGTTCTGTCAAGATAACTGGCTACCCTAGACAGAAATGATGAGGAGAGACAACAGTGATTATGGGGAGCCCTTCAGGGGGCTTTCACAAGGGTCCAGGTGTGAGGTGATAATGCTATGAAGCAAGATGGTACTAGTGCCTATGAAAAGAAGGTGAAATTATGAATATAATTAGGATGTAAAATTCTTAGAACTTATTGATGAATTAATGAGGGAAAAATAGATGTCTCCTGATTTGGTAACATGAATGGTGCTACCATTCTCTAAGAAATGTGTAAAAATATCTATCCACCAGATTCCTTTTCTCTTATTGTCTTTTTTTAATGTCAAGTGCCAAATAGGGTCAAATCTGGATTTGTAAATATTAACTCAATATTAATCTAATCTTATTTCTCTAATTTATCTTGTAAGAAATGAAATTAACCAACTTTAAAACACCAGAAAGTACTTAACACATCACATTTGCACAAAAGGGTAACAAGCAAGTGGCTTATCATGGGTTGGCATCTGAGCAAGCCTACAATCCTATCAGTAGTTCACCAGCCTGATAACATCCAAACATAAATTATCCAGAAGATGGTGCCTGAGCTTTGACTGGAAGATGATGCCAGAGTTAAACAAAGGATTCTTAAATAGGACTGGCATCTTAGAAATCAACTTATGTCTTAAACTTTGTACTCTAGAACTAAAAAAAAAAAAAAGAGTTAAGGTTTGAATTAATTAATATGTCATGTCCGACTCTTTGCAACCCCATGAATCGCGGCACGCCAGGCCTCCCTGTCCATCACCAACTCCCAGAGTTCACTCAGCCATCCAGCCATCTCATCCTCTGTCACCCCCTTCTCCTCCTGCCCCCAATCCCTCCCAGCATCAGAGTCTTTTCCAGTGAGTCAACTCTTCGCATGAGGTGGGCAAAGTACTGGAGTTTCAGCTTTAGCACCATTCCTTCCAAAGAAATNCCCTGGGATTTCTTTGGAAGGAATGATGCTAAAGCTGAAACTCCAGTACTTTGGCCACCTCATGCGAAGAGTTGACTCATTGGAAAAGACTCTGATGCTGGGAGGGATTGGGGGAAGAAGGAGAAGGGGATGACAGAGGATGAGAAGGTTGGATGGCATCACTGCCTCAATGGACATGAGTCTGGGTGAACTCCGGGAGTTGGTGATGGACAGGGAGGCCTGGCGTGCTGCGATTCATGGGGTTGCAAAGATTCGGACACGACTGGGCAACTGAACTAAACTGATACTCATGGTAAGAATTCCTTTGTAAAAGGGAAGAAAGTTTGGATTTATATTGGCTGTAAAGTGGGCTTTAGATATTTATATGTCTATGAATCTAAGTAACCATTTAAAAAGAGAAAAAATTATATAAATATGGTAGTTAATTATTGATCATAGGGATATATCCTTATAATATTTTTCATTTATCTGTAATTCTGAAAAAAAGTAAAGTTTTCAGATAATTTTGAGTAGTGCTATTATTTCTATGCAACCTTTCTTTCTCCAATAGACTTTTTTAAAAAAATCACCAGCAATAAAACGAAGTAACCACAGGTTAAATGCTAGTCTCTCAATCATGCTTGATTCTTGGTGACCCTCATGGACTGTAGCCAGCTAGGCTTCTTTACCCATGTGATTCTCTGGGCAAGAATACTGGAGTGGGGTGCCGTTTCATTCTCCAGTGGATCTTCACAACCCAGAGATCGAACCCTTGTCTCCTGTATGGCAGGCAGATCCCTTACCATCTGAGCCACCTGGGAAGCTTCAAAACGTCAGTCACATCTTGCATCTATGGTCACAAAAACGTCTTTGTACCAGCCTATGTCCAGATCTACTCTCTAGTGCAATGTTTTGGCTTAATTTAAGCGAGATGGTGGACTCAAACATGATAATACTTTTCCTACAACTCAATAGATATCCTAAAGCTTATTTAAAAAGTAAAGTATATCAGTGTCAATACCACTCTTTCTAAATAGTATAACAAACAACAGGCCTCAGCTCTCATTCAAACTACCCTCTTTTCTTTCTACTCTAGCAAATGGGACTAATGGCCAATGGTCACTAAAGCAGTTCTTCTGTCCTGTAACATTCTGCTTTCCTATAAGATTTGGTAGCATCTATGGTAGATCCTTTTCCACTCTTGCCAGGTTTGAGGCCTTCCCTATAAATTTCTCTGGAATTTGGCAGGAAGTAGAAGAAAGGAGAGGGCTTTGCAAGTGGCTTAGTAGGTAAAGAATCCACCTGCAATGCAGGAGACACAAGAGATGCAAGTTCAATCCCTGGGTCGGGAAGATCTCACAGAGGAGGGCATAGCAACCCACTCCAGTATTCTCGCTTGGAGAATCCCATGGACAGGGGAACCTGGTGGGCTACAGTCCATAGGGTTGCAGACACAACTGAAGTGACTAAGTATGCATGCATAGAGGAGAGAGGAAAACTAATACATGCTAAATAGTTGTATTGGAACTAACATTTTATACACGGTATTTATTCAGTTCTTAAAATATTACTAAAAATATAGACACTGTTTTCTCCATTAATGAAATAAAGAACTGGAGTTCACGGAGGTCATAGCATTATTAGAGAGACTACAGTTCTTATCTAACTCCCAATCTGATTTGTTATACAAGGAAAATGCTTTCAGTGTTCACATTCCAAAGCTGTTCACCAGAATTCATAGAGTGATCTTAGTGTTGTAATGCTGCTGCTGCTAAGTCACTTCAGTTGTGTTCGACTCTGTGTGACCCCATAGATGGCAGCCAACCAGGCTCCCCCGTCCCTGGGATTCTCCAGGCAAGACACTGGAGTGGGTTGCCATTTCCTTCTCCAATGCAAGAAAGTGAAAAGTGAAATGGAAGTCACTCAGTCGTGTCCAACTCTTTGTGACCCCATGGACCGCAGCCTACCAGGCTCCCCTGTCCATGGGATTTTCCAGGCAAGTGTACTGGAGTGGGGTGCCATCGCCTTCTCTGAGTGTTGTAATAGAACTGTTAATTATCTTCTTGCCCCTTACAAGTTAGCTTTCTAGGAAACAAGGATGACATATTTAAATATAAACCAGTGTTTATTGGGACTTCCCTGGTCACTCAGAGGTAAAGAATCTGCCTGCCAATGCAGTAAATGCAAGTTCAATCCCTGGGTTGGGATGATTCTCTGGAGAAGGAAATGGCAACCCACTTTGGTATTCTTGCCTGGGAAATCTCATGGAGAGAGGAGCCTGCAGGGCTATAATCCATGGGGTCGCAAAATTGTCAGACACAACTTAGTGACTAAACAACAACAGCAAGTGTTCATTAAAGGGGGCAGCAGAATTAGCATTTTTAAAAAAAACATCTGTAAGTGATTCTGATAGATGAACCTCTGCCTCTACCCTGTTGAGAAGCTGTGATTTAGACAGAAAGGTTAGAGGCATGACTCTTTAAACACATTACCATCATCATCTGCTGCTGCTGCTAAGGTGCTTCAGTCGTGTCCGACTTTGTGCAACCCCATGGACTGCAGCCTACCAGGCTCCTCCATTCAAGGCATTTTCCAGGCAAGAATACTGGAGTAGGGTGCCATTGCCTTCTCCATCTAGTGACCCCCAAAATAGGTAAATGACAAGGTGACTGAGCAAATTTAAGATCTCTCATTTCACTGAAAGCTGATTGCTCTTTTGCATACGTTTGCTCACTATTTGCCCAAGCCAAGGGATCATTTGATGTTGTAAATATTGTTTGTTTGGGTAACAAACCACACACATACTTATTGCTCCTGTTGAGTGTAACTGAACCTCATTTGATGGGCAAAGTGGGGAAACAGTTCAGTAGGCCTTCTGGGACTCATCTCTACAATTAACTTTAAAGATAATTTTACATGGAGAAAGGTAAAATTATGGCAAGAGAACTGGGTCAGCTCAAGTAGTTGGCTTTCAGAGCAGGTAAAGCATTTAAGGAAGCAAATAAAATAATAATTTAACCCCTTCTTTGAAAAGGGTTATTTGCAAAGTTTTTAATTTGATGCATACATAAAAATTGCTTACATATAATAAAACCTTAGATGTGATCATTTTCACAAACAGTATAAATGAGAATATATAAGGCTTTCTCATTAGCAATTTACATATTTATATAAAGAAAAAAGATTAGACCTGTGTACTAAATTCTGTTTACTTTTGTTAAACCAGGTTGTGCATTTCCCAGTTCTTGATCATTTAGGATTCTTTTTTTTTATCTTCAGTTTTTTGAAAATGTGGGTTCATTAAAAGTAGTTATTTGCCAGTGACTAAGCCAGCACTCAAGGCATATTTGTCTTAGTCAGCTCCCAGTTCAGTTAAATCAGAAATCCGTGGGGGTGGAACCTAGGCAACTGGATTTTACAAATCACACTAGGTACAGCCAATTCTAAGGTGCAGCCAACATTGAGAACTGTTCATATTTATCTCTACACTGACCATCTGAAGCCTGCCAGCTCACTAGAGTTAACAGAAATGCTATTCTTGCCACAAGCATCTCCAAACAGCTGAATATTTTCTATGGCAAATATGAAGGGGAAGATCAATTAAGACCATTTTTCTGAGAACAGTTAGCTACATGTGTTGTATTAAAATAAATTTGAAAGGTGGATTAATCCCAAAGATGAGATCATATTTATTTTTATCTGTCTTTTAATAGCCTATTTTACTAGTGATGCTTTTGAACTGTGGTATTGGAGAAGACTCTTGAGAGTCCCTTGGACTGCAAGGAGATCCAACCAGTCCATTCTGAAGGAGATCAGCCCTGGATGTTCCTTGGAAGGACTGATGCTGAAGCTGAAACTCCAATACTTTGGCCACCTCATGAGAAGAGTTGATTCACTGGAAAAGACCCTGATGCTGAGAGGGATTGGGGGCAGGAGGAGAAGGGGGTGACAGAGGATGAGATGGCTGGATGGCATCACTGACTCGATGGACGTGAGTTTGAGTGAACTCCAGGAGTTGGTAATGGACAGGGAGGCCTGGCGTGCTATGATTCGTGGGGTCGCAAAGAGTCAGACACAAGTGAGCAACTGAACTGAACTGAAGCTACTAGTGAAAATTTTAATACAATGTTTAATGAACCAACATTTTACAAAGAAAAGACAAGAAATGTTTTTTATAAAAGAAGACACTGCCATCTACCATTATTTCATATTTGCTTGTTAATAGGTGCCTTAAACACATCTTCCAAATGTATTGTTTTGAAAGATATACCAGTACTACACCAAATATACTATTTATTTACCTTTTCAAAAATAAGTCTTACCTCATTCCTCAAAAAATAAAACTATACATAAAATGTGTTGTTACATGTTTTTTGTTCTTAGATTATAATTTTGTTTGTATAGCATTATAGCTAACACTTTGGGAAACTTAAACATGCTATTAATTTTATAGTATTACAAATATGATTATAAAGTGTCAATTTTTTTTAAACCACAGACAATTGACGCATTACTATTAACCCCCGAGATGTACGTATGTTGTAGGTTCACACACACAAAAAAAACACAGACCAGTTCAATAGAGTGAAAGCAAAGGCAACAATTATTAAAAGGTAGATACACTAGAGTCACATTTCTGAGACAGAGTGAGGGCTTGGAGAGAACACTGTGACACACACTGAAATATCAGCAAAGGGAAGAGATCTAAAAAATCATTTGCACATGTATTACCTCGTTGTGATTTCTATTATTTCTATAACCTTAATTTTATACAGTTAAGAATTTTAAGTGTTTCTTAACCATTATCTAGAATTATATCAATGACATTCTGTGTTGTTTTCTCTTTTTGTTGCTAATGACAAGACTGAAATATTGTTCTGGTTAAATTAAATGAGATTATAAATTATTTAAAACAGATGACCAAAACTCAATGTAGTGCTTCCCTATTCTATTCTTCTGAGGTCGACCTCCCTTTACATGATGCTAAATATCTAGAGGCTCAAAAAAAGTGTGTTTTTATTGTTATTATTTACCTCACATCAACATTATTGCAAGAGAAGCTTAGTGTTTTTGTTTACAGAATAAATAACACAATAGGGATTCTAAACATTATTTATATTTCTGAGTTCTTAAAATAAAATAGCTACCAGAATACATGAGTTTCATTTAAAAGATCTTTTAGCTCAAGTACCTTCAGTTATAATTTTACTTGGCTCAGCACTTGGTGGCAATACATTTAGAGACTGAGAAAAGGGATTTATTAAATTTTGAGCATTCTGCTTTATTTTTGTGACCAAACTTCAGTATAGATTTAAATTTCTGAACATACATGTAAGAATTCCACCAGTGACAAAAGCTCTAATCACTTCTAAGCTGTCCAAGTGTTTCTAAATTATATGTCATCAGTATTTTTTTTTCCTAACCAGAGGACGTTTAAAGCCACATCCTAAACTCCTACATTTGATTTATTTTTCAGAATCCCTCACCAATGTGTTGTTGAAAACTCTTTTGATCTCTGGATGCTTTTTTAATATATCTTTATGTAACTGTTTTAATTGCAACTAAGCCAATTCACCTATGAAAATACATTCTTAAATAGAGCTCACTTTTTCTCTGAGGCTCTCATACTAAATTGGGGATGAATTATATCAGGGAATCATCCATGGCACATTAACAAATGCAGTACAATTATTTGGCATCTAAACACTACATACAGACCTCTGTTTACCCCAAAAGCATTTCCTAAAGACATCTTCACCTGACAATGAGTTAAAAATATAATTCATCAGGAGATGGAGACATATCATTCAGAATCCTAACAGAGGTAAACTGTTCTCTTGCTTTGATATGCAAACAAAATGCACTAAGTACAATGGGAGGGCATTCAGTGTACTAAGTACAATGAGAACAGTCTAAAAGACACGTAAATACATCAGATGATTTATCGATTTCATTTTCCCATGGCAAGTTTTCTTAGAGTCTTCTTTCTGCTTTAAATTAGATTTTAGCTTCTCTAAGCCTGGAAATATCCTCAGACATTCTGTTTGCAAGTCTGTTTGCAATCTCCTCCTCTCAATTGTTTTAATTAATTATTTAACAACAACAAAAATTCAAAGATGGTTACACAAGGACCAACAGTGAAAGTACAGCATAAACCAGTATTGATGATTAGTCCTTCTATTCACCTGAGGTACAACTGCAAAATATAAGTAAAAAAGGAAGTAAAACCATCTTCTCACAGTTACTTGATACTACATGATTTGTCTCCGTTCCTACATAAAATTAGTTCTTCCCCTTGGATCCTTCTTCTCTTGAATAGAGACCCTTTGTTTATACCACATATCCCCCCAGCTACCCCTTTTCATTGAACTCTTTATAGTAAAACACTGCCAAATCTTAAACATTGTCTATTTACAACTTACACAAATTCTTACACCGTTGAAAACTTCTTCCTTTATAACACATTTTTCTTAACTTAGATTCTGAGATGCTTCTAGTTTTCTTCCTGCCTCTAGTCTCTTCCCTGAAGTCTACATTGCAAGTTCCTCTACCATGTCTGGACCAATGAATATCACAGTGTTCCAAATAAGTTTTTGTTTTTCTCAAAATATGTCTTCTTTGTCATTTTACCTAGATCTGTGGTTTCACAAACTATCATTATGCTAAAGACTCCCAACTGTTTATCTCTAGCCTTAACCAAACTCTCAATTTCCCAAAAAGGGTTAACTTTCCCTGGGTTAATCTGTTTCATTTCAGTAAAATATGTTTCTGTTCTACCAGAAGTTCAGGCCAAACCTAACCTGTACACTCTTAATTCTTCTCTTTCTTCTTTATATCCCATAGCAAATCCTCTCAGCTCTGCTTTCAAAAGTAAATACCATTTCTAAACTTTTCTTAACATGTCCACCATGACTTGAGTCCAAATCTCTGTTAGCTTCCATTCAGATTACTGCCAAATTCTCATTTATTCCTACTTTTTCTACATTTACCCCATTGTAGTAGCCATAATCATCCTTTAAGAGAGAGAACAGATTATATTACAACACTGTTCAAAGCCATTCCGTGTTTCTCTACCATATTTAGGCTAAAACAAACTCCTTACGATTGGTAGAAAACATCCCTTGCCTACTTCAATGACCACTCATTTCTCTGCCTCTCACTGTTTGCTCGCTTGAAAACATCATTCTTGTTTCCACTTCGAAGATTCTAAACTTGTTCTCCCTTCTTTCTGAGCTTCTCCTTATTTCAATAGTCACATGATACTCTCCTTTTTACATTTATACATTTACATTGTATCTTTGGGATTTACTGTGTAGAACAGAGAAGATCACTGACCTCAGACTCTTTTGAACTATTTACCTAAGTGGAAAATAACTTTTATTGTTTTTGAACAATCATATATTTTTCAGTCTAATTTTACAACAACCTGACTATAGAAATAGATATCAAAGTTGTCCAAATTTCTGCCTTAAGGAGATGAATGCTAAACAAAGTATTCTTGTGTCAGATGAAGAAGATAAATATTATTCCCACATAGAGCATAAATATTATTATGAATTCCTATGTTTGCAAATATAAGCCTTCAGCTAAGCCTCATATGTTAAACTATAGAGCTGTTACAGTGGTTTCATTTTTGGGGGGAGTCAAGGAAAGACTCTAATCTCTTGTTTGGAATTTGGTAAGTAGCCTTTTGACTGAGTAAAAGTAGAGAGGAGTCCTGGAAACCCAGCCACTCCAAATACACACTTTCAATCAATTCTCAGACATTTATCTCTGTGTATCACACATAGCTTCTGAGATATCTTTGGCCTTTTAGGTTATTTTGGTAGTAAGCTGTTAATACCTTTGTGGACACCTGTTATGGCTTCCTCTTATCTACTAATTCAATAATCACTCCATTTCCTTTTTGGCTTAAAAAAAAATGAATTGTTCATCTGTTCTTGTCTATGTCACTATTTCCTTTGTCTTTTTCAGTTGTATCACTTTTGAGTCGGTGATGCCATCCAACCATCTCATCCTCTGTTGTCCCCTTCTCCTCCTGCCTTCAACCTTTCCCAGCATCAGGGTCTTTTCAAATGAGTCAGCTCTTTGAATCCAGTGGCCAAAGTGCTGGAGTTTCAGCGTCAGTATCAGTCCTTCCAATGAATATTCAAGATTGATTTCCTTTAGTATGGACCAGTTGTATCTCTTTGCAGTCCAAGGGACTCTCAAGAGTCTTCTCCGACACCACAGTTCAAAAGCATCAATTCATCAGCACTCAGCTTTCTTTATAGTCCAACTCTTACATGACTTACTTCCATACATGACTACTGGAAAAAACATAACCTAGACTAAATGGACCTTTGTTGGCAATGTAATGTCTCTGTTTTTTGATGTACTGCCTAGATTGGCTATAACTTTTCTTCCAAGGAGCAAGCGTCTTTTAATTTCATGGCTGCAGTCACCATCTGCAGTGATTTTAGAGCCCAAAAAACTAAAGTCTGCCACTCTTTCCACTATTTCCCCATCTATTTGCCATGAAGTGATGGGACTGGATGCCATGATCTTAGTTTTTTGAATGTTGAGGTTTAAGCCTACTTTTTCACTCTCCTCTTTCATTTTCATCAAGGGGCTCTTTAGTTCTTCTTCACTTTCTGCCATAAGGGTGATGTCATCTGCATATCTGATGTTATTGATATTTTCCTGGCAATCTTGACTCCAGCTTGTGCTTCATCCAGCCCAGTGTTTCTCATGATGTACTCTGCATATAAGTGGGTCTAGTAAGATCTTTATAACCTTGAGGTATTCTTTTGATTTATTGTAATAAATAACTTAAAAAGTATATAACTCCCTTGCTAACACTAGTGAGGTGGGCACTCTCCACCCCTCTTCTGATGTCTGTGTCAGAAGCTTTCTCTGTCCCTTTTCACTGTAATAAACCTTTGCTATACAAAAGCTCTTGAGTGATCAAGCCTGGTCACTGGCCCCACAGATAAATCTTCTTCAGAGATCATAAATCCGACAACATTCACTGTAACCTATCACTGGTAAGGTCATGCTTAAAATTTTGCATCCTATGCTTCAGCATTGTGTGAACCAAACTACCAGATGTCCAAGCTGGGTTTAGAAAAAGCAGAGGAACCAGAGATCAAATTGCCAACATTCTCTGGATCTTAGCGTAAACTAGGGAATTCCAGGAAAATCTACCTGTTTCATCATCTACACCAAAGCCTTTGGCTGTGTGGATTATAATAAACTGTGGAAAGCTCTTAGAGAGGTGAGAATACCAGAGCATCTTATCTGTCTCCTGAGAAACCTGTATGGGGGTCAAGAAGCAACAGTTAGAACCCTGTATGGAACAAATGATTGGTTCAAGATTAGGTAAGGAGTAAGGCAGAGCTGTTTTCTCTCATCTTGTTTGTTTAATCTATATGCTGAGCACATCATGAGAAGTGCCGGGCTGGATGAATTACAAGCTAGAATCAGGATAGGAAGGAGAACAACAACCTCAGATATGTGGATAATATCTCTAATGGCAGAAATCACAGAGGAACTAAAGAGCCTCTTGAGGAGGGTGAAGGAGGCTGAGTGCAAGAGTTGACATAAAACTAAACATTAAAAAAAATAATAATAACTTGAGTTCATGGCATCAGGCCCTATTACTTCATGGCAAGTAGAAGGGAAAAGGTGGAAGTAGTGACAGGTTTCCTCTTCTTGGGCTCCAAAATCACAGTAAATGGTGAATGCAGTCATGAAATCAGAAAACATTTGCTACTTGGCAGGAAAGCTATGACAAGCCTAGACAGTGTGTTGAAAAACGGAGGCATTACTTTTCTGACAAAGGTCCATATTAGTCAAGGTTATGATCTTCCCAGTGGCCACATATGGTTGTGAGAGCTGGACAGTAAAGAAGGCAGAGCATCGAAGAATTGATGCCTTCAAATTGTGGTGCTGGAGAACACTCCTGAGAGTCCCTTGGACAGCAAGAAGATCAAATTGGTCAGTCTTAAGGGAAATCAACACTGAATACTTGTAAGAATTGTGAATGAAGCTGAAACTCCTGTATTTGGTCATCTGATGCAAACAGACAACTCATTGGAAAAGTCCTGACGCTGGGAAAGATTGAAGGCAGAAGGAGACGAGGGCATTAGAGGATGAGATGAATGGATAGCATCACCAATGCAATGGAGATGAACTTGGGCAAACTTTGAGAGATGGTGAGGGACAGGGAGGCCTGGTGTGCTGCAGTCCATGGGTTCACAAAAAGTCTGACCTGACTGGCTGACTGAACAACAACAGGAACAGTGATGGAAGCTGTGAACATTTGGTGAGTAAATTAAAGGGGCAAAGAGATATAGCCACTGTCAAACTCAGCCTAGCATCCTATTCAGGAAACAAGACACTATCTTTAAAGCTAGGTGACAACAGTTGGCAAAGACAGGTTTATGCTGTAGCAACATAATAAGAATTATGTTAAAAAGAGTTTACACTCCAAACAGTTATGTGTTATGGACCTCAGAACAAAGCACCTGGTTTCATGATGTAGAGCATTTAATTTATTTATTTTAATATTATAGAAAAGACATACTACATATGTTATATAAGTAATTAGGAATGGAAATAAAGTATATAAAATAGAGTCAACAGATATTTTACAGATAAAATCGACTTCACTGGATAGGAAAAGCTTAGAAATGGCAAACAAAATTGATCAACTCTAGGAGAAAAGGGGAATGACTGAAACACACACACACACACACACACACACACACTTCCCAGCTTAATTAAGTGTATGCATTGGATCAGACCTGAAATAATCTGCATAGCCTATTTTAAGCCTCCTTGCCTACACACATATACCCACACAATCTGACACACAAACAAGTGTGGCATCTTCCTTTCTAAAATCTTATTTTGATACTTCAGTACTTCAAACTATGTTTGTCAATAGAAAAATGGCACCATCCCCATCTAAAGTGATATTGGGAATCTTCTGCAGAAAAAGTTAGAAACATGGATGGATTGTTCCCCCCTAAAATATCAGTTTAGCCAGTTGCTACTTTTGCCTCCAACTCTTGCCCATCTCGCTCATTATCTATCTGAGATTCAATTGAATTACAAGTTTTCTTTGATCAATGAATAAATAATGAGAAATGCTGAGTGAAATCCTTTCAGTTACATAAAACTATAAATCAGAGTCAAACAAAGCAAACTTTTGAACCATCAGAATCACTGACTATGACTCACATGTCTCATGATCAAAGAACCAGGCTTTTAGTTTCCTTGTACTGACTATATTTAATATATTTTAGAGGTGAAAATCCATTGAAAACTGTTGAATCCATTGGAAACATGGATTGGTATCCTCCATGGAATAAGTATATTATATCCACATGAAAATGAGCATTTGATAATAAGAAGAATATAAATCTGGAGCTCAGAACATGAAAGTGATTTCAATCTTGGAATCAGTGCATATAGAGAGCAATAAAGCCAGGGCTGTGCTTGAGATTTTCCAAGGATATAACCAGGAAAAGAAGAGAGACTGGCTAGACAGAAAGACAGACAGACGCTAAGGATAGGCCTGTGTAATTTAGGCTTTGAAGGAATATGTAAAGGAATAAGAACAATTCTGAGGAGACTGAAGATGGAAAGGAGAAAAATTGTCCTAGAAGCCCAAGATAAAATTTCAAGAAATGTTCATAAGGGCATATGGAATTAAAAGACGATGAGTTCTTTAAATGATCCACTAAAAGAGACAACTGGAGATTATTATTAGTAATCTTACCATGAAGACGAACAGTATAGGGAAAGACATTTTGAAGTTGTCTTATAGAGTGTTTTTTGCTGTTTTGTAAGTATGTTGTTTAATATGATTCAGTAAAAAAGGATTATGTAGGTTATAAAAATGTAAAAGTTAATACAAAGTAAATTAGGAAATTTCTTTTAAAGTTTAACAGATTTTCTACCCTATGTCTGAGTAGTTTCATTCTTGTTTGTCAAAAAATATATATTTCCATAAAAAACTGTGATTATGATTGTTCATTAGTAACTTTATTTTTAATAGCTAAAACCAGACACAAGCCAGGTTTCAGTCAACTGGAGAAACAAACTGTGGCATATTTGTATGACAGAATAGTACTCACCAATTAAAAAGAACAGAGTACTGATACATTCAACAGCGTGGCTAAATTTCAAAAATATATGAAGTAAAAATAGCCAATGCAAAAGAACAGCTATTGTGTGATTCCATTTATGTGAATTTTTATAATAGGGAAACCAAATGATCATGACAGAAATAAGAATAGTGTTACTTCTGAGGTTGTGAAGGAGTGACTGAAAAGGAAAATTTCCAAGGATGGAATTGTTCTGTGTTTTGATAGAGGTGTGGGTTAATACAGTTGCATGTACTTGTGAAAACTCAAACAACTTTATACTTAATATTTCATTATATCTAAATTGTTCTTTTAATAAAAGGGGAAAATAAACCAAATGTTAATGGGAAGATGATATTATAGACATTTATCTGCATTGAGAAGGGTAAGGAGAGATATCTAGGGATGAGGAATATCCCTGCCTGAGGGAAAGTTCCTTTAAATTAGGCTAAGGGAAAATTCCTTTATATAATGTTAAGACCATGGAACTTGAACATGTTAATATTATAAAAAAGAGCAAGAGAGAGGGAAATGTCCATTTTAAAGAGAGGGCATTGATAGAGCAATATCCCAGAGTAGGCAGAGGGGAATTGAATTCAAATTACTAAACATGTTTTACTTTTCTGCTCTGAAAGGCCACAAAAGAGACAGAGCAGGCTCAGATTTAGGGACTTAGTCTAATTAATTTATAGTGGGTTATGTAACCAGTCATGAGAAGAGACTAAACATAAAAATTTCATTATTTGGGCCCCATGTAGTCCTGACAAGGATAAGAGGACCTCTGGGGCCCCTGTAATTGACTTCTAACAAGACAGATTATTTTGATCATGTTAGAGACTCGAATCTGAAATAGGCTCTGTCCTGAGCTACTTCTTTGGTTAGGATTCAGCAATGGCAATGCTTGTCTAAAATTGTTTTTATAGAAGAAAAAGTCAAGCACTGCCAGAAACTTTGCACAGGAATTATAGTGGACTGTGGAGACTGATGCAAACCTAAATTGCCAGATGCATTTGGAGAATATGAAATGTTAACTTAAGCATGAGCCTTTTCATCTTATTGAGTTTAATGAAAAAGTTACTTGGGTATCTGTAAAACAACAGAAAATAAATGAGAAATATCTAGACAATCAGTAAGACATTTTTGGCAAAGTTACATCATAGCCTCCTAAATTTTGAACCTAATAGAGTATGTTGACCATAATTATTAGGGAGAAATGAATGGGTAGAAAGCACTCCATGTATGTTTGCACAGTGCTATTTGAAATTTGAGAGTGTTTGAGAATGACTAGATAATTTCAAAGAACAATACTGGTTTAAATAATGACGATAGCTCCAATGCTCCAAAAACAATGCTCTAAAGTGGCTTCATTGAAAATTACTTACATTTGAAACTATGGATTAGGAAACTTCAGTAAATAGACTAAATGGAAACCACCTGAGAGGAGAATGGAAATTAGAAATAGGCTCAAAAGCAAAAATATAATAGGAAGAAAACTTGCATGCTTATATTGAACATTTGGTCTCATTAGGAACAAATCTCTATATCATCATTTAAAAACCCTGGCTATGTTTTGCTGTATAAAATTCCACTTTTAATTACTTCTTTAAATTTTATTATTTCAAAAAATTTCTGCCATTTCCACTCAGTAAAACAGACATTGAAATTCTATAGTATCTTTATATCACTTTTTCGTATTACTTATGACATAGCATGCTGTTTTAAAACTACAGGTATAAATAATGCAATGACACAGGATTTTATTTTTATAATAGAGGAGACTACGGTATATAAACAATCAAGCCACTATAAATCTAGGAGGTTATGTTAGTCTGCTGAGGCTGCCATAACAAAACATCACACACTGGGTGGCTCAAACAACAAAAATTTATTTCTCACAGTTCTAGAGGCAGCGAGTCCAATATCAAGGCATCAGTGCCTTTGATTTCTCCTCCTTGACTTGTAGACCTTCTCACTGTGGCCTCACACGGTGTCACATGGTGTTTTCTCTGTGCGACTGAAACCCTGGTAGCTTTCCTCTTTTTCTATGTCCACCAGTCCTATTGGGTTAGGGCCCCACCCTTCCTTATGTCTTCACTTAACCTTGATACCTCTTTATAGGCCGTGTGCCAAGCTACAGTCACATCAGGCATTAAGGATTTCTACATATGAATTTGGATGGGGAAGACAATTGAGTTCATAAAATGGATTATGTCAGGTCCAATATTTGAGGGGCCTCTAAGACAACAAATGGGTAGTGACTAGGGACGGCTGAAGAGTAGATAACCCAGCTAATATTAAGAAAATATCTTGGTTATAGACCAAAATATTGGTCTAGATTTGCTATTGGTCTAGGATTTGCTAATCCTACAGATTAGCAAATGTGTCTTTATAAGGATATCTTCTTACCCCTCACCCCATAAGAGAACTGTTTCAGACTATTCATTTCTTCCTACCCTGGAGAATTGAATTTTGTCATTGCTCTAGATGAAAGCATATGATTCTGAGCTTTCATAACTTAAGCGCCTCCTACTTAGAGAGGGAAGTTTTCATAAAGTTTGGTTTCATTGGTTTTATAACCAGTCCTTCATGTTTTATCTTGGTACCTTTTGGACAATCAGATAGATTGTGATAGAGAGTAGGAGTGCCTTATAACTGCCATGTGACAGGTTTAGAAGTAAGCCAATCCAGTTGACGTTTATAATTAGATTGTGATTTTTTTTCAGCGTCAGCTGGTAGACCCAGACACTCTGCCAGTCTTAGCCTCTATAATATTTTCTATGAGCAAGAACAAACTGGTTGAAGAAGACTAGAGAAGGAAAGAAAAATCTAGATTTCTCCGGCTTGAGATCTGAATGGAAGGTGAAGTGTATCACACTCATTGATAGTTTAAAGCAAGTTTTCTCAACCTAAGCACTAGTGTCACTGGGGCCAGACAAGTATTTACTATGGAGGGAGGGGGGTGCTGTTCTATGTGTTATATGACGTTTAGTAGTATCTCTGGCTTCTGCTTACCAGATTCCAGTGGTATCTTTAGCCGTGACAACTGAAATTATCTCCAGACATCGGTAGAATATGCAGCAAAAATAAATAAATAAATAAAGCAAGACTAGATGTTCCCTTTTAATTTCATTTCTAATTTAAAAAAATGAAATTAAAAGATGCTTGCTCCTTGGAAGAAAAGCTCTGACCAACCTAGACAGCATATTAAAAAGCAGAGACATTACTTTGCCACCAAAGGTCTGTCTAGTCAAAGCTATGGTTTTTCCAGTAGTCATGTATGTATGTGAGAGTTGGACTATAAAGAAAGCTGAGTGCCAAAGAATTGATGCTTTTCAACTGTGATGCTGGAGAAGACTTGAGAGTCCCTTGGACTGCAAGGAGATCTGACAGTCCATCATAAAGGAAATCAGTCCTGAATATTCATTGAAAGGACTGATGCTGAAGCTGAAACTCCAGTACTTTGGCCACTTGATGCAAAGAACTGACTCACTGCAAAATACCCTGATGCTGGAAAAGATTGAAGGTGAGAGAAGGGGATGTCAGAGGATGAGGTGGTTGGATGGCATCACCAATTCAATGGACATGAGTTGGGTAGGCTCCAGGGGTTGGTGATGGAAGCCTGGCATGCTGCATTTCATGGGGTCGCAAGGAGTCAGACATGACTAAGCGACTGAACTGAACTAACTGAACTGGAAGACTAAGTAAAGCAGATTGTCATCCTCATCATAAGTAGGTCCTATACAATCTGTAGGAAACCTGAACAGAACAAAAGTCAAAGTAGGGAAAATTCACTTTCTCTGTCTGGGCTATTGTGTTTTCTCCTCCTTTCACAGTTTTATAACTAGTACATTGGTTTGCTCCTCCACTCAGACTGGAACTTAAACCATCAGTTCTCCTGCTTCTCAGACCTTTAGGATGTGAACTGGAACTATACCAATGGTTCTCCTGGGTCTTCAGCTTGCACATGGCAGATTATAGGACTCTACAGTCATTCTAGTGGTGTAAGCTAATTCATACACACACACACACATATAATTCTATGTATGATTCATATAAATACATATAATTCTTATATATGTATAAAATTCCTATATGCATGCATATATCCTCTTTCAACCTCCATAATCACATGATCCAATTCTCTATTTATCAATAATAGAAAGTGGGGAAGGGAGATTCTTTACTTCTGGCATTTGTTGGCAAAATTACTAATTAACAATGTGAGAAAAAATTAATAAACTGAATAAATTTTCTGTACCAAAAGTATAACCATACCTGACAATAAATTTATTTCATCTTTTCAGAAGACTGGTTTTATAAGAAGAGGTAGCCAGGTGGTCTAGGTAAAAGTATTAGAGAGTATAACATGTTTTCCTTTTTTACAATTCTTTTATTCCTAAGGGAAATACTTTTCAAATAAAGCAAGATATATTCTTTCATTCCAAGAGTGAAAAAAGTATTCATATCAAAATGATGAAAGTGGTATCTTCCTTCTTTTTATGCTTCAGGATGAAATGAAAATACCATTTTGGCATGCTATCTTCTTTCCATGCTTATTCTGTCATTCTGCCAGCTTATTAGTAGATAAAAATTAATGGGAAATAAATTAGTAAAATCCAACCTAGAAAACCTATGTAAGGAAACTAAGGTAAAAAAGTTGGTATTAATAGAGGTTTTTAATGCACCCAGAAAATATTAAAGAAGACTACAGTTAGAAGGAAAAGAGTTGCCCTGAACTAGTAGTGTCCAGGTTGCCAAACAGAAATTTGGATGAAAATAAAATCTTAAATTAAATGACACCATTTTTCAAATCTACTTGTTTTTTATTCTTTTTACTGGAACTCACACAAGAAAAGCATTCTATACCAATAGAATGAATTCTTCAGTTTCTATCCCTTACTCATCCATCCATCTAGTAGTTCAGTACTGGCTCAGTAAATTACAGTAAGTTAATTTTCATGTTCAATGCAAAGTGTGACTGAAATCTGAAAGGCGGTTTCTAGAACTTAAATATTTAGAGGAATGTATACTAAGAGAACAAGATTGCAACCATATTTTTGCTCTGAAACTTTGTCCGGGTTCCTGTCTCTTTAGTAAGCTCCATTGACATCTCAAAGTTAGTAAAGAATACTGAATATAGTAATAAGCTCTGATATTTTAATGAGGCTTGCTAAAGTTTACTGAGCATAGTCAAATTTCTAATTAGGTATTCATTTTACAGAGAAAAAAAAATGTCAATTATGGGGATAATTTCAAAAATAAATTTATGAGAGATTGAGATCTAAAAGTAAACTGATTACCAAAATCTATTTTTGGTTTAATGAAGACTTTATCTTCAATATTAAGTAGTGCTAGCATTTATTTCATGTAACTTCCTATACTTTATATGGGCTACCATGATGGCTTCGATGGTAAAGAATCCATCTGCAACTACAGATCTGAGTTCAATCCCTGAGTCAGGAAGACCGCCTGGAGAAGGGAATGGCTACCTACTCCAGTATTCTCGACTGGAGAATCCCGTGGACAGAGATGCCTGGTGGTCTACAATGCATGGAGTCACAGAGAGTCAGACATGACATATTCCTCAAAGCAATCATTGCTATAATATCTGAGAAGTGATATTTTGTGGCTACCCATTTAGCAAATATTTGAGAAACTAACAAAAAAGTGGCTTTTTGTTTTGTTTTTATTGTTTATTTTATAACTAAGGTTTTTAGAGTTGAAAGGGATCTTGTGGCTAATTTGATTCCCACACTAATTTTACAGATGATGGAAAGTTAGCTTCCAAAAAAAAAAAGTTTGACTTTATACATCACTGAGAATTCACAGAAGGACCAAAGCTATACTGCACTTAAAAAAAATAATCTATTACACTCTTATTTTTCTGTGGAAAATTCAACCCTCTTCAAAGAAAAATGAGACAGAAGTTTAAAATTTCCTTTCCCCTTTTATCCCCCTAATTCTGGCTTGTGGCTATGTTTATGGTTAACTTGCCAATTCATTTATTTTGTTCATCTGACTGCTTATTTTTCCTTGGGAGATTCAGTTTGGATTTCTTCTGAAGATTTCATAAATGCATAACTAGGAAACTCTCCTATGATGAGCTTTTGTGAAAACTTAATTCAGTTGGAAATGTTCATAAATAAGTTAATAGAAAAATCACCCTATTGGTGGGTTAAGGAACCATTCCCAGAATCACACTGTCAACACTCAACTGTATGACTTTGTGCTTGATGCTTTCCAAACTAATGAAAATGAATACGTTATAGCAGAATACCTATATATTCCCGTCTAGGTAACAGTTCTCTGATTCTATGAAATTGGCACTAATACAAGTCACTGTTCTTGAAAAGACAACATTTTGTAAATCAAGATTTATCTATCATTCCAAAAGAATAATCTAGGTGCTCATTGAATTACCAAAGAAAAGAAGAATGAATCAAGAAATATTTACTTTTAGGAAAAGTTTGCAATGAGATACATATACATACAGAAAGAATGAATAAGCTGAACCAAGTGGAAATAACACTCAGTAGTTAGAAAAAGCAGAAGAACCAGAGATCAAACTGCCAACATACTCTGGATCATAGAAAAAGCAAGAGGATTCCCCCCAAAATATCTACTTCGGTTTCACTGACTATGCTAAAGCCTTTAACTGTGTGGATGATAACAGTTCAGTTAAGTCACTCAGTTGTGTCCGACTCTTTGCGACCCTATGAATTGCAGCACATCAGGCCTCCCTGTTCATCACCATCTCTCGGAGTTCACTCAGACTCACGGCCATCGAGTCCGTGATGCCATCCAGCCATCTCATCCTCGGTTGTCCCCTTCTCCTCCTGCCCCCAATCCTCCCAGCATCAGAGTCTTTTCCAGTGAGTCAACTCTTCACATGAGGTGGCCAAAGTACTGGAGTTTCAGCTTCAGCATCACTCCTTCCAAAGAAATCCCAGGGCTGATCTCCTTCAGAATGGACTGGTTGGATCTCCTTGCAGT
>SJYV01025334.1:125098-152728 GCA_006410875.1 Neotragus pygmaeus
ATATTCAAAAGCAGAGACATTACTTTGCCGACTAAGGTCCGTCTAGTCAGGGCTGTGGATTTTCCTGTGGTCATGTATGGATGTGAGAGTTGGACTGTGAAGAAGGCTGAGTGCCAAAGAATTGATGCTTTTGAAGTGTGGTGTTGGAGAAGACTCTCGAGAGTCCCTTGGACTGCAAGGAGATCCAACCAGTCCATTCTGAAGGAGATCAAAGCTGGGATTTCTTTGGAAGGAATGATGCTAAAGCTGAAACTCCAGTACTTTGGCCACCTCATGCGAAGAGTTGACTCATTGGAAAAGACTTTGATGCTGGGAGGGATTGGGGGCAGGAGGAGAAGGGGACGACAGAGGATGAGATGGCTGGGTAGCATCACCGACTCGATGGACAAGAATTTGAGTGAAGTCGGGAGTTGGTGATGGACAGGGAGGCCTGGCGTGCTACGATTCATGAGGTCGCAAAGTGTCAGACACGACTGAGCGACCGAACTGAACTGAACTGAATGATTAAATAAAAGCATATAGTTGGTAATGCTTATGCTTTTCATTATGCAAATACTAGTGGGAGTTACAAAAGATTTAACCAAATATACAAACATTGAATTTAGATAATTTTCTTCACTTGAAATATGACCTTGTTTAGTAGTTTAGTTCTCGCCAACATTGTGATTCTGAAGTTTTCTAAGAGTTAGGTGCATGCAGTCTTTAAGGCATTATAATGCCGTAAAAAAATTTTTTTTCCTTTCAGTCTAGGTTGCTTTATTTTTTAAAAAAATTTATTTATTTATTTATTTTTAACTTTAATTGGAGGCTAATTACAATATTGTGGTGGTTTTCGCCATACATTCACATGAATCAGCCATGGGTATACATGTGGCCCCATCATTCCATCTCTCTGGGTCATCCCAGTGCACCAGCCCTGAGCACTGTGTCTCATGCATCAAACCTGGACTGATGATCTATTTCACATATGATAATATAAATGTTTTAATGATATTCTTTCAAATCATCCCACCCTCTTCTTCTCCCATAGAGTCTAAAACTCTGTTCTTTACATCTGTGTCTCTTTTGCTGTCTCGCATATAGGGTCATCGTTACCATCTTTCTAAATTCCATATATATGTGTTAATGGTTTTAAGTCAAACTTTCTGCTTTGAGATTTTCTTCACTCCCACCTTTATTGAACTTGAAATGTTTTTAACTTTCACATGGCATTAATTTTAGTATATTTATTAAATAGTCATTTTCCTTTTAATATAAAACATACTTCTTTTTAGAGAAGGGAAGAAATGAAAGATTTTTCCTTAAGTCATGTTAGAAACTAGAATAAAAAGTTTTGTGGCAAAGTAGAGAGTGTTAATATTTCTTGCCTTTTGTTGGTTAGAATTTTCTTAATAAAAATAAACTTTTGGACATTATCCAAGGAAAAATAACATCAACATTTTCTAGAAACTTTGAGAAAATTATCATTTTTTTCAGTTTGTGGTTTTTTAATGTAATTATAATTAAGTGCTATAAAATCCTAAGATTTTATCTTTATATGTGAAAGCAACAGTAAATACTGTGCTATTCAGATGTTTAGAAATTTACTCATTGCATGTCAGACTGTAACTGGTTTGGCATTTTATAACTTTGATAGTAACATGAACATATAGAAATTATAATCTGAGTGATCCTTTGAGTAGTACTTTAGAGTTTCCTATTATTTTCATTTTCTTTGTTTTACTTGATCCTCTACAATATATCTGTAGTAGCTATCTCTAACTATTGATACATGTTATATCAGGTATTTCTAATGTTTTTCAACAAATGAAGAGAGTTAGATTGAGAAAGTTAAATCACATATTAAGCGGCAGAGTTTAAACTGGTATCATCATCATGTCTCTTCAACTTCAATGATTTCTATAAGACTGTAAGCAGTGGCAAAGAACTGTAATGGCATGAAGAGTCAGAAAGGCAACATGACAGTAATAATAGGAATGCTGCTGCTGCTAAGTCACTTCAAATCTTGTACAATCAGGCTCCTCTTCCACGAGAGTCTCCAGAAAAGAATATTGGAGTGGGGTTGCCATTTTTCCCCTCCAGGGGATCTTCCCAATCCAGGGATCAAATCCGCATCTTCTGTGGCCCTTACACTGCAGGCGGATTCATTACCGATGAGCCACGAGGGAAGCCCCAATAATAGGAATAGATATGAATAAAGTTTGTGTCCTGTGCTTTATATATCATATCCCCCTTCATGCTAATAATAACTGTGAGGGAGAAAAACTTATCACCAATTATCAGATGGGGACTCCAAAACGTTAATTAATTTTCCCAAAGTCATTAATTTTCCAAAGTCAACCCAATCATTTTAGTTGTGTGACATAATATTTTCAACTCCAAAACAATCAAAATGAAGATGCTTAAAATATAATAGGAGGTCCAAGTTTTAAATATGAACATGTCAGTTTATCTAAGATTTGAAAACCATTCATTTCAAGTAGATATTTGAAGTTACAAATATGCTTCATATCCTTGATACTTGTCAATTTTTGACAGTCCAAAAAATAAAGGAAAAGGGTAAGAACAATATTCTAGAATTTTATGAAACTAATATCAAGATCAGCTGATTCTCAGTTTTATTTTTCTTAGCCGATTCATATTTAAATTAGTTCCATTAGTTCCATTTTCCTTATTAGAAGTTAGCACTAAAATTTTCTTGAACTCATATCTATTACTTTGTCCTATAAAATTAGAAAACAGAACAAAAAGAAAGGAGAAAGCTAATATATCCTGTTATATGGGATATTGTTGCTTTGAACATTTTAAGACAGAATTTATGTGGAACCAGATTAATTTTAAGGAACTCCCTGTGGGTTCTGTTTGTTGTTTTGAATTGCTTTAATAGTAAACTTGCATTATTTATGTTTATTAATATTTAGAATGCACTCTGCAAGGATGATTTTCATCTGAGTTATAATTAGTCTCAGCTGATGAATGCAATAAAATGATTATAAACAACTTTGTGCGATCATTATCAGTGTCGTGGGAGAAAATGTTAAAACACTGCTCCAACATTTTACCTTCAAAGATTCACTGAAATGAGCTTCAACCCATTTAAAACCTTACTGAGATCACATTAAATTCATTTTCTTCCTCATAAAGTTATTGAACTTCATATGCTAGTTCACTCTTCCAAAATCAAACTCATATCTCTTCTGTCGAAAACCTTTAACCATTATGTTTGTTATGCATTCCTGAATTTTAAGGTACATTTTTTGTGAAATGTTTAGAAAACACAGAGGGATAAAAAGAACTACATAAATATTATCCACAATCTTATTATGCAGAGAAAACAATCACTGAATTTTTGGCCTATTTCCTTCTAATTAGGACATATGAAGATTTGAGTATTGGTATACTATTAATATATGCATGGTCTATGAACTTTACATGACTCTATTAATATTTGATGTAGAATATCTTATGAATTATTTTCATTTAGCTAAAATAATATTATAAAACATAATACTATGTTTATTATAGATTATTTGTTTAAATAATTTTCAAAACTTTTTGTTAACTAATAATACAGATATACCATAGTGAAATTAATCACTTAACTGTGGTATAAGTGGTGTTTTAGTGTGTCAGTGTGATGAATGATACAATAATGGTAATAGACTTATTTGAATATTTCTGTTGCCTAGATAAATATGATTTTTGAATCAAAGCTTATCACATTAAAAATTTAGAGTTTTTTGTATATATTGTAAAGTTATAGTGCAGAAAAACCTTATTTATTCACATGACTACCAACATTTTGAGAGAACTTGCCTTAAGAATGCTAAATATCATCATTAAAAATATTTACATAGTTAATAAATGAGTTTTACATATTATGCTTAATCTATTTTATTCAGCTATTTATAAGTGTTTTCTTCGTATTTCAAATAACCACTTACTATTTTCCAAATATTTTAATATAAATTATGTTTATAAAAGTTTTTAATTTTTTAAGAATAGATTCTAGAACTTTATGCAATATAGTTTTGTTATTGATATTTTTAAAAGTCACATAATGGACTGATTTTTGATATTTTATAGCTTCAGCACCATTAAATATGTGCATGTTTCATTTTTGCTTTTTTTTGTCATTTAATCAAAAGCATAGTCTACATTTTTATTCATTCTATTTCATGAAAGAGTCTGTACAACTTATAAATACTTTTTAAGTACACCTTTTGTGGTAGTCCTTGAATTCTGATAAGTTGGATTATGTACTTTTTATTAGCTAAAACTCAATAATTTTAGTCAATCAATAGAGTTTATTTGGGATTATTTGTATCTTTAGCCAATTTGCTTATATTTCGTTGGTACATCTGTAGCTAAGCAATGATTATGATCACAGAAAATGACATGGACAATTATCTCTGTCCACTTTCACACAAAATTATAATTTTTCTTTAGGCATTTTCTGGCTATTGTGTGCCAATAAGTACAATTTATTTTATTGATTTTATTGATTTTTTCCAACTATGTATTAATTTCTTTCTTGATAAATTCATTGCAATGTATTCTCTTTAGCCAAATCTCTTCCTATTTATTTCATGGTTAAGTCCTGTTTTTTTTTTTTCTGTCTCTCTCTTGCTCTCTCACATTCTCTGTTCCTACCTGAATTGCTAAAATTAGTATGGATATGACCACAACATTTTTGTCTTGATCTCTTCACTGAGCCTCTCAAATCTATTTGACATCTTTATTGGGATTATCAATCAGCAAACTTCAATGCACATGTTGAGAAGAGAATCCTTCTTTGTTCAGCTTAAATTTCATTTTAAATTCCTGTCCTTTTTTCCCCATCTTTTTTCCCCATCCACATTCTGTGAATCAACATTATACTGTCAGTTTTATCACCAGATAATATTCCCAGCTGCCGGCATATATCTTTCTGTAAGATTCCTTTTTCAGCCATTACAGTAAGTTGACCTTGAACCAAGTCACCATTATTTCTCTCCAGCACCTCTGAAAAATCCTCCTATATGATATCCCAGTTTTCCTTCATTTAGATTTTTTTTACGTTTTAGACACCACTTCTACCAAACACCCTTCAATGGTTTCCCATTATATTTAGCATACAACCTAATGTTTTGTCTTATCTTGTGTTATGTCTGGTCTTCTTTGGTGGCTCAGAGGTTAAAGAATCTGCCTACCAATGCAGGAAACTGGCGTTCAGTCCCTGAGTTGAGAAGATCCCCTGGAGATGGGAATGGCAACCCACTCCAGTATTCTTGCCCGGAGAGTTACGTGGACAGAGGAGTCTGGTGAGCTACAGTCCATGGGGCAGCAAAGAGCAGGACAGGACTGATTGACTAACACACACACACGTGTTATTTCTGCTGCTGCTGCTTCTAAGTTGCATCAGTTGTGTCCGACTCTGTGCGACCCCATAGGTGGCAGCCCACCAGGCTCCCCTGTCCCTGGGATTCTCCAGGCGAGAACACTGGAGAGGATTGCCGTTTCCTTCTCCAATGCATGAAAGTGAAAAGTGAAAGTGAAGTCGCTCAGTCGTGTCCGACTCTTAGCGACCCTATGGACTGTAGCCTACCAGGCTCCTCCATCCATGGGATTCTGTCATTGCCTTCTCCCTGTGTTATTTCTAGTACCTGTTTATTCATCTTGTGTTATCTTTTAGCACTCCCACCTTTATTCCCTCGTAGGGAGTTTTCACTTTTTAACCTTCCCACTGTGACAATTCTTTCCCTAAGCTTTGCACAAATGCTCTCTTTTCTTCACGTGTTTAGTTGCTCAGTCCTATCTGACTCTTCGTGACGCCATGGACTGAAGCCTCTCAGGCCCCTCTGCCATGGGATTTCCCAGGAAAGAATACTTGAGTAGATTGCCAGTTCCTTCACCAGGGGATCTTCTTACCCTAGAGATCAAACTACTATCTCTTGCAATGGTAGGTGATTTCTTTATCACTGACCCACTAGGGAAATCCCCTCTCATCACTTCAGTTTAGTTCAGTTGCTCAGTACTGTGCGACTATTTGTGACCCCATGAACTGCAGCATGCCAGGCTTCTCTGTCTATCACCAACTCCCAGAGCATACCCAAACTTATGTCCATTGAGTTGATGATGCCATACAACCATCTCATCCTCTGTCATCCCCTTCTCCTTCCACCTTCAATCTTTCCCAGCATCAGGGTCTTTTCAAACGAGTCAGTTCTTCGCAGCAGGTGGCCAAAGTATTTCACTTCAGCTTCAGTCCTTCTAATGAACATTCAGTACTGATTTCCTTTAGAATGACTGGTTGTATCACCTTGCAGAACATGGAACTCTCAAGAGTCTTCTCCAACACCACAGTTCAAAAACATCAATTCTTCAGTGCTCAGCTTTCTTTATAGTCCAACTCTCACATCCATTCATGACCACTGGAAAAATCATAGCTTTGACTAGATGGACCTTTGTTGGCAAGGTAATGTCTCTGCTTTTTAATACGCTGGCTAGGTTGGTCATAAGTTTTCTTCCAAGAAGCAAGTGTCTTTTAATTTCATGGCTGCAATCACCATCAGTAGTGATTTTGGAGCCCCCCAAAATAAAGTCTTTTATTGTTTCCATTGTTTCCCTATCTATTTGCCGTGAAGTGATGGGACCAGATGACATGATCTTAGTTTTCTGAACGTTGAGTTTTAAGCCAACTTTATCACTCTTCTCTTTCACTTTCAAGAGACTCTTTAGTTCTTCATTTTCTGCCATAAGGTGGTGTCATCTGCATATCTGAGGTTATTGACATTTCTCCCAGCAATCTCGATTCCAGCTTGTGCTTCATCCAGTCAAGGATTTGTCATGATGTACTCTGCATATAAGTTAAATAAGCAGGGTGACAATACACAGTCCTGACATACTCCTTTTCTGATTTGGAACCAGGCTGTTGTTCCATGTCCAGTTCTAACTGTTGCTTCTTGACCTGCATACAGATTTCTCAAGAAGCTCAGGTCAGGTGGTCTGGTATTCCCATCTCTTGAAGAATTTTCCACAGTTTGTTGTGATACACACAGTCAAAAGCTTTGTCATAGTCAATAAAGCAGAAGTAGATGTTTTCCTGGAACTCTCTTGCTTTTTTGATGATCCAGCAGATATTGACAGTTTGATCTCTGGTTCCTCTACCTTTTCTAAATCCAGCTTAAACATCAGGAAATTCACAGTTCAAGTACTATTGAAGCCTAGCTTGGAGAATTGGGGCGTTACTTTGCTAGCATGTGAGGTGAGAGCAATTGTACAATAGTTTCAGCATTCTTTGACATTGCCTTACTTTGTGATTAGAATGAAAACTGACCTTTTCCAGTCCTGTGACCACTGCTGAGTTTTCCAAATTACTGGCATATTAAGTGCAACACTCTCACAGCATTATTTTAGGATTTGAAATAGCTCAACTGGAATCTCATCACTTAGGTCTCAGCAAAAATGGGACTTTCTCAGAGAAGCCATCTGATTATCTTTCCTAATGCAGTATCCCCCTTCATTTTATCCTTGACTCACATGTTTTATTCTGCTTATAGATATTATCTTACATAAAAATTTAATTATGTATTGATTATTAAATTTTATTTTATCCTCTTTATTAGAATATTATTTTGATTAAGAGCAAGGACTCGTCAAGCTTGTACATTGTATACTCCTGGTGTCAAAAATAAAGTGGTGTCTCTAACATGAAAATCTACCATATCTTTATTAGGAATTATAAGTTGTATTAATATATGATGATACTTTTTTATATTAATCGAGGCTGTTTTGTTTTAACTTCAACTGATATTCATATTCCATTTCAGGATATTTTACTTTGCCCAATGTAATTTTGCCTAGCGTTTAATTTTCAACTAATTTTTTTGCCTAGTTTTAAATTTTCAACTTCATTCTGTTTTAGGTATCTATTGCAATCAGCATGTAATTAGATTTTGTCTTATAAGACAATTGGCAAGACATTCTGTTTTAGTAGATAAGTTTAAACCAATTATGTTTATTATCATAACTGACAACTTCTATCATATTTCTCCATGCTTTTGTTTTTTAATGACTTCTTGTTGATTCCTTTGTTTTTTCCTATGATTATCTTAGCAATTCAAAGATATTAGGTTTATTTTATGTCTACATATGCTTATAAGTCTTATCCATTATTGTACATATGGTTTTACAGTTGTCAGAAATTTACATGTAAAGTCATATTGTAAGTCACCTTCAGGAAAGTTGAGGGCTCCAGAATGTTTGTCTTATAGTGATCCTTTACTAGTCATTTTTAGTGAAATCTGAAATTTCCAAAGTATTGTTATCCTTTTTTAAATTTATTATTTGTTTCTGTAACTATTTTCTCATAGATTATTTACCATACATAGCTATTTTTCTACTTCCCCTTATAACATTTTAAGATTTTAGAATAATCTTTAACTCCTCATCAATACCAGTACATTTTTCTTCTATGAATATGTAATTATGATTTAAAATAATTAAATATTGATTGTGAAAGTATTGATAACTTTATTCTATATGTTTAATGTAAAACATAAAACTAAAATATTAACCCACAATAGCATGATGGGAAGGTTTGACTCCTTGCGACCCTGTGGACTATAGCCTGCCAAGCTCCTCTGTCCATGGAATGTCCCAGGCCAAAAAAAATGAAGTGGGTTGCCATTTACTTCTTTTACACAGCAGAAGCCTAAATCTCAGTCTGCTACTTCCAGATCAAGTACCCAGTCAGTTCACAAATTCAACCATATGCAATGAGGTATATGTAAATATCTTCATGACTTAGTTTTTACCATGCCATGAAAATGCACATGCTGTTTTAGATCCTGGGGTGTTTTGCAACTTCACTTTTTTCTCCCCTTCTTCATCATCATTAATAACAAACTGAAGTTAAAATTTAAATTAAGATGACTGATAAGGTCAGTTCGAAGTTGAAAGTAAAAGAGATGATTCTGCTGGTAAAATGAACAAATGAATTATGAGAATTTCAAAATACAAATGCATAATTCAACATTCAAGTTTCATACTTCAAATATTAGCTTCTTTCTTCATTTCAGTAGTTAATTTACATAAACTTTGCTTTGTTAAAAGTGAATACACATTTAGAAAAAGGTTTGTTTACTTCGATGATTTGCTTGTGATCACTAAGAAGATTTTATCCTCTGAAGATATACGCACCACCTTGAGTGGTCAAAATAAAGTTATATCAGAATTCACTTATGAATTTAACATAAGTATTTTTAGTTTTATATATTAAGAACTATATTAAGCCTCCCACGATAAACTTTAGTCTATTTGTTTTTGGATATTTCCATGTAATTTGACATTTCACATGCTGAAATTACTGCAGAATGACAGTATGTATGTTTCTAAGTAAAAAGCAAAACAAAACAAAATACCTTTCATTTTCCTGATCAATAAAAATCACTCCATTTTGGCAAATCAGGTGTGCTAATTGTGAAAATGTAAAATTTTTGCCTAGGCCAAATTTATTGCTATAGAAAGAGATCTCTGCTTATGTAGGATCTAACAATGAAAAGCCTTAAAATTTTTATTCGGTTTCTTAGTAGATGATATTTATGTACTTAGTATGACTCAGCACACAATTTAATCATGGTAGAACTGATCATGTAGACTTAATGTGACACCAGAAGTACTATAAAGGGAAGCTTCAGTTCAGTTCAGTCCCTCAGTCATGTCTGACTCTTTGCAACCCCATGAATTGCAGCACTCCAGGCCTCCCTGTTCATCACCAACTCCTGGAGTTCACTCAAACTCTTATCCATCGAGTCAGTGATGCCATCCAGCCATCTCATCCTCTGTCGTCTCCTTCTCCTCCTGTCCCCAATCCCTCCCAGAGTCTTTTTCAACAAGTCAACTCTTTGCATGAGGTGGCCAAAGTACTGGAGTTTCATGGTTTAATTATAGAATAAGAGATTTTAATAGGGCTTGAAATGAAGAGATAGGACATCAGCATGGGATCAAAAGTAAGAAATTCTATTTGAAAAAGTTTTTCTTATTTTTCTACCTATGATAAACACACAGCAAGTATAATTCAAAGACAAAAACACGTATCTGGGATCACTGCTGAGACTAAAGAACAGGTAAAAGACTACACGGATAGTAAGCAGAATATCTTCATTTTCTTGCAGTAGGCCCAGAAGAAATAAACCAGGCTATATTCAGCCAGTTTGAGTGAGGTAAGACAGAGGGAAAAACAACAGGAATCTGGTAGATTTAAGGACCTCAGTTCACCAGTTGCATTTTCCAGTTCCATTAATCCCGCCAATGACTTATTGTTTCTTATATCTTCTTTTCTAATAATTAAGCTTCATAATAAAACTTTGAGCCAAGAATGTTTGCTAGATATTATGCACTTGGTACTAAGAACTTGGTGCAGTGATAAAGACACCCCCAGTTTATCATATACCACACAAACCATGGTCTGTTTATGGGGATAATAATCTTAGCCCTTCATTGCAGCAACAGTCAAATGGAAACTGTACATTCAATTGATCCTGAGTTTTATAACTTCCACATCGTTATATATTTGCAAAAAATTCAGAATGTAAGTTTGCTTCAGAAATAAACATGATTTCAAATATAGTACTTAGAGAATAATTAAATCCAAAGTGCTTAAAAATGATTTTTTTCTGCTTTCAATGATCACATACTTTAAAAATTATTTTAATTCTATGAGATAAACTTTCTGTCTAAAGCTCCACTACCTCAGCTTCATTTTTTGTTCCTCTGGATTCCTACAGATCTCATTCATTATATATTTCATTAGTTGGCTTTTAACTTGTACTGCATTATATTATTAGTCTCCTGGATCTTGCCTTCTGTTCAACTTAATTGTAAGCTTTGTTAGGGCAGAGTGTACAGTTTATTTCAACTTATGCCTCTAACACCAAATGTACCATATTCATATAGCTAGGTAAATAGTGTTTAAATTCTGCAATATTTCTTTAATATTCTATAACATTCAATGTTATTTAAATACAGATTTGATGAGCAACAAATATTTCTTCTGTTCACCTGGAGAAAATGTGAAATAAAAATTTAAATATGTACCAGAACTTTGATATTTCTATATATACGTTATCACATAAGTGGGGTTGGTTTCATTTTTAATGGCAAGGTTCCTGACCTACCAAGACACATTTGAACTTGGTTTTAAACTGTGATTTATGTAAATAATATCTCAACTTAGAACTCCTAATTTTGTGTATCTTTAATTCACACACATTTTGAAATACAAGAGATGGAATATTACTTAGTACGACTTGAAGTACTAGCTAGCTACATCAAAAATATCTCCAATATGTAGATTAAAAGCACTAGAAGCCCTATTCTCTTTAGCTAACTGATCTATCTCTATGGCAGTAAGCTTCTTAGATCTCCCTTCTTGCAGATATTCACTTCAATCTTTTTGCGGACCATAACGTTATCATCAGTCAAAAATATGCTCTCCAACTAAATTTACACCTCCAAGATTTCACCAAGGTTTAAGCAGAGAAAATAAGCTCCCGAAGATGAACAGCTAGAAAGAGAATGCTACTGCATCGCTCATTCTCTACAATTACTTCTCAGTTGCCAAAATATACAATAGTCAGCCAGTGTTCTCTTCTTTTTAGATTTCTTACTCATATATCAACAAAATGATTTGCCTTATTTACACAAATATCTGTGAAAGTGTGACTTCTTTAAAGGTTTTATAAAATGCTAGCTATAAACAAAAACGCTCAGAAATGACAGCATTACCCAGCTCTCCTTAGACTTGTTACTGCTGAACTCTTTGTATAAGAAAGGTGTTCCTAAAGATGAGAGTAGGGGAGGAGGGTTGTCCTTCCTTCATTTTTCCCTTCTTCATGCTGGACAAAATGCTACTATCCTGGGTGAAGCCTTTGCCAGGAGTCATATACTGAGAATAAAAGAATAGCAAGATAGAAGAAGCTGAGATTTTTACATGAGATAGAAGAAACAGTTATCTTAAGTTACTATAATGTTAGGTTGTCTGAAACTCATACCTAAAATAAGACTTGAAAGACCTATGTCTGTATTCTCAATACCAACACATACTGATTTCCCAATATATATTTATCAGATGAATAATGCTATGATACTTCATTAGGTTACCAAACTGCCCCCTTTTTTTTCTTTTTAAATTTTTTTTTCTAAATTTATTTATTTTAATTGGAGTCTAATTACTTTACAATATTGTAGTGGTTTTGCCATATATTGACATGAATCATCCACAGGTATATATGTGTTCTCCATTCCCTCCCACATCCCTCCCCATCCCATCCCTCTGGGTCACCCAGTGCACCAGCCCCAAGCACCCTGTCTCATGTGTCAAACCTGGACTGGCAATTCATTTCATATATGATATGTTTCAACGTCATTTTCCCAAATCATCCCACCCTCGCCCTCTCCCACAGAGTCCAAAAGACAGTTCTATACATCTCTGTCTCTTTTGCTGTCTTGCATAGTAAAGTAATGCTCAAAATTGTCCAAGCCAGGCTTCAGCAATACGTGAACCATGAACTTCCTGATGTTCAAGTTGGTTTAGAAAAGGCCAAGGAACCAGAGATCAAATTGCCAACATCTGCTGGATCATAGAAAAAGCAAGGGAGTTCCAGAAAAACATCTATTTCTGCTTTATTGACTATGCCAAAGCCTTTGACTGTGTGGATCACAATAAACTGTGGAAAATTCTGAAAGAGATGGGAATACCAGCACAACAAACCTTCCTCTTGAGAAATCTGTATGCAGTCAGGAAGCAACAGTTAGAACTGGACATGGAACAACAGACTGGTTCCAAATAGGAAAGGAGTATGTCAAGGCTGTATATTGTCACCCTGTTTATTTAACTTCTATGCAGAGTANGTGGTGGATTCATGTCGATGTATGGCAAACCCAATAGAGTATTGTAAAGTCAAATTAAAAAAAAATAATAAAAAAATCAAACAAACAGAAAAAAACACGTGAAGTCCTATCACTTCACAGCAAATAGATGGGAAAAAAATGAAAACAGTGACAGACTATTTTCTTGGCTTCAAAATCATTGTGGATGGTGACTGCAACTAAAATATTAAAAGATGTTTGTTCCTTGAAATTAAGCCTATAACAATCCTAGACAGCATATTAAAAAGTAAAGACATTACTTTGCTGACAAAAGTTCATCTAGTCAAACCTATGATTTTTCTAGTAGTCATGTAAGGACGTGAAATTTGGACCATAAAGTAGGCTGAGTGCTGAAGACTTGATATTTTTGAAATGTAGTGCTGGAGAAGACAAGGAGATGAAACCAGCCAATCATAAAGGAAATCACTTCTGAATATTCATTGGAAGGACTGATGCTGAAGCTGAAGCTCCAATAGTTTGGCCACCTGAGGCGAAGAGCTGACTCACTGAAACAGACCCCAATCTTGGGAAAGATTGAAGGCTTGATGAGAAGGGGGCAACAGAGGATGAGATGTCTGGATAGCATCATTGACTCAGTGGACATGAGTTTGTGTCCAATAGATAGTGAAGGACAGGGAAGCCTGGCAAGCAGCAGTCCATGGGTTCTCAAATAGTTGGACACAACTGAACAACCTGGATCTACATCTGGGGATATTTCTGTATTACACACTCCTTATTGGGTATTCAGCATCTCCTAGAGTGTCTGGGCTACTTCAGGTCCTCATTGTGTTTACTGACCTATACCTGGTGTTTTAAATTAAGAATATGCACATTATGACCAGCTGAATAAGGAGACACAATTCAACGTGGGGTCATTGTTTATCTCCCTCACATCTGAGCAGCCACTTTGGGGAAGTGAAACCCCAGGTAATTTTGATTAAAGTTGAGATTTCAATATACTCAAACAAAGGAAGTAATATCACTAGGTTTATGATTTACAAATCCAAGAAATGGCAGGGCGGGGTGTGTGGTGTGAGGTGGGCGTGGGGTGGGCAATGAGCCAGAGAAAGGGTGGCCCTCCCTCCATGGTCATCAGGGAGCAGTAGATTACAAGGTAACAAAATATCTATTACTCATAACATGGTGGAGGTGGAAGTCATTAACTTTTCAAAGACTCAATACGAAGCAGTTATTTTGAAAGGAGCCCCAGGAAAAGCAAAACAGGAACTTGTGGCAGGAATCCTTAACTTGGCTTCTTAGCTAAATCTCTAGACTAGGTGTATCAGCGTTGCTGTACTATAAAATCCCCACACAGTAACTCAAAATAGCTGTTTTCTCATCATGCTTAGCAGTGAATGAGCATTAAAAGATATGATGTGTGGGTTCTGTAAGGTAATCTGCAAATATTGGTAAAAATATTATTGGAATAATAGTATAGACAATTTTTCTTGGGAGAAGATAATTTTCAGTAGAAAATATTTGATTATGACACCTTCAATGCTTTTGCTTTTTAACTTATTCTAATTAGCCATACAGATATTGGGACATTAGCCATATGATTTATTTTCTTTATAAAAGTAAGAAAGAGATTATAACACTAAAATTAGTATTCTCCTTGTTTAAGGAAGAGCTTGCATTCAGATGCTTGGTTAGCTTTTCCTTCTCAATTAACTGTTATTATTAGAAAATTCATCTCATTAAAGTTGATAATCTCTAAGATTTTGTCTATGCCAAGAATAAATGCAACTTAATTGCAGACGAGCAGCATTTTGAAAGAAACAAAAGTGGTTTGTGCACATTGTAGATAATTCATAAAACACGTATACTTATCATCCTAAGTGAATGGATGAGCTCCTCATTGCATCCCATGAAAGGGTAACCAAAGCTCAGTGGTGTCACACCATGTGGACTGTCTCTTATACACATCTAAACAGGGTCAGACTTTATTTTTGGGGGCTCCAAAATCACTGCAGATGGTGACTGCAGCCATGAAATTAGAAGACGCTTACTCCTTGGAAGAAAAGTTACGACCAACCTAGATAGCACATTCATAAGCAGAAACATTACTTTGCTGACTAAGGTCCGTCTAGTCAAGGCTATGGTTTTTCCAGTGATCATGTATGGATGTGAGAGTTGGACTGTGAAGAAAGCTGAGCACCAAAGAAATGATGCTTTTGAACTGTGGTGTTGGAGAAGACTCTTGAGAGTCCCTTGGACTGCAAAGAGATCCAACCAGTCCATTCTAAAGGAGATCAGCCCTAGGGTTTCTTTGGAAGGAATGATGCTAAAGCTGAAACTCCAGTACTTTGGCCACCTCATGCAAAGAGTTGACTCATTGGAAAAGACTCTGATGTTGGGAAGGATTGGGGGCAGGAGGAGAAGGGGACAACCGAGGATGAGATGGCTGGATGGCATCACTGACTCGATGGTCGTGAGTCTGAGTGAACTCTGGGAGTTGATGATGGACAGGAAGGCCTGGCGTGCTGCAATTCATGGGTTGCAAAGAATCAGACATGACTGAGTGACTGAACTGAACTGATATAGGGTCATCATTACCATCTTTCTAAATTCCATATATATGCATTAATATACTGTATTGGGGGAGGTGGCAATGGCACCCCACTCCAGTACTTTTGCATGGAAAATCCCATGGATGAAGGAGCCTGGCAGGTTGCAGTCCATGAAGTCACTAAGAGTTGGACACGACCGAGTGACTTCTTTCACTTTTCACTTTCTTACATTGTAGAAGGAAATGGCAACCCACTCCAGTGTTCTTGCCTGGAGAATCCCAGGGACAGCGGAGCCTGGTGAGCTGTCATCTATGGGGTCATACAGAGTCGGACACAACTGAAGTGACTTAGCAGCAGCAGCAGCAGCAGCAGCATATTGTATTGGTGTTTTTCTTTCTGGCTCACTTCACTCTGTATAATAGGCTCCAGTTTCATCCACCTCATTAGAACTGATTCAAATGCATTCTTTTTAATGGCTGAGTAATACTCCATTGTGTATATGTACCACAGCTTTCTTATCCATTCGTCTGCTGATGGACATCTAAGTTGCTTCCACGTCCTGGCTATTATAAACAGTGCTGCAATGAACACTGGGGTACACATGTCTCTTTCAATTCTGGTTTCCTCAGTGTGTATGCCCAGCAGTGGGATTGATGGGTCATAAGGCAGTTCTATTTTCTGTTTTTTAAGGCATCTCCACACTGTTCTCCATAGTGGCTGTACTAGTTTGCATTCCCACCAACAGTGTGAGAGGGTTTCCTTTTCTCAACACCCTCTCCAGCATTTATTGCTTGTAGACTTTTGGGTAGCAGCCATTCTGACTGGTGTAAAATGATACCTCATTGTGATTTTGATTTGCGTTTCTCTGATAATGAGTGATGTTGAGTATTTTTTCATGTGTTTATTAGTCATCTGTATGTCTTCTTTGGAGAAATGTCTGTTTAGTTTTTTGGCCTGTTTTTTGATTGGGTCGTTTATTTTTCTGGAA
The DNA here is from genome assembly GCA_006410875.1 of Neotragus pygmaeus. Lineage (NCBI taxonomy): Eukaryota > Metazoa > Chordata > Mammalia > Artiodactyla > Bovidae > Neotragus > Neotragus pygmaeus. The sequence continues at coordinate 141,509 of SJYV01025334.1, forward strand.
TTGAGCTGCAGGAGTTGCTTCTATATTTTTGAGATTAATTCTGTGTCAGTTTTTTCATTTGCTATCATTTTCTCCCATTCTGAAGTCTGTCTTTTCACCTTGCTTATAGTTTTTTGCATTGTACAAAAGCTTTTAAGTTTAATTATATCCCTTTGTTTAAATTTTTGCTTTTATTTCCATTACTCTGGGAGGTGGGTCATAGAGGATCCTGCTATGATTTATGTCAGAGAATGTTTTGCCTATGTTTTCCTCTAGGAGTTTTATAGTTTCTGGCCTTAGGTTTAGATTTTTAATCCATTTTGAGTTTATTATTGTGCATGGTGTTAGAAAGTGTTCTAGTTTCATTCTTTTACAGGTGGTTGACCAGTTTTCCCAGCACCACCTGTTAAAAAGATTGTCTTTTCTCCATTGTATATTCTTGCCTCTTTTGTCAAAGATAAGGTGCACGGATTTATCTCTGGGCTTTCTATTTTGTTCTATTAATCTATATTTCTGTCTTTGTGCCAGTACCACACTGTCTTGATGACTATAGCTTTGTAGTATAGCTTGAAGTCAGGCAGGTTGATTACTCCAGTTCCATTCTTCTTTCTCAAGATTGCTCTGACTATTCAAGGGTTTTTTTTTTGTATTTCCATATGAATTGTGAAATTATTTGTTCTAGTTCTGTGAAAAATACTGTTGGTAGCTTGATAGGGATTGCATTGAATTGAAGATTTCTTTGGGTAGTATACTCATTTTCACTATATTGATTCTTCCAATCCATGAACATGGTATATTTGTCCATCTATTTGTATCCTCTTTGATTTCTTTCATCAGTGTTTTATAGTTTTCTATATATATGTCTTTTGTTCCTTTAGGTAGATATATTCCTAAGTATTTTTTTCTTTTTGTTGCAATGGTGAATGGAATTGTTTCCTTAGAACTGTGCCTTTCTAAAGAGCTACTGACTGAAAATTCTTACTCATAATTTCACTTTTCTTTTTTCCACTTCATTATCTGCTTGTATATAAAGAAGACATCCTACTTCCAGAGAAAAAAATAATAAACTGACTTAATTGCTCTTTCCTGATTACAGACCTTTGTATTTTTATCTGGAACAAGTCATCATAGAATAAGAAAATGCCCAGTTATAAGGAAAACACTTATCTTGTCACAAGAACATAGTTATGGTCTAGAGAACATACTTACAGTTCATCTTCTTATTCCTACCACTATCATTTTAAAAACTATTCCCAAGATTTCTCATATACTTTTAATGCATTAAAATCAGCTATAAAATAGTTATATATATATGTGTGTGTGTGTGCATACATACATATATACATATATGTGTATATATATATTTTTTAATTCTTGGTTAAAAGTCAGTATATAAGTTAGCTGAAAGGAATGACCTCATGAATGTCCAGGAGAGCATCCACCTTCCTATGGTTTCTATAAAATCCAGAAGAAACTTTCAAAGTCTGCCAATGCTGTCATAAACAATCTGTCCCTAATAAAAATGTTTTCTGCATTGGGGCTGGGAAGGTTGAGAACCACTTCTTAGTTTTCTAAAGGTATTCATAGGAAGTATCAATATATGGAGGAAAGGTGTCCAAAATTAATAATTCATTTTGAATCCAAAGAAAGGAAACCCCAAGGGTCACATGTACATAAGTTACAGTAATAATATTTGATATATAGGAAATAAGTGAGCTTAGATGAATTTACTTAGCCAATAAAAGTTTATAAACGCACAACGTGAAAAGGAAATACCAACACAAAAATGTCTTAGGATTTTCTTCTTTATTATGTTAAGACAGGGTCACTTGTTTATTTTAAAATGAGATAAAACAAGCACTGTGTCCTGAACAGCTTAAAAAAAAAAAAAAAATGACCTCAGCACTGTAAGACAATTTATAAGTACTAAAACAAAAGGCCTCCCAAGTTTTGGCCTCTAATGAATGGAATGTTCTTGGCTGTTTTGAGATAGGATTTTGACCACTTTGTTTCTGTTTTTCTTCTGATTGGATAGACAAGTCAAGGCCACATAAGCTGCTTAAGCATCTGGCAGGCAGGTTGCCTGAACTGATTTATCTGGATTTAGGTTCACTTCATGAATTGCTCAATGGAGTATTTATACACAACTCCAAAGTGACATCAGAATAACCGAATATTTCCTTGGAAATGTCAAGAGAATACTCTTTCCATTATTTTAACCTTCAGAACTGCAGCTTTCCCTTCTGGAGATTAAGAGGAAAAGATTTAAGTGAATCCACTCAAAAATAGATATCCTATAAACAGATCTCGTATCAAAACTTAAGATTTCAAGCTAAGTGCTCTTACTAATTGCCCATTACTTTAGGAAAATGCTGATATTTAGGCCATGTTTCCATGAGTTTTAAAAGTCATATTTTATTTGAACCTATAGAATTTATGAAATGAAGTTAATATTAAATAAAACTACAAAATAACCAAGAAATAAAAGAGTTCATTTTGACACATGAGCCATTTCTAAAGAAGTTCATGTTAGAGCTGTAACAAGAGATGTCTTCAGAAAAATAATCATTCAAAGCAGAGAATGATTTTTAGAGTTTCAAAATGTCCCTTTTTCTTTTCCTATTATAGTTCTTTTCTCCTATAGTTGTCATATGGATGAAGGCTCCAAACACCAAAAAAGAGTCTTCTGGACTTCTGTGTTGAGCCACATTTTTGGCATTATTTTTTTCCTATACTTTTACCTCTGGTACTGATGATTCAGAAAGTGGCTCTGTTCTTGGTGCTCAGGTGTTTTGTTTCGATTTCAGTATCTGCTTATGTGAGGCCCTTTTGCATGTAACAGAATGTATTAATGTATTCAGTTCAGTTCAGTTCAATTACTCAGTCGTGTCTGACTCTTTGCGACCCCATGAATCACAGCATGCCAGGCCTCACTGTCTATCACCAACTCCTGGAGTTCACTCAGACTCACGACCATTGCGTCAGTGATGCCATCCAGCCATCTCATCCTCTGTCGTCCCCTTCTCCTCCTGCCCCCAATCCCTCCCAGCATCAGAGTCTTTTCAGTACCTCTTATGTGACAGGTATATCTTAGGTTCACATACTCTCCTACAGATTTTTTTCCAGTAATACTGAATGCTATGTCTAATATGAAACAGATGAGAGAGAGGAGGGAAAGAATTGGTTCACTCAATTATGGAGGCTGAGAAGTTCCCAGATCTGCAGTTGGCAAGTTGGAGACCCAGGAAAGCTGGCAATGTGAGTTACAATTTGAAGACAGGAGAAGACCAACGTCTCAGTTCAAACAGGCAGGCAGGCAAAGCTCCCTCTTACTCAAACTTTTTGTTTTTGTCTTCACTTGCTGTATGCAGGTTTTCAATTTAGGTCATCTGTCACAGGATGAGGCCTACTCACATTAGGGAGAAACAATCTGCTTTACTCAGTCTACTGATTCAAATGTTAATGTCATTCAGAAACACCCTCAGAGTCACACCCAGCATAATATCTGACAATATCACATCATTCTCCTCATCTTATGACCCAATCAAGCTGACACATAAAACAAACCATCACACAGGGCCTAACTGGATATATACAATGAAAATATGGTTAACTCAGTTAGCATGATACACTTAAATCAGATAGAATTTAAAGCTAACAAAAAGACAGCTTTATCAAAACTTGCCACCTTGGTTGACCAGAGTGACTAAAATTTCATCATTATGTATTTGTTCCATGGTATTAAACATCTTATGTGGTTTTAAAAATCTAAACGTCTCTGGATCACAGATATCTCTTGAGAATATATTTCACTCTCTGAATCACTATCCCCACTGCCAGATGAAAACAGTAATAAAAATAGTACTTGTTAAATGGCAAACACTACAATAAGTGCTTTCATATGTGGTCAGTACTATGAAGTACACAGCATCACCATGACCATTTTAGAGATAAAGAAACCAAAGCTTCACAATATTGAGTAACTTACTTAAGTTTACCTGGTGAGTAGATAAAGCTGAGATTTAAATCCAGGACTATTTGGTACCAAAACCTTAGTTCTTAACCACAATTCTGTGTGAATTCTTTTCTAAATTAGTTGTATGGAAAAACACAGTTTTCCTGTCTCACACCAGTTAAGTTGTGAAGGACAGGGAAGCCTGGTATGCTGCAGTCCATGGGGTCACATAGAGTCGGATACAACTGAGTGACTGAACCCATACACACCCCCAAATAATGACAGATATGAATGTTTTTAAAGGTAACTGATACGATAGTGGGAACATAATTGAAAAGAATGAGTCATGAGGTAAAGAAATGTTTCCTGGTTTGTGACTTTGGGAAATTTACTGAACATCATTGATCTTCATTTGTTTTTATATATAGAATGGATAAATATCTCTTTTATGTAAAGTATACTTTCCTAGAATCTAATTAAGTGAAATGCTGAAACTAGTTATTATTTATTACTTGGATAAAAAATGAAAGTGTTGCTCAGTCATGCCTGATTCTTTGCAACTGCCCAGATTGTAGCTCTCCAGCCTCCTCTGTCCATGGAATTCTCCAGGTAAGAATACTGGAGTGGGTAGCCAGTCCCTTCTCCAGGAGATCTTCCCAACCTAAGGATCTAACCTGGATCTCCTACATTACAGGCAGATTCTTTGTTGTCTGAGCCACCAGGGAAGCCCTATTACTAGGATAAATTTGTAAATCAAGAGCAAAATAACATGGTGATTTTTTAGAAGAATATTGACATAATTTACATACTTCTATTCGTGTTGGAAAGTAGGGTGGAAATAGATGAAAAGAAAAAGAGAAATGGTGGAAACTATGTAGCAGTTAGCAAAACTAGGAGACAGTGAGAAAATCAGCCTTCCTTGTGGTAGAAAGTTTGTCAGTAGAGAGAAATAAGAGATAATGTGGGAAGTGTGAGTAAGGGACACACAGGCTATAACTTCCAAGGTAAAGTTATTTGGTTTCTTCTCATTAAGTTATGGGACTCCTCAAAATTTTCTTCATGTGGAATGGAACATAAGACAGAGGATTTTAATATCATAGTGATGTATAGATTGACTATAGAAATGATAGTGTGACATTCTGATACGGGTTGAGGAATCAGAGTGACCTGATAGCCCTGAGATTAGAAAGTAAAAAATCAACCTGAAAAACAAAGGGTAGGGAAGATCAACAGGGAATTCAGAGTGATCAGAGATGGAGGACAAGTTGTTTCAAGGTTTCAGTCTTAGATCACTAATGACTAACAGTTGTTATTAGTAGAAATTATGAGGAGAACAGTTTGTGCTGATTTGACAAAGAAAGAAAATAAATACTAAATCTGAGGCAGAGGTGGGAATACTGATTGGAAATGTCCTATGTGAAGGTGAAAAGTTGGAAGTGGGACTTGAAAGAGAAATTGCAATATATCTTCTTGTTAATCATATGGAAGTGACCCTTGAGGCCAAGGAAATTAATCTGTTGACAAAAGACAATTAAGAGAGATCATAATACAAAAATCTAGACATAGTTAAACCACACTTCATTTTCTATGTTGCAAAGTGTAAAATGTTTTGAAATGAAGGAAAATGGTCTTGCTGGGTGAAAAGCATCTATCGATTAAAAACCTTTTATGCTACCACAGATTAGACCTCCAAATACAAGAAATGCATTTATTTTGATGTATTACAAAGAAAGTTGACTTTTTAATATAGAAATGACATTAGGACATTAGTTTCAAAGAATTCTCTCTTAAAAATATTATCTTTATTTTCTCAAACACAAGAGATGGTGTCATTAAAATGTTCAAAATTAGAGGTTTCAAAAGTATCATTTTTCTTTGTTGTGGAGCCACCAGGCTCCACTGTCCATTGGGTTTTCTAGGTAAGAATCCTGGAGTGGGTTACCACTTCCTACTCCAGGGGGTCTTTCTGACCCAGGGATTGAACCCATGTCTCTTGCATCTTGTACATTGGTAGGCAGATTCTTTACCACTGGTGCCACCTGGGAAGCTCCTTTTAAAATATCTTTGATTGCAATGTTTTTATTATTTGACACTCCAAAATAATCCCATTCTTCCTTGGTATAGTTATTTTAATAATGGGACCACCCTGCTTTTATAGTACAATTAAAAATTCATGTTGAACTACAATGCACCAAACTTCTTACTAAATGCTAAAAAAAATAAGGTAAATAATATATATATATATATATTTAAGCATTTAATCCTAGCTTCCCTGCTGGCTCAGAAGGTAAAAAATCAACCTGCAGTGCAGGAGACCTGGGTTCGATCCCTGAGTTGGAAATATCCCCTAGAGAAGGAATGACTACCCACTCCAGTATTCTTGTCTGGAGAATTCCATGGACAGAGGACCCTGGTGGACTACAGTCCATGGGGTAACAAAGAGTTGGACACAACTGAGTGACTAACACACTTAAGAATTTGGTTAGTACGAATAACTTTAGTAGGGGCTAATCTATCCATTCAAAATGCAAGAATCCTCGAGCAACTACCTACCCAAGAGTAGCTGTCATTTTTTAGTATGTCTGGAAGGACCTAGACTCATCCCTTTGATATAGTAACTAAATGATCTTATCAGTGCAAAACCAGCAACACTGAGAAAATGAAGGAGGTGATATATATATATTTTTATAAATAGCTGATACTTTTAGAAAACATTTAAGTGCTATTTTTATAAAGAAAGAATTCCTTGTAACAATTTTCCTTATGGCTGAGTTTCTTTTAGCCATATTTTTGCCAGGCTTTTGATAAAGTTGCTAGTATTGAAGCTTTGGATAAACAACTTACAATTAGCCTTTTAAGTTGGCATATTCCCTGAACTCCATTAAAAAGATATATGGGAAAAAATACATTTTTATGGTATTATTCATTTTATATCATCATCCAGAGGATAGTCTTGGACATTGATATTGATGGCCTAAATATAAAAGATGGATTTAACTTTAGCTACATTCTAATACCTTAGTTTCAGTGTTTTCCTTCCCTCATTTTTAGTTAGTGGCTTGAGCACTGACTTTCTAATTATGTTCCTTATTAAAATACCATCAAAATAAAATCACCGTCTATGAGATTTCAGATGCGTCCAGTGGTTGTAACCAATGATCCATGAAAAAGTAAAGGCAAAATATAAAATGTAATACCACATAAATTAACATCATAGAACGATTTATATTTTTAGCCATAGGTAGGTAGTTTTTACTGATTATTTGGTAAAGTATTTGATTAGTGTTGAGTTTTTTGATGTGTGAACAGTTTTCACCACTTTAGAGTAAATGTTCAGAAGTAGTAATGCATAATTATATAATAAAAGTATGTTTAGTTTCATAAGAAACTGCCCAACTTTTCCCCAGAGTAGCTATATAGTCAAAAAGTGCTTTTCAGGACTATCCTGTTTTTAGTCCTCAGGCCAGAGAGACTGGGCTTTCCTTAGGACTGTTTTATTTTGTTCTAGTCTATGCTCACTGACAGTTCTAAATTGTGGGCTGCTTTAGTATCCAGACCAGGACATAAATGTCCTTCCTTAGGTACTCTTCATTAAAGCATCCCGTCCATTTTCTCCTTTCCACCAAGAAGAGTCTTCTGAGAGTTGATTTATGCATTGTGTTCAGTTTTAGTTGCAATTAGTGGAAGTGAGCTGGTGGAATGTGCTTACTCCATCTTGTCTAGAAATAAAATCATCAGCTATGACTATTTATATTTATTATCTTGCATCACAAGAAAATCCATGCATTTTAGAAAGTCAAGCCTATCATGCTAAAGCAAATTGGTTTTAGCCACTTTATACCTCAGTTTCCTCCACGTAAACATATGTGTCCCAACATCTCACATTACAGGAAGACTTGACATTAGCAGTTCTGAGCACTCCACGAGTGTATCAAGGGCAGAGGAGGATTCACTTTAAGAATGAAAACAAACTTCCACATGGCTGTCTTTTTTCAGCTCTGTGCAAATTCACAATTTAAAATTCCATTTAATTGAACTGAGAAAGTGCCAGCCTCTCCACCCACTGCCCAAAAGCCATTCTGCTCACACTTTCTTGTTTGGAGCACTATACTTTTATCCCCTGCTTGGAAGGAACTCACAGGACATCTGTCAAATAACCCCACAGAAGCTTTACACCAGGGTGTTGAAAATATTCTTTAAAAAAAATCTGTTCCAAAGTCGCAACATTTTAAAATTAGCATCAGTGACTCACAATGCATTGCCATTAATATCTATTAGTAGAGTTTAACTTGTCAAGTTTTCACATTGTTGCTAATGATTATATATTACTTAGAAGCTAGTAATTTGTGCATAATGGATGTACAGGATACTGATCTCTTTTATAACTATAATTTATCCACTGTGTGTTTTTAATAAGGTCATTATATGATATAATTACTAATATGTGAAAATACATAATATATAATATATCCATAGCTATTTACTAATTACTTAAAAAATGACAAAAATACATTTCCTTGGAATTCTTAAAAGACATTAATATTATTTAAAGACAAAATATATCTAAATAAAATATGATTTTTTATCTAGATAAAATATAAACACATTCTAATCATCTTTTTTTATTTAAATTTGTTTTAATTGGAGGCTAATTACTTTACAATATTGTATTGGTTCTGCCACACATCAACATAAATTTGCCACGGGCGTACATGTGTTCCCCATCCTGAACCCCCCTCCCACCTCCCTCCACGTACCATCCCTCCGGGTCATGCCAGGGCACCAGCCCCAAGGATCCTGTATCGAACCTGGACTGGCGATTCATTTCTTATATGATATTATACATGTTTCCATGCCATTTCCCCCAAATCATCCCACCCTCTCCCTCTCCCACAGAGTCCAAAAGACTCAAATCATCCTACACATTGTACTAGTGGGGATATACTAGTTGGTTATACGATATTCTTTCCCTGTATTCCAATGCAATCTTTGGCGCTTAGAAGTAAAATAAGATATGAAAGATCCCATGAAACCCTGCTCTAAATATGTCAGTTTACTAATATGTAGTTTATATGTTTGTTTGTTTGAAGCCATAATAAAGCCATCTTGTATTTGAAAGTTTAAACTCTATGGAAGATCATGTTTTCATTTTTATTTTATATGACAATTACATAATGCATCAAATTTCTTCTCCAGCTAGTCTCATACAATAAAGCAAAACAGAAGAGCAAAGATTTGGTCCAATGTAAAAGGAGTATCTGTGATATCTCAACTGATTTCCATGAATATTTGGCAAGAAAATCTCTGTATAACTTTGAAAGTTTTTTCTCTTTCTGAAAGGACAGCTATTAATACTATGGAGCTAGAAGCAGAGACCTTAGAAGCTCATCTATCACTTTGACATTTTTCTTTATGAAATAAGAAAGAATTGCATGTGTGCATGCACACATACATATTTACACACAACCTAAAGGTAAATTTTCACTCATGAAACCAATAACTTATAGTAAATGATCCACATTCTAATTAACAAAATATACAATCACAACTATTTTTCTTCTGTATGGTAAAAAGCCTCTTGATGAAAGTGAAAGAGGAGAGCGAAAAAGTTGACTTAAATCTCAACATTCAGAAAATGAAGATCATGGCATCCGGTCCCATCACTTCATGGGAAATAGATGGAGAAACAGTGGAAACAGTGTCAGACTTTATTTTTGGGGGGCTCCAAAATCACTGCAGATTGTGACTGCAGCCATGAAATTAAAAGACGCTTACTCCTTGGAAGAAAAGTTATGACCAACCTAGATAGTATATTCAAAAGCAGAGACATTACTTTGCCAACTAAGGTCCACCTAGTCAAGGCTATGGTTTCTCCAGTGATCATGTTGGATGTGAGAGTTGGACTATGAAGAAGGCTGAGTGCCAAAGAATTGATGCTTCTGTACTGTGGTGTTGGAGAAGACTCTTGAGAGTCCCTTGGACTGCAAGAAAATCCAACAAGTCTATTCTGAAGGAGATCAGCCCNAACTAGTACAGCCACTATGGAAAACAGTGTGGAGATTCCTTAAAAAATTGCAAATAGAACTGCCTTATTCCTGGTTTTTTAAGGAATCTCCATACCATCTTCCATAGCAGTTGCATAAATTTACATTCCCACCAGTAGTGCAAGAGGGTTCCCTTTTCTCCATACCCCCAGGATGGATAAGATTCTGAGTTTGTAAAAGCTAAAATTGGGAGTGTTTATTTCTTTAAGGATATTGTCATTTTAGGGAACTACTCAAACATTCTAACACATAGGAAGGAAAAACGATAGTGGCTCCCTTTCATTGTGATTGGTTTCATTATTAGAGGCGATAGTGCTTGCTACATCAGAATGCTAAATACACATACAAAAAGCCTAATCTCTTCTAAAGCTTTTATAATTTTTAAACCATCAAATAACATCTTCAATTATTTTTTACTTTTTTCTTTAAAAGTTTATAACTTAGACAAAAATAACACTCTGTCATGATAATCATACTTGCCTTTACACATTCACTGATAATAATTATCCCAATATTTTTACAAGGTCAGTAAAATGTAGTCTGATATATATTTATATTGTTATTTTTAGTATGATACTATATTACAAATACATTTCATTCAGTTACTAGTTTTTACAATAATTTACCTATGTAGCTGCACAACATACAACTGAACAGCTTACTGAAACTGATTTTTATTTTCCCATTATTTATTTTAGATTTAAATGTATATATTTTTACAAACAGTATAAATATGGTTGAAATGAATATCTACTGCCATAAAAGATTTTCCTTTCTTTTAAACTGTTTCCTTAAGATACACCTCTAGAACTAGACAAGAGCTACCAAGATATTATACACATGAAAATATTCCATAATATGTATTTTTTAATATGCTCATGGTGAAACATTTTAAAAAACACTGAAAAACATCACCAAGGAACAAATTAAATTAGATAAGATAGAGCATTCTATTTCTTTGTCTTTTAACATTCTTGTCTACTTTTATTTTTATCAACTTCAGAGTATGTGTAGAAGGGGGCAACTTTTTCCAACAGTTAACTCATGTTACACGTGGGACTAAATTCTCCACTTCAGGGGCAGAATATGTTACTCAGGTCTGACCAATCAGCTTCATACATGGTTCCTATCATTTACAGTATTTACAGTATATTCTATGCTCCCAGTCTATTTTTAAATACACACGGCTATGTGTGTCTACACACACACACACACACACACACACACACACACACACACACA
>SJYV01025334.1:156542-252701 GCA_006410875.1 Neotragus pygmaeus
ATATATATATATATATATATATATAAACTTTGTTCATCAACACTTATTTAAAATCCCTCTGTTGCCATTGAGAGACAGTAAAGCACACGGTTACTGTATACATGCTGTCTCTAGCTGGAATACATCAAGAACTTTCCTTGATTACATAAATAAATGCAGTAATTGAGCTCATGCCTCATGTGGAAACTCATGTTCCTAGCAATTATTCTCCCTTAGAAAGATAATTTTATTTATCAATGTCTATTTGCTACATGGTTCAAATAAATCTTTTTCTAAGTGAAGCATCTGACTTGCAGTCCATGACTATCTGGAAAACATGACCATTTCAACCCAATCTAAGATTTACACCCTAGCTCAAAACATGCTCAAGTGCAATATTCAGCCTCAAGTCCTGGCTGACAAAATGTTGATCTTTTATTTGACATTAAAATCAATTATTGGGAAAAAATGGGAGCAACAGCCCCATTAGGGAAATTGCTGCTGATTTTATATCTATCACATCAAAGTGAACTGGATATTAATATTCTCATATTTTATTGTTAAAACATTTTAATTTCTTCTAAGTGTGCATTTCAGGTTGTGAATCGTTGATGAGAAACCAGCTCAGCAGTTCCAATTTGCATATGAAAGCTACAATATTGTGACACCTACCTGTCAGCAGGTACTTTACCCTCACCTGCATAAAGTCTTTTAATGTTGGGATCTAACTGAAGAATTACAGAAATATACAGTATGTAAATAATATGCCTAAAGCTTATTTAAAATCTCTCCTTGATTTTCTGATTATATAAAAAACAAGGAAAAGATATTTTCACTTTCTGGAATGACTTAAGAATGTATTCAACTTTGTTGGGCCAAAATTTATAGAAAGCCATTGGACCTTCCCATATGGATATATATCTAAATACTCTCTGAGTCTGTCTATTCTTTTTACTTCAAGAAAAAAGAACCTCCAACCATAAGCAAACTCTGTGCCCTGAGATTGTATTGGATATACTGGGCTGAACAAAATTAAAATTAACCTGAAAGTCCACTAAAACCTAGCTCTGTGCCCCCATCTCTGAATTCTTCAAGTTAAAGGATTACAGAGAAAAAACAAATCATAGTAGCTGAGAAGTTAGGAATATTTATTCAAAGTCTCCAAAGTTTATTCAAGAGGCTAAAGTCGAGAAAACTAACCTCTCTAGTGATACAGCTCTCCTTCTCTTACTGAGGGATCCTCTTGACAAATACACATTGGTGAGCCTAAAGGACTTGGAGGAAATGTCTGACTCTGCGTATCTTTCTTTGTTTTCCACCTGGCACAGCTACAGGATTTATACACACTCCCTTTGTTTTCCTCTCTCTGACTTCTCCACTCAGGAGGACACAGTGCTTTCAGCTAGTAAGTGTTTGTACAAATAGACAATCTGACATTCAGTCATATAGCCATCCATTTATTTTTTCCACCAACTATTATTGCTACAATAAAGCGATAAAATAATAAATCTCTTTAAAATCACTTTAAAATACAATAAAATAAAGGGTCAGATCTATGTGACTCTGATTACTTATTAACTATGTCAGTCAGTCAGTTCAGTTGCTTAGTTGTGTCCAACACTTTGCAACCCCATGAACCGCAGCACATCAAGCCTCCCTGTCTATCACCAACAGCCAGAGTCTACCCAAACCCATGTCCACTGGGTTGGTTATGCCATCCAACCATCTCATCCTCTGTTGTCCCCTTCTCCTCCTGCCCTCAATCTTTCCCAGCATCAGTGTCTTTTCAAATGAGTCAGCTCTTCACATGAGGTGGCCAAAGTATTGGAGTTTCAGCTTCAACATCAGTCCTTCCAATGAACACCCAGGACTGATATCCCTTAGGATGGACTGGTTGGATCTCCTTGCATTCCAAGAATCTTCTCCAACACCACAGTTCAAAAGTATCAATTCTTCTTGCTCAACTTTCTTTATAGTCCAACTCTCACATCCATACATGACTACTGGAAAAACCATGGCCTTGACTAGATGGACATTTGTTGACAAAGTAATGTCTCTGCTTTTTAATATGTTATATAGGCTGGTCATAACTTTCCTTCCAAGGAGTAAGCATCTTTAATTTCATAGCTGCAGTCACCACCTGCAGTGATTTTGGAGCTCCCCAAAATAAAGTCTCTCACTGTTTCCATTGTTTCCCCATTTATTCCCCATGAAGTGATGGGACTGGATGCCATGATCTTTGTTTTCTGAATGTTGAGCTTTAAGCCAACTTTGTCACTCTCCTCTNCTGCAGTCACCACCTGCAGTGATTTTGGAGCTCCCCAAAATAAAGTCTCTCACTGTTTCCATTGTTTCCCCATTTATTCCCCATGAAGTGATGGGACTGGATGCCATGATCTTTGTTTTCTGAATGTTGAGCTTTAAGCCAACTTTGTCACTCTCCTCTTTCACTTTCATCAAGAGGCTCTTTAGTTCTTCTTCACTTTCTGCCATAAGAGTAGTATCATCTGTGTATCTGAGGTTATTGATATTATTCCCGGCAATCTTGATTCCACTTTGTGCTTCCTCCAGCCCAGCATTTTTCATGATGTACTCTGCATATACACTAAATAAGCAGGGTGACAATATACAGCCTTGCCATATTCATTTTCCTATTTGAAACCAGTCTGTTGTTCCACATCCAGTTCTAACTAATGCTTTCTGACCTGCATACTGGTTTCTCAAGGGGAAGATCAGATGGTATGGTATTCCCATCTCCTTCAGAATTTACCACAGTTTATTGTGATCCACACAGTCAAAGCCTATGTAAACAAAGGCAAATTATTATTAGCTATGTAGACATAGGCAAATTATCTAACCAGGTGAATGCCATCATCTTTTATCATAGAATAAAAGCATATTGCAAGGTTTAAAGGATATTGCATATGAAAATTGCCTAGCACAGTGAGAGTCTTTATCACAACATGCACTCTTCAAATAATAGCTTTAAAAATAAGAGGAAGACTTGCAAAACAGAAATGAATAAGCTTTAGTCAAAGAAATGTAGAGTCGGACATGACTGAGCTGAACTGAGCTAAACTGATGCTGTCGTTATTTTGTTGCTAAGTAGTGACAAATTCTTTGCAAATCTATAGACTGTAGCCCCATCAGGTTCCTCCGTCCATGAGGTGGAGTGGGTTGCCATCCTTCTCCAACCCAGGAATTGAACCCACATCTGCTGCATCTCCTGCACTGGCAGGTGGATTCTTTACCAATGAGCCACCTGGAAGCCCCATCTTTCCATTCAGTTCAGTTCAGTTGCTTGGTCATGTCCAACTCTTGGCAACTCCATGGACTGAGCACAACAGGATTTCCTGTCCATCACCAACTCCCAGAGCTTACTCAAACTCATGTCCATTAAGTCAGTGATGCCATCCAACCATCTCATCCTATTGTCCCCTTCTCCTCCTGCTTCAATCTTTCCCAGCATCATGGTCTTTTCTAGTGAGTCAGTTCTCATCAGGTGGCCAAAGTATTGGAGCTTCAGCTTCAGCATCAGTCTTTCCAATAAATACTCAGGACTGATTTCCTTTAGGATGGACTGCTTGGATCTCCTTGCAGTTCAAAGGACTCTGAAGAGTCTTCTCCAACACCACAGCTCAAAAGCATCAAATCTTTGGTGCTCAGCTTTCTTTACAGTACAACTCTCACATAAATACATGACTGCTGGAAAAACCATAGTCTTGACTAGACAGACCTTTGTTGGCAAAGAAATGTCTCTGCTTTTTAATATGCTGTCTAGGTTGGTCATAACTTTTCTTCCAAGGAGCAAGCGTCTTTTAATTTCATGGCTGCAGTCACTATCTGCAGTGATTTAGCTGCTAAGTCACTTCAGTCGTGTCCAACTCTGTGCGACCCCGTAGACAGCAGCCCACCAGGCTCCACCATCCCTGGGATTCTCCAGGCAAGAACACTGGAGTGGGTTGCCATTTCCTTCTCCAATGTATGAAAGTGAAAAGTGAAAGTGAAGTCGCTCTGTCGTGTAAGACTTAGCAATCCCATGGACTGCAGCCCACCAGGCTCCTCCATCCATGGGATTTTCCAGGCAAGAGTACTGGAGTGGGTTAGAAGCCCACCCAAATAAAGTGTGCTACTGTTTCCACTGTTTCCCCATCTATTTGCCNCAGGCAAGAACACTGGAGTGGGTTGCCATTTCCTTCTCCAATGTATGAAAGTGAAAAGTGAAAGTGAAGTCGCTCTGTCGTGTAAGACTTAGCAATCCCATGGACTGCAGCCCACCAGGCTCCTCCATCCATGGGATTTTCCAGGCAAGAGTACTAGAGTGGGTTAGAAGCCCACCCAAATAAAGTGTGCTACTGTTTCCACTGTTTCCCCATCTATTTGCCATGAAGTGATAGGCCCAGATGCCAGGATCTTAGTTTTCTGAATGCTGAGTTTTAAGCCAATTTTTTCACTCTCCTTTCACTTCATCAAGAGGCTCTTTAGTTCTTGTTTAACCTGGCTTTCTGCCATAAGGGTGGTGTCATCTGCATATTTGAGGTTATTGACATTTCTCCCTGCAATCTTGATTCCAGCTTGTGCTTCATCCAGCCTGGCATTTCACATGATGTACTCTGCATGTGTTAAATAAGCAGGGTGACAATATGAAGCAACTTTACATATTCCTTTCCCAATCTGGAACCAAGCCGTTGTTCCACCTCCAGTTCTAACTGTTGCTTCCTAACCTGCATACAGATTTCTCAGGGGGCAAGTCAGGTGGTCTGGTATTCCCATCTCTTGTAGAATTTTCCACAGTTTGTTGTGATACACACAGTCAAAGGCTTTGGCGTAATCAATAAAGCAGAAGTAGATGTTTTTCAGGGTATCTCTTGCTTTTTCTATGATCTAGTGGATGTTGGCAATTTGATCTCTTTTTTCTCTGCCTTTTCTAAATCCAGCTTGAACATCTGGAAGTTCATGGTTCATGTCTGTTGAAGACTGCCTGGAAAATTTTGAGCATTGCTTTGCTAGTGTGTGAGATAAGTACAATCGTGCAGTAGTTGTAACATTCTTTGGCATTGCCTTTCTTTAGGATTGGAATAAAAACTGCCCTTTTGTTTGCCATTAGATATGTGAATTTGGTAAAAATAATCTCTCACAGGCTTTCTCTTAGGCTTTCATCATAGTATATATCTCCAAAAATAAGTGTGATATTTAAGTGAAATAAAGACAGCTAGATCATCTAACACATTTCCCAGTACAAAGTTAGTATATGTAACATGGCTTTAATGCATAGAAATGTCCTGATTAGAATTGTATTTTCAAAAGTTAATTCTGATGGTAGTAAATCAGAAAAGCAGATTTAGGAGAAAGTGGACACAAATATGATGCCATTTATTTCTTAGATAAATGTCTATTAACCACTTGCTAAATATGCCAGATAAATGCTATGAATTCAATAATAAACAGTAAGATGAAAGCCTTAGTCACCTCTTGCTCATGGCAACACAAGGGTTAAGAAAAAGGGTGAAGTGTTTGTTTATTTGTTTGTTTTAACCTGGCATGATAATGTAGAAAACTGCTTATCAAACTTTTTCATTAAAATGCCTGCAAAGGAAACAATGCATAACCTCAAAGGAACTGGTCTGAGGGATAAATCTAATAATACACAAAATACATGGCTCATAGCGGGTTTTGTTTTGTTATTGCTTTTAATGTCCTTGTTAGACTCATAAAGTATACATACACGGAATCCTGAATCACTTTTTCTCTTACTAGTCTTATTTTCCATCCTTTGCGACTCTTGTCACTGGTTCTCCAATCCTTTAATAGCACACTCATTATCTTAATTTTTTCCCTAGCCCTTCTTTCTTCTGCCATCAGACTGACTTCTTTATGTGTAACTTTGAGACCTCCTCACTTCATTCTCAGATCAACACCTTTAATTGATATCATTGTCATGGTCATCATTAGCTGCTGGTAAGATACCACCATTCTTAGTACAACGAAGACCTTCTATTTTAAATATACAATAAGCTGCTTGATTACTTAGCAGTCAGAGTTCCTTAAGCAAGTTATGACAGTTATCCCCAGAGAAAGCAAGTGTCCATGCAAACCATCATAATTAAGCTTAAAGTCAATTTTTCACTAATTATGGACCATTAGTTATTTTCAGTGATATTAGAATGGTATTTTTTAAATTGTTTTTAAATGTAAAAGAGTATAAAGTAAAAAGTTCCCCCTCTGTTCCTGTCACCCAACATCCATCCTCCTTTAAGGTTTGGGCTGGGGGAACAGGTGTTTGCAATTCTTCCATGCATCTTTCACAGAATATTTAATGCACTAGGAGTAAATACAGTATAAACTATTTTACTTTCATTTTCTACATATAGGATTGTTTTGACTTCATTCATCAACTTGTTTTCTTCACATAATTATGCATCTTGAAGAGTGTCTTCAAACACTTTTTTTTACAGCTGCATAATGTTCTGTTTATGCATGGATCATAAACATAACAGTTGGGTTATATTTAGTTACTGTAGTCAGAAAAAATATTCAAAAGTTTCTTCAATGGTCATTTTTGAGTCCTAAGCTGACAGATGTTAGAGCTGAGAGCTCTAGAAGCAGACAACCTCTATCTTCTCCTGAGTACTACTATCAACTCGGGAAGCAGTGCTTCCGGTTTCGTGTAGCAGCAGCACAGAAAATCAGTCTAATCTCAGCTCCAAGATAGTTAAAATTAAATATATTGAAATACCAATGGAATTGTCTATGTCTTTAGGGAAAGGTGTGTTTTTACCCGGAAAACACTAAGCACAAATGAGTGAAAATAAAAAGCTACTGAATTTAGCCTGTTATCTGGTATTTTTAAAGTCAAATTCTTCAGGCTTATCTTCCCACTTCACGGAGTGTTTTCAGTAACATGTGTTCTTAAGTTTTCCATTCTAAAAAGTTTCTGCTTAAAAGGTCATAACATAAGATACAATTTTACTAGAATTAGTCTCTATCACACACACTAAAACTTAACTAGATATTTTCACATGCACTATTTAATTTTAAAATATGCCCTTTTTCCATTCTAGTGCATTGATTTTCAAGGTTAATACTAAGCTAGATATATTAAGACCTATGGAAATCCCCAAGCCCACAAACCCTAAATAATTTTTAACACTGCTAAATATAATACCCATATTATAGCTCCTGATTTTCTAGGTCTCAGAACAGGATAGTTTTTTCATTAATTCCTTGCCTCCAGCTTATCTTCAACCATAATTCTATTTTACTTAACTATATTTAAAAGAATCCCTTTAGCACTAGGGTAAACTTCATATAAACCAAGTAATTTTCAGTGGGGCTTACTTTTTAAAAAAGAAAAAAAAAAGTGTTCAGTTGGCTTTTAATGTTAATATTTAACTACTTTAAATTAGAACATAGCTGGATAAATAAAATAATTTTTTTCTGCCAATATTCAAATAAGTAGATGTTTATTGTATCTAAACCCAATGGATTAGACATGGGTACAGTTGGACTTTTTCATTTAGTTGAGCCATTACACTGGGGATCATGAATACAGCCAAGTTAGTCCACTTTCCTAGATGATTTGGGAAAAATAGGGTTAGCTTTCTTTAATCTCCTCATCATCCATCAATACCTCTTACCACCATTCCCATTTGGCAACCAAACATGTTTACATGAACAAACACACTGAGAAAGGGGCAAATTTGACAGCCCTTTTCTGTGTCTTGTAAGCACTCTCTTTCAATACACTCAGGGAAAGATGAGATACAGAAAAGCAAATTCAGATTATTTGAGCAGTAGCCTAAAACCCAGAGAGTCACTGGAAACAAAAGCAAAACAGAAACAGTAACAAGGTTGATGCATTCTGCATTTGGGCTCGGTTGCTTCAGTCATGTCGACCCTTCAGCCCACCAGGCTCCTCGGTCCGAAGGATTCTCCAGGCGAGAATACTCGAGTGGGCGGCCATCCCGCCTCCAGGAGAGCTTCCCAACCCAGCGATCAAACCCACATCTTCTGTGTCTCTTGGATTTCAGGTGGATTCTTTACCCACTGAGCCACCTGGAAAGCCTGTATTCTGCATTTACACAGGAAGAATCTCAAGGATTTCATTTTCAGGAGAAACAGGTTGTGAGATTCTTTCATTTCATTTTCCAAATATAGACATGAACTCCAGCAAGCCTGAACAAATAACTCTGGTGAAGAGAGAGCAGGCTAAATGCAGGATTTGAAGATGGGATTTAAACATTGGTGTTAGCACTCAAATATTATTTGAATCCATTGACCATTTTGATTTTCAATTTTCTTACCAGTAAGAGTTGGAACAGGGCTTCCCTGGTGACTCAGATGTTAAAGAATTTGCCTGTAAGGAGGGAAACCTGGCTTTGATCCCCAGGTCAGGAAGGTCCCCTGGAGAAGGGTATGGCTACCCACTCTAGTATTCTTGCCTGGAGAATTCCACAGACAGAGAAACCTGGTGGGCTACAGTCCGTGGGGTTGCAAAGAGCCAGACATGACTGAACAACTAACACAACCACATACACACATGAATTGCAATAATGGTTGGAGCAGCAGTTTTCAAACTGGTGCAAAAACTCTCTTGAATAGCTAGGTTTGAGATTTTCACCTCTACAACAACTATTATATCAAGCTCTAAACTGAACACCGAAACCAAAATTGTACTAACATATTTGCCTTTAGGTAAGATTTCACTCGAATAATGAATCTGGTCCAGTGAGTTTGAAAATCACCACGCTAGGAAGTTTCCTTAACTAGTGGCTGTGAATGTTCTCGCGTTCTCTAATCAGGCAAAATCATAGTTATGTACAAGGCAACATTTTGATATACAAGTTGGAAAATAGTGAACCAACTAAAACTGAGGCTAAGGAACCTGGGAACATTAGCAAATTCTTGACATCATTTGTTATCTCCTTTACTTTGTTAACCTAGTGTAGTGGGCTTATGAAGTGAATTTTTAGAAAATGTAAATCAAATTTCTCTTTAAAATCTTTCAGAAACAACTTTGGTTTTTTTGGTTACCCTTTGGTAAAATTTATACTCCATGGCAAAGCAAAAAGACATGGTGTGACATGGGTCCTGCCTTTCTAACCTTAATACCCATCAAGTCTCACAAAGGACCCACCCTCCAAGCTGTTCAAGCTACTGTACTTATAATTCCTGGAACTCACCAAGCTTTTTGTTCATCTTCATACCTTTATATTTGCTCATACATGCTGATTCTTCCTCTTAAACAGCTTACCGATTCCTCATCCTTTGATTAATGAAGAAATTTTTATTCTGCCTCAGTTAAGGTTGTGTTATTTTCAGAAGACATCATCTGACCCTCTTCTCCACAGGCTGGATTAGATGCCGCTCAAAGTGGCGATCATAAAAAATCTGAATTTTCCTGGAAAAGTGCTTATTCTTTGAGTCGTGATTTTGTTAATATTGTCTTTCTCCACCACTGTGATGGAACTCTTCAAGAAGAGAGACTTTGACTTTTATTATCTCTTTCATAACATAGAAATATAGCAGGTGATCATTAAATGGTTCTTGATTAGATGAAATAGTTAATGATGACACATCCTGAACTTATTATCTTATATCCAGTTGGCCAAAGAATAAATGCTTTGTGAGGTTTTACCTTCACACCCCACTAACTACAGTCATTTTCAACTGGAACATACCCATACACCCATTAATTCTAAGCTACATCTCTTTTTAATATTTTAATATTCCTAATATCTGGCTATAACGTACCATTGGTATTATTGACTGTCATTGTCCTTCAGTAAAAATAAAAATAACCACTTCAAAATTTCAGAATAAGTGTCAGTGGCTTAAAAGAAAATCTCAGAGACAATATGAAGCACTCTTTTATCCCCTAGAAATAAGACAGTTGGGAGAGAGGGTTGGGAATGGATGAATCAGAGGTATTTGTCATTAATGGTGAAGGTGGACTTGAAAGTTATCCAGTTTTAGATAACTACAAAGTTGGTTTAAGTCATGCCATGATGGCACTTAGTTCTTTCTGAAATATTTCCGAAAAGAACTTTGATGGGACAGAAGACTACATTGTATGGAAAAACGTGGACAGCAGAATTCTCAACAGAAAAGAGATTGTAAATGTGAAATTAAATTCCTTAACCAATTTATTTTGCTCACCTCTTTTATATGCACCCAAAATAAATACCCAAGTCAAATTTAATACAAAATGATTCCTTCACTTAGTATAAAGTAAAAAATCTGCATTATAAGAAAGTACTATGTGAAATCTAATTAGTGGTGTTTTCCTTTGTTAGCAGTATATGAAATAATGGTGGGATTTCCGATTAGTGGTGTTTCAGATTTAGTTTTGTAGAATCAAATATGGACCTGTCAATGAATGAGACATAATCTAAAATTTGGCCACTTTTGCCACTTAAGTAATTTAGTTCACAGTTTGAGTTTATTTAAAGTTATCCTATACTTTTAAAAATTACTTTATTCTAGTTCCTTGTATTTAAACTAAGTGATCAGTGAAACTGGAGGATAGCTCATGTGTTTATTACCACTCAAAAGAGATTGTAGAGATGATATGTTATATATATTTTTTACCAGTATTTGAAGCTGTAGGGAAGGAATAAATATGCCAAAGTAGAGAGCTTACTAGGCATTAGCATTAAACAGAACACTTGTATTTTAGTTATCAGTATTTCAAATCAATATATCTATCCACATGACAAATTCACTATACTTACCAAATCACTTTCATTTCCCGACCACCACTTGACTTGGACTTTTAATGCCTTTGTTTGTTTGTCTCTCAGTTCAGGGATAATTCTCTGGCAGTAAATAACTGGGATAGAAATCATGGTGTGTTTCTCTTCAGCATATGCTGCATGTGGTACAACACTTCATGTTGGGCCAGGATAGACTAAATGGATGGTTCTTGCCACTTTTTTTAATAAAAAGGAAAGAGCTTTTTTTTTAGGCCTAAAGGATTTAGAATGAAATTTTAAAGAAAAATAACATAAATATATATAAAACTCACTTGGTAAATATGCTTTAACATGCATATCACTGCTGTCTTGGTCTTTTCACTCTTAGACCTGTATGTTTGATAACTAAAAGTCTGCATTAGGATTAATTTGGTTAAAAATATTTCTCAATAAAAATATTGTAAAAAAAAAAATTCAAGTTCCCCAGTGTTGGTACCCTTAGTTATAAGAAAGTATAGCAAATAAAGTAATTGCTAAAATAGCTAAACCACAACCAAGATTGCAAAAATTCTCAAGGACTGTGTGTATGTGAGAGAGAGATTTTACGGCAGGAAAGATAGTTCATCTTCAATGGGAATTTAATTATCGAGAACAAGTTCTTTAGAGGGGTCACCAGTGGACCAACTTGGCAGCCAGGAAATGGCCTTTCTTTCATGGAGACTGACTTTCTTCCCTCCTACCACGCCTTCCTTGTACCAATGTCAGCTTTCAGCTTGTATCCACACAGTAACCTCAAACATCTTACTTAACTTCACACAGAGAAAGGATTTAATTAAATTTAAGAAATGTATTTTCCTCATTTTTACTGTATTTCACATCCTGTATTTTAAATCCACTGCTTGTTTTTATTGCTAAATTTTTTATATTTGTTATGTTTTGGACACATACTATTATTATTAACAGAAAACATTAATTTGATTATTTTTATTATTACAGGAAAGAAAAAGGCCTCCTAAAGTTTCCTTCGGAAAATTTAAATATATACATACATACATGTGAAATGTCTCAAAGTATATTATAGATCTCTTTTGAATGATAAAAAAAATTGTAAATCAATAGTGTGTAAATCCTATCTGACTTTTATCTTGAAAAATCAGTTATCCAAGGATAATCTTCTTCATTTAATATGTGTAATCTGAGTGATCACTTACTGGTATTTATTATGTAAATACCACATACCATTCTAGAATGGTTTCTTGTATGTATGTTAAATTATTTGATGCTAACAGCATATATATTTTATATTCAGGGAAATGAAATGCTGGGAAGCACATAGTTAATAAATAGAAACCCTGGGATTTGGACATAGTCTGATGTGCAAAGTGAAAGGAAAGTGAAGCCGCTCAGTCGTTTCCGACTCTTTGTGATCCCATGGACTGTAGACTACCAGGCTTCTCTGTCTATAGAATTTTCCAGGCAAGAATATTGGAGTGGGTTGCCATTTCCTTCTCCAGGAGATCTTCCTGACCCAGGGATTGAACCCGGGTCTCCCACACTGTAGGCAGATGCTTTACCATCTGAGCCACCAGGGAAGTCCAGTCTGATGTGGAGACCTTGCTATTATCCACTATATTATATGGCATCTTAGCCATTCTGTACCATGTTTAGCTTTCATTCAATTACTAAACAGCTCCTGTTCCACGTTTTCATATCTGTAAAAATGAAAGTTAGTCGAGATACTAAAGACTTCTCCACCTTCCAGCTTTAAAACCAAGGGCTTGAGAAGTTGAGCAGAAAAAATAGCAAAAGTTTGAGTGCTCAAGAGCTCAGGAAAGGAAGCACATTTGTTTGAGGAAAGATACTCCTGGAACTATCATAGAATTTTCAAATAGACATTAACCAATTGAATAATTACATATTGATGACTTCCAAGGGCTTGACCAGTTACAGATGAAAAGGAATATTGCAGATTTCTAACCATTAAAACGTATCATTCCAATATACAACAGACTATTAAAATATAGTATTAGAAGTTACTTCCCAGGCATAAACACCAAGCACAGTGAGAATACCCAGGGTGGACACTCAGACTTGGGGGAGGGTAAATGCATTTGATTTATTTCCTTGTTCTAACTTCAGGGGATATACTTGTCCTGTATGACCTTGCGCTTGCCTCCATTTTTAATGCGCAAACTATATAGTGACTCAAAACAATGACTTTTGAATAAATTAAGTTATATCCAAACCTAATAATCTACAATTTTATTTCATAGTCAAAGAAGAGCTGAACACTAAGTGTATATGGGAAACAAATGTAAACATTATTTGCCTTACATTGTCACATTTTTACTGGAAAAACTAATAGTTGTTATGTTTCTAATGTGATCCTTAACTTATCACAGCTATTACTATGAGAGCCAGAAAATGCTTGGGTCTAATGAATACATGTAAAAGTAGTATAATCACAGGCTTTACAAAATATAGGATTTAAAATCCTATTGTACTTAGTACTTCTGTTGTTAATGTAAATTCTCAAAGGTAGGCAATTTCCAGATTTGCGGGCTCAAATTAACACTACTTCCACTTTGGCCTTTGTTTTGTACCAGCTGAGAAACAGAATAGGGATGAAGAAGACAGAGAGAAAAATGCCAGTATTACCATTAATGGAGATTTGGAGCTGCATAGCTTATATAGATGAAAATGATGAGTTGCATGGTTATTCAGAGATGTTATTCAAGAATTCAAGAATTCGATGAGAATATAGACTAGACAACTTTAATATTTCTTCCAGCTATATTAATGAGTGATTCTAAGTGTAATATGTTCAGTGGACTCTTTGATAATCTTCATATTCATAAATAAATTCAGTTCAGTTCAGTTCAGTTCATTCACTCAGTTGTGTTCGACTTTTTGCGACCGCCTGGACTGCAGCATGCCAGGCCTCCCTGTCCATCACCAACTCCTGGACTTTACTCAAACTCATGTCCATTGAGTCGGTGGTGCCATAAATTATTGGTGATGAATAAATTAGCATGACTTTACTGAGCACCTGGGCACTTAGTAAAGTAAAAAATAATAACAGATACATAAACATCAACAAAATATCTCAAAATCATCAGCCTATAAATAACCCTTACCATTTCATAGTTTTCATTTAAGTTTTAGAGAATAATGTATTAAACAAGCAGTTAAAAATATTTGCTTCAGCCAAATGTACTGACTTGAGAGACAAAAGAATATTAGTGAAGAGAGAAATTATGACGGTCTGCAGTAAATGGAGATGCCTCATATTGGGTAAGAGTTTTGATCTAAGGGATATAGAAGATCTGAAAGGGAAACAGAAAATACTTAACAGTGTAAGTAAACAACTGCATAGATATACATGTAGTGTGTGCCCAATGTGTACTTGCTAAATGAGTCAAGGGACACGTTCAGAGGAGAGGGAGGGAA
Organism: Neotragus pygmaeus; assembly: GCA_006410875.1. Taxonomy (NCBI): domain Eukaryota; kingdom Metazoa; phylum Chordata; class Mammalia; order Artiodactyla; family Bovidae; genus Neotragus; species Neotragus pygmaeus. Next base: position 170,666 of record SJYV01025334.1, read on the forward strand.
TAATTTAAGGCTGGAACACAGAACCCATGATGAAGACAAACAGATGTGACCTAGATCACGAGAGGTGAAAATGAACTTACAGAGGCATAAGTGGCAGAAAGAGAAAACCCCCTTGTGTTCCTAAATTAGATCTTACATTAAAAATTATTTAGTAATATTATCCCAGAGGGGAGAAACTAGATATGGAATAAACAACAGAAAGGCTACAACAGGAATGCAGGTATAAAGCAAGGAAGACCTAGATTAGAAGGGCAGCAGTAGATATAGAAAAGAAAGGGTAAATCTGAGAGACACTTAACAGGATCAACAGACTATCTACAAAGGGCATAGAGCTTATGCTTGTAGAATAAGCTTTATCTTAACTAGAAAGTCTTTTTTATGACCCTAGTCTAAAACTCTGGGAAAATGATAATGTATTAATTCATAAGAAAATCAGATAAATAGTTCTGGGTATTTTTCTTAGCTGTGAAATGTGAAATCCTGTTTAGAGGGGGAAAGAAAGGGAGTTCTCTGGACCAGGAATAGAACTAGTTTATTTTCTCACTCCTCTTTGCTTCCAACTAGTTTTAATATTATGAGTGCAATTATAACCAAACAGGGAAAGAGAGACATGCAGTGTGCCTGAATCCAGACTGAAAAGGGATCACACGCTCTAGGATTAACAGAAGGCTCTAATTGGCTTTTCCAAGCAGATGAAAAACTGAGGTACATGCCCTTTGTAAACTGCGTTGCCTATAATTAGTCAAAGGATGGTTAGACTGTTTCATTGGAAGAAAAAGTGTGGGAAGCAATAAATTGCCTTTTCACTGCAACTTAAATCAAGCAAGTGTAAATGGTACCTGATCATTTATAATTCTTTTTAAGTGTCTCCTCACCATTCCACATTGTTCCCTATCATGTAGTTACAGTATGATACCAATCCATGTTATCATCACATTTACCTGACCCAAAATATTCACATTAGATCTGATTTTTTGTCCAAAATACATTGTAAGGTACTACTTCCTTTCCTAAATGCAATCTGGTTGTATTTATAAAGGAAGGATTCAATCTTATTCTTGGGTAATCTTCACAAGTACCATACAATTCATTCCCGGTAGGCTCAGACAATAAAGAATCTGCTTGCAATGCAGGAGACTCAAGTTCGATACCTGGGTCTGGAAGATTCCCTGGAGAAGGGTATGGCTACTCACTCCAGTATTCTTGCCTGGAGAATTCTACGGACAGAGGAGTCCATGTATTGCAAAGAGTCAGACACAGCTGAGCAACCAAGATACAACTTGTTAAAATATGATGTAACGGCTGAGTGTGTCAATGATTTTAATATTTTTAGCTTTCATTAACAAAGTTGAAAACTGGAGAAAAGGGTCTATAGTGCATATTTCTTTTCCTTGTTACATACGACAACGGATTAAATTATACTAATAAGACAGTAGTCCCTGTAAAACCAGCACTGGACATCATTTTGCAATAAATGGAAACAAAAGTCTATCAATTTGGTACTTGTCAGTTTGTGTTCTCGTGAACAATAACAACAACAAGGAGTAAGAAGAGCAAAGGTGAAAAAATTGCGATTTCAAAATTGCCTTAGTTGGAGTGTTATTTTGGAGCTCATTGGTAAGGTCAGCTGATGCAGGATTTCAAAGGCAATTAGAGTAAATCAAACTGCAGAACATCCCCTTGGGCTGGTTTGAAGATACCTTGGAAAAACGCTCTTTTTTTCCCCTTAACCATGGTTGCTGCCACATCGAGCAGCTGCTTTCTTTTTGACAATTCGTCACTCCTGAAAAATGTTTGCAAGCAGTTTGGATAATTTCCAATTCATTCTTGCAGGAAATGAGGATTTGCTTCCTCACTTGGGATACCTGCTGCTAGGTTTATTCACTAATAAGCATGATAAATGTTTTAGCCTTTGATCAGTGCTAATTTAACAAGTAAGCTCCCCAGAAAAAAAAGTCTTTGAGGCTCAAGGGCTCAAGACAGCACATGAGTTGGAAATATGATTGATTGTGTTGCTGTGAGAAATTTCCATAAAAAAATTTTATCACACTGCTATGTTCTGAACAATTAAATAAAAAATGAAAGGTAGTTACCCTCCAAAGAAGGACAGAGGCAGCCCAGCAAACTTCACAAGACTTTTTACAAAACTGGCTCAGACCAATTTTCCAGAGAAATATCAGTCCTCTTTTTTATTAAATTTTGTCCACATTACCTTATCCATTTCCTCTTTTTCTCATCCTGATTTATCTTCTTTACACATGATTCTTTTCTCTACCTGCCTTGCCAGACCTATAATTAATATTTTAAATAAATTTTAACATGAGGTATATTATGAAAACTGAACAAATCAAATGAAGAGAAATGGTATCTGCCACAAATGTCAGATATGACATTTGCATCAGCTATCCATTGTCAAAGGGGTTCACATGCAATCTAATGTCTAAATGTGGAAGCTGCTGCTGTTTGTTGAAGAGTAGTCCACACATCCAGTTACCAAAGTAGACACTACTATGGACCAAACACAGAAATGACCAAATTCCTTTCATTCCATATCAAATTTTTGAATTATCTTTAGCATTAGACTGTAGTCTTTCTCCACTATACAGACACTATGTTTGCAGTTTACTGTGACAAATAGTACTGGACCTTAGATCGTTCTTAGTACACCAAAGGTTGTACTATAAATTGCACTTCCAATCAACATTTCAAAATACCTCTGTGTTAAATAAAAGATACAGAAATAAATGAGTCACTCCCTGCCATTCAATACACTCAACAAAATGCTCTCCATGGAGAAATAGCATATAGATACATCGGCATGGATAGAACCTAGTCACTGGTAATCATCATTTTCTGTTATTAAGGTTTATAGAAGTTCAATTTTTTAAATTGGAATATAATTGCTTTATAATGTGGTGTTAATTTCTGCTGTACAATCAAGTGAATCAGTCATATGCATACATATAATCCCTCCCCATTGGACCTCCCTCTCACTTCACCCTCATCCCACCCCTCTAGGTCATCACAGAGCACCGAACTGAGTTTACTGTGCTTTATAGCAGCTTTCTTCCCACTAGCTATCTATATGAGTCATATATATATGTATGGATATGTGTGTGTGTGTCTACATATATATATATATATATATATATATATATATCGTATATATATAGACACACACACACATGTATATATTCCAATCTCCCAATTCCTCCCATGTTTCCCTTTCTCCCTGTGTCATGTCCATTTTAAAGAAGAATTTGAAAAAGAAAGATGAGAAAGAAAACTTTCCCAATGGTCCAATGATACGAGGGGAACTAAAAATATTAGCTAAGACAACGCAGGTATCGTTTACTACATATAGAACTAAGTGTGTGCGGTAAAAGTTTAACAGCACAGAAGGATAGTGATTGCCTCATGTAACAAAGGAGAGAAGAAAGACAATAGGATTATAAAAGGTTAAAAGGGGGCATCTCTTATATCTGTGTTGTTTCATTTTCAGAAGAATATAAGAACATTTCATTTCAGTTCACTCACTCAGTCGTTTCTGACTCTTTGCAACCCCATGAATTGCAGCATGCCAGGCCTCCCTGTCCATCACCAACTCCCAGAGTTCACCCAAACTCATGTTCATTGAACGGTTATGCCATCCAGCCATCTCATCCTCTGTCGTCCCCTTCTCCTCGTGCCCCCAATCCCTCCCACCATCAGAGTCTTTTGCAATGAGTCAACTCTTCGCATGAGGTGGCCAAGCTACTGGAGGTTTAGCTTTAGCATCATTCTTTCCAAAGAAATATCAGGGCTGATCTCCTTCAGATTGGACTGGTTGGATCTCCTTGCAGTCCAAGGGACTCTCAAGAGTCTTCTCCAACACCACAGTTCAAAGGCATCAATTCTTCAGCGCTCAGCTTTCTTCACAGTCCAACTCTCACATCCATACATGATCACTGGAAAAACCATAGCCTTGAGTAGACAGAGTAATGTCTCTGCTTTTCAATATGCTATCTAGGTTGGTCATAACTTTCCTTCCAAGGAGCAAGCGTCTTTTAATTTCATGGCTGCAATCACCATCTGCAGTGATTTTGGAGCCCCCANGCCTCGCCTCGGGAGAGCCCAGTGTGTTTCTTTTGCCCGTCTCCCCCTGTGGCTGCAGTGTCGCCTGTGCTGGACTGCGGCTACTGCCTCATTGGGGGCATGAAGATAACCAGATTTATCTGCAAAAACGTGGGCTTCAGCGTGGGCAAGTTCTGTATCATGCCTAAGAAAAGCTGGCCGCCACCCAGCTTCAGGGTGAGTGCTCACAGCGCTTCCTGGAAAAAAAACAAGTCCATTGTTTTGGGCTGAACTGAGCTTGGGGGTGCAGTAACCCCCGTGAGGGACTTGCTTGAGTGCCCCTGGGGCTGGAAACGCGGTGGACAGAATTGTAGAGCCGCAGTCCCTTAAGAATCAAGAGGTACACAGTATACCACTGTAATTCTTGTTATACTCCTAATACCTGTGTGACCTGCGTGACCCTGGGCAGGTCCTGTCACCGCTCCTATCCTTCAAGGCCTGACTTGGATGTCACTTTACCCATTCATTCATTCACTGAGTCATTCAGTCAGTCATTATTGTGGCAAATGTTTGACTATAGCAGAGGTCACAAATTGGAAGCTCTTTGATTGAATTTTGTGGTCATGTTTATTTGGGATTTTTGAGCTAACATTGCTTGAAACTGAAAGTGTTAGTCGCTCAGTCATGTCTGACTCTTTGCGACCCCATGGACTACAGTTCACAAGGCTCCTCNTCACAAATTGGAAGCTCTTTGATTGAATTTTGTGGTCATGTTTATTTGGGATTTTTGAGCTAACATTGCTTGAAACTGAAAGTGTTAGTCGCTCAGTCATGTCTGACTCTTTGCGACCCCATGGACTACAGTTCACAAGGCTCCTCTGTCCATGGGATTCTCCAGGCAAGAATACAGGAGTGGGTTGCCATGCCCTCCTCCAGGGGATCTTCTTGACCCAGGGATTGAACCCGGGTCTCCCACGTTGCAGGCAGATTCTTCACCATCTGAGTCAGTAGAGAAATCCAGCATTGCTTAAAAACATATCTTGAGTCAACATTTAAAGATACAGAGATTTCAGGAAGCTCCCTGGCTATCCTGTGGGTAGGGCTCTGCACTTCCACTGCAGAGGCTCGGGTTCGATCCCTGGCGAATCAAGATCCCGCATGCTATGCTGATAAACACAAAAACAGATATCATATAAAATGTGCATTTGCACTTTCTCTGAAACATTGGAAGATGTGCAGCCCTGGGCCAGGATCCACTGTGGCCCCATCAGCTGGGGTTGAGAAGCAGGGCGTGTACACATGCCCGCCACCGCCCCACCATTTGCCCAGGCTCCGTCCCGGCCTGCATGCCCCATGGCAGCCCAGTGCTGACAGCACTGTCAGGCTCGTGCACACCGTTATCTTTCTCAGAGGAGAGATGCCTTGCTTTCTGTGCATCTCTGGAAACAAGCGATAGATCCAAGAGACCACACGTTCCCTGAGACATTTCACTGATAGCTGCCACGTGCCAGGGACCTGGAGGCACGGGCTTGTGTCCCTACATGCTAGCAGCTTCCTATGTAGGCATCGGGGCTGCAGCTCTGCCGACAAGTTGGCAGCTTGCTTCAGGAGCTCACGACCAGGGCTGGGTTGGGAATGGAGGCAGACACGGAAGCCGGCCCAGCCACACAGGGTGCTGCAGTAGGGAAAGGACCATGCTAGGGAGCCCGCCTCCTGGGGGAGACCTTCCCACATGCCTCCTGCTTTGCATCTGAAACCCTTGTCAGTGGTCTTGTACCTCCAACCAATAGGCAGCTCTTTGCAGACGCTCTGTGATGTACTCGTCTTTAAACGTCAGAACCCCATCTGGTGCAGGTTGAGTAAGTGCTTGCTGAATAGCTGCGTCTCAGTTTCTTCATGAACAGGGGACTGGGTGATCCATAAGAGCCTTCAGATCACAACATGGATGTTTGGAGGAGAGACATGGGTCATCTGAGCAAGAGACTTTACAGTTTCTTTCATACTGTTGGGTCATCTTCTGCTTTTCTTTAAGGCCATTGTCACCATGGGCTTTATTGAGCAGCCTCCCTTTGGGATCCTGCCATCGGTGTTTGAGCTGGTTCCAGGGCAGGCCATATTCATGGAGGTAGGTGATGAGACAGTAGCAGGTACTTCCACCTCTTTGTGATTGGTTGCTGCTTCCTCATTTGCTTGCTTGATTTCCTTTGCCTCTGTGGGGTTCTTTGTTTTGTTTTATCTTGTTAGACTGTGCTGCATGGCTTATGAGAGCTTAGTTCTCCAACCAGGGATTGAACCCAGGCCCTTGGCAGTCAGAGTGCCGAGTCCTAACCACTGGCCTGCCAGGAAATTCCCACCATTGTGTTTTCATGACCCAGGTGTACACTCCCAGGTCCAAGCCTTGGTGGTTTCTATAAATTTTGTTTACTGATTGGGGTGTTGTTTGTTAGAAAACTTATTGATGCTTCCAAATAAATAGATTCACATGATTAAAAATTCAACATATGCAGATAGATGCCTGGTGAAACGCTCCCTCTCCCCCCAATTCCTTGGGCACCTAGAGGCCATAGCCTTACCAAGTCTGGGTGGCCTTGAAAGCATATGTAATGACTACACAAACACGTGGTTTTTTTCTTTCCTGTGTTTCCATTTCTTTTTCACACAAATCGTTGCCCACTCTATACTCTGTTCTGCACCAGGTACTTCCCACACCTCGTTTTTTCTAGCTGCATAGTATTCCACTGTGTGTATGAACTGTAATTAGATCAGCCATCTCCTGCTGATGGATATAAAGATTATTTCTGATCTCTGGCCATCTCAGGGAATAGCTTATACATACATCACTCTGTCCTACCAGCAGGATACACTCCTTGTTGTGCATTTGCTGACGTAGGGCCTCTGCCCTTCTAATTATGGTGCATGTTGCCAAAATCCCCACCATTTGAATTATATTATTTTATACTTCCAACAATAGTATATGAAGGTGCCTGTTTTCTCATATCTTTGCCAGCACAATATGTTATCAAAGTTTTTTAAAAAATCTGTTATCATGGATGTTTTAAAACATACACAGGGAATTCCTTGGTGGTCCAGTAGTTAGGAGGCTGTGCTTACCCTGCAGGGAGCATGGCTTTGATCCCTGGTCGGGAAACTTAAGATTCCGCCAGCTTTGTGGTTCAGTCAAAATAATAATCATCATAATACTAATAATCTGAAAATGAATAGATATATACATATATATGTGTGTGTATATATGTACACACACACGTATAACAGAATTACCTTGCCGTACGCTTGAAACTAACCTAACATTGTAAGTCAGCTATACTTAAAAGGACAGAAGTCCAACTGGCCAAGCCCCCCCTCCAAAAAAAACCCATATAAAAAAACAGAAGAGTTTAAGGATCACCCAGGTACTCATTACCCAGCCTCAACTTTTCTCAACTCTTGGCCAGCCTCATTGCCTTTATATTCCTCCGTCTCTTCCCACCAAACCCTACCCCGCCCCTTTAAAGTAGTTTGAAGAAAATTAAGACATCCTGTCACTGCGTTCAGGATCGCTAACTTTCTGCTCTTTGCCAGTAGGAGGCATGAAATGTTTTCTGGCTGGTTTGCATTTCCATTTTTGATCATGAATGAGGTTAAACATGTTGTTTAAGAGCCATTTTTATTTCTGTCTCTGTGAATTCTCTCTTCATATCCCGGAGCCTGGGCTGGACCCTAGGGAGATGGCCAGGAGAGGAGGCCCGAGGCAGGGGGTGCGGCAGAGGGGAGGAGGTGATGGGGAAGGAAGAAGCCCCTTCACGGGAGGCCGCAGGACAATCCTTTCCTCCCCAGGTCCTGTTCCTCCCAACCAGCCTGGGAAAGGCAGAGCAGACCTTCGTCATCGTGTGTGACAACTGCCAGATAAAGGAGCTGGTGACCACAGGTGGGCGTGGTGCGCTCCCGGGCGGGGGTCTGGCCCGGGGCTGTGGGGAGGGGAGCGGTGGTGCACTCGGAATGCTGCAGCCTCCGGGCACTGGGCTCCGGTTTGGGGCCTCTTGCTCTGGCCAGACTTTAGGGACCCACACCAGTGTGGCCCATAGGCCTGTCCCAAGGGGCCCTCTAGTGCGACAGAGATGGAAACCTGGAGGGCAGTCTTTCATCACGTCACTTTGAAACTCACGTAGACCTTTGGGGACCTGCCAGTGACTCATACAGAGACAGCCAGGGCACCCCTAGGTTTCTGCTGTTAGAAGGGGCGTCCTCCTGCGTTTCCTCGGGCGCCCCGCTCCTTCCCGGCACCTCTGTCTACCATCCAGCCAGTTCACCCAGCAGGCATTAATTGAGTGCCCATCACATGCTCGGTTAGCAGAGTCACCTCCTGTTGGTCTGTGACAGTGTGACAGCGTGAGTCTGTATGCTGTTGGCTCCCTGTGTGTGCACTTCCTGGGGTCACGATCGTGGCCAGTTAGTTGCGTGTGGATGGTGACCTGGGTCCTGTGACAGCCTTCGGCCAGAGTCCTGATTTCAGCCCTCGTGAAACGTTGCTCCCCCAACCTTGTCAGGAGTTGGGCAGCTGGTTGCTCTGGATCTGATCTATGTTTCTGGTGAGAAAAGTCAGCCGGAGCCTGGAGAGCTCACAGACTTAACAGCCCAGTACTTCATACGCTTTGAACCTGAAAACCTTCAGTCCACCGCCAGCAAACTGCTGATTATTAGAAACGCCACGTGAGTGATGCCTGTGCGGGACCCCAGCACACACCCCGCTCCTTCCTCACCTGGCCTGACACCCTGAATCTGAGCGCAGGATGGGAGGATCCGGATGTGCACTGTTCATCATGGTACTTGCTAGCCACACGTGACCATTTAAATGGAAATGAACTAAAATAAAATGAAAAACTCGGTTCTTCAGTGGCGCCAGCCACATTTGAAGCGCTCAGTGCGTGGGTAGCTAGTGGCTCTCATATTGGAGAGAGCTGGAGAGAGCAGATCTGCAAGATCCCCAGCACTGCAGGGAGTCATACTGAGCAGTGTTGCTCTCGAGCCTCTGCGTGTTAAGTTACTTCAGTCATGTCCGACTCTTTGCAACCCTAGGGACTGTAGCCTGCCAGGCTGCTGTGTCCATGGGACTCTGCAGGCAAGAATCCTGGGGTGGGTTACCGTGCCCTCCTCCAGGAAATCTTCCCAAGCCAGGGGTCGAGCCCATGTCTCTTATGTCTTCTGCATGGGCAGGCGGGTTCTTTACCACTAGCGCCACCTGGGAAGCCCCTCTGGTCTATCCTTAACCAGGAACAGTTTTCCAGAGAATTCCTGCCTGGCCCCTGAGGGGAACTCTCTCACATCCCAGGGTCAGACAGCTGGAGGTCTGTGGGTTTATTCTCTGAGCACCCTCTCAGCCTCGCCATCATGCCAGGGCAGACCGCAGGGTGCCTCCTGGCTCACTGTCCCCGTGACCCAGGCCTTACACAGGCTCTGTGCCCTGGCGCAAGGTGCAGCTCTCGCCTGCCGTCTCCCGCCCCACCCACACCTGCATCAGCAGCAGGGCGTGGGAGGGCTGGTGGGCAGAACTGGGCAATGGCCTCGGCTCCACTGCCTACTGTCAGGGTCGCCCCCGCAGGCACGTGGAGCTGGCCTTCCATTGGCAGATCATGAAGCCCAACCTGCGGTCCCTGATGCCCGGAGAAACCCACAGCACAGAGAACATCAAGTGCCGCCCAGACAGGGAGACGGCCTTCTGCATCACCCCCAAGATGGGTGTTCTCAGCCCCCACACGGACCACGAGTTCAGCCTGAGCTTCTCCCCTCAAGAGGTTCAAATGGGGCCGTCTCGGTGGCTGCACACAATTGGGTCTTGCAGGTTTCGCCCTCCGTCCCTGTTCTTTGGTGACGTTGAAGCCACAGCTGCCCCTGTGGAGATCCCCGGTGTCTTGCCAAGGCCAACGCTTAGCCAAGAGTGGGGCTAGCGGACGGGCTTGGTGTGTTCAGGACGAAGCAGCTTGTCATGCGGAGCCCCACCCCGCACACCCTGTCCTGAGCAAGTCTGGCCTCACTTCGGCTCTAGTGTCTTCCATGTTTCTGCTCCATCAAAGGTGTTACCATTCCTGCCCAGCTCACAGCAGCTTCCAAACAGTGAGGTGGGGTTCCCCCAGCGCAAGGCTCACACAGCCCTCGATTCCCAAAGTGAAGCCCTGTATGTAACAGGCGAGGGTGGAGCAGGAGTGGGGTTCCCACCGGCCCTTGTTGGTAAGACAGCAGGTCTGCCTCTCAGCCCATCATTCAGCCCCTGATACTGTCTGTCCCAGGAAGGCTTGATGCTTCAGACACATTGAGGGCACTGCCAAGGGCCTTCCCGTCCCCCAGGCCCAGCTGAGGTGGGCATGCCAGTCTTGAGACTGCAGTGGCCCCCAGTCCCTGAGTCAAGGGTTGTGTCCTGGCAGCCCCCGTTTCCCCCAGTGTGGGGAGAGGCTGCAGGGAAGCAGTGTTGTGTCTCAGGAAGGTGTCTGTGGCGGCTGGCGCACGGGGAGCATTGCTGCTGACTCAACGCTTCCAGGGGGCGGGCTTTCGTCTTCAGGGTGCTGTGTTTGTCTTGCAGCCAAGGGATTTTCACAGTGTGCTCCAGATGGTGCTGGAGGAAGTCCCGGAGCCTGTTAGGTGAGCATGACCCAGGCCCTTGGCTGAGGGGTGGGCACCAGGCCTGCCCTCCCATGGAGGATGCTGGAGGGGGAGGCACCAGGACTGAGTGGATGAGCCCCTGACCCCCAGCAGGTTTTGGCAGGTGAGAGCTCCTTACCTTGCCCTGGCACCAGGCTTGGAGCGGGCGCTGCATGCAGGGAACAGCTCTCTGATTGTGCACCCTGGAACCTGGAAACGGTGTCCCGTGCTCGCAGTTGCTACCAGTGGCCCCTGGAGGGCGGTGCTAATGGAGGAAGGAGTTGGTGACACCTCTGCCAACTCTTCCCTAAGCGGACTGTCGCTGGGGGGTCCCCAGTCAGCTGCGGGGGAGTTCCAGGCTGGTGCGGCGGCACTGTGGTCCCTGGAAACACGAGGAGGGAGCTTGGTCCCGGCCTGCAGTTGACCTGCCAGCACAGCTGCAGGCATCCGCTTGTTTCAGGGCACTGCTGACACCTCCAGTTTCGGGGGGCTCAGTAGCTGTGGGCAGGGCGTGCTTTCCTTTCACAGGACCAGAGATAGGGGACACGATGACTCTTAGCTCATGGTGGGTTTGTGTTCAGTTTGGACTTGGAAAACTCCAAGGACTCTTCGTACTGCATGGATGATGTGATCGTCCTGGAAATCGAGGTGAAGGGCTCAGTGGAACCTTTCCAGGTTCTCCTAGAACCGTATGCCCTCATCATCCCTGGGGAGAACTATATTGGCATAAACGTGAAGAAGAATTTTAAGGTAGGTGGTTGTCTCTCCCCAGCCTAGACTGGTTGAGATGGTGCTGAACTCGGCACAAGTTCCTGGGCTCAGAGGTCTTTGGCCTGATATGTTACCCACAAACCCTGTTGGTGCTGTCGAGTGGCCGGGAATTAGCTGGGAGGGTTTGGAGAGGACCTTTTGTGAGCCCCAAACCCCTCAATCCTTTAGCAAGTACAGTCTCGCAGGGAGCCCGGCTCGGGGTGTGTCTTTCAGATGTGGAACAACAGCAAGTCAGCCATCAGGTACACGTGGGGGAAGATCAGCGACTGTCACATCATTGAGGTGGAGCCCTGCACGGGGACCATCGGTACTTTGGGGACTGCAGGAGGGGCTGGTGGGGGAGGGAGAGCTCGTGGTCACAGGAGCCTGGGCAGGAGTTCGAGGCCCCATGATCAGCTCCAGCCACAGCCCAGCCCTGGCCACGGCGTGAGGAGGGGCCCGATGTCTGGGCCAGCCGCGGACGGAGCCTGCTGCCCCTGCGCGTCTCCCCGCCTCACCTCACCCTTCTTCTCCCAGAGCCCAGCGAGGTCGAGGATTTTGAGTTGAACTTTACCGGGGGTGTCCCTGGCCCGACGAGCCAGAACCTGCTGTGTGAGATCAAAGATTCTCCCACGCCTGTGGTGTTGCACATCGAGGCGGCCTTTAAGGTGCCTGTGATGGGGCTGGGCAGCTAGGCGGGCTGGAAAGGGGGCGCCGGCGTAGGGCACCACGCCCACACCCGGGTGGCCCAGTGACCGGCCCCTCTGGGTGCCTCAGGGGCCGGCCCTGGTCGTCGACGTCTCAGCCCTTCAGTTTGGTTTGCTGCGCCTGGGACAGAAAGCCACCAACTTTATCCAGATCCGGAACCTCAGCCAGCTCCCGGCCGCGTGGGCCATGAAGGAGAGCCAGGCCTCCCTGCAAGAAAGGCAAGAGGACGTAAGTGCTGCGGCGCCGCCCCGCCCCCGGGCGCAGATTAGCCCGGGACTCTGAAGCTGGCACGCTCAGGCTGGGAGAGGACAAGCCTGCCTGGTGACCTCTGCCTGGCTGTGGCCCCAACTCCCCATCCCTCCTTCCGCAGAGCGGAACCCGGAGACTGGATTTTCCTGTTCCTCTCTCTGCCTTCTGACACAGAAATAGGACAAGGGTTTCTCCCTCTGTCAGAGTAGCCAGAGTCAGGAAGAAAGTGGGCAGCTGAGTTGGGAGGGAACCTTCCAGGGCCTCGGGGAAAGGGCAGGCATGCTGCTGGGAGTCCAAGCCTCCCGAGGATCATGCTTGCAGTTTTGAGGACCTGCCACCAGGCGGTGAGCGTGTGACCCAAACCAAAAAGTCTCCGGAAGGAACATCACGGCCACTCAAATGGCACGCTTCCTTTTTCTCTAAAAATAGAAAATATTAAAAGTGGCTAAGTATTTACTGTCAACGTCTAAATTAGGGCATTGTGTCTAAATACCATGTTCAATCCTGAACAAGCCCAAGCCACACCACCAGCAGGCCCAGGAAATCACTGACTCACCACACCCACTCTTCACACGTGGGTGCGGTCGCTGCACGTGTGAGACTCTGGCCAGGTCGAGAGGGTCTGACCCTCCCTCTAGCTGCGGCTCACCCAGGTTCCCCTGCTGCCCGCTTCCTTTCCCCGTGAAAGCTATTCCTCTTCACCTGGTAGCCTTGCTCCCCCTACCCCCCACCCCCCGACCACCAGGCACTCTGAAACTGAAAAGTGAAGATAGTTTTGTATGAGTGGCCAAAACCATTGCCACGGGATCTGTTCCACAGGCTTGGAGTTGATTCTGGATACCCCCAGGGCTCACTGGCCACCCTGCCTGGCTCGGGGAACCAGAGGCTGAAACTGGAACCAGAGGCTGAAACTGGGACGGGCAGGGGGTGGGGGGTGGGGGGGGCAGCTGTTCTCAGTAACCTTTTATTCAAATGAAACCTTGAACAGAAACCCTAGATCAAGAGTAGAGTATGAGCCAGAGGCCCCCTGATCAGGCATCCTGCCTCTCCCCACGTCCCACCCCCCAACTCTAGGACTTCTGGGGAGTCCCTGGGATTTCCCGCCTCCTCACTGGATAGATACAGAGAGGGTTGNTCTTCTTTTCACAGCTATTTGTAAGGCCTCCCCAGACAGCCATTTTGCTTTTTTGCATTTCTTTTCCATGGGGATGGTCTTGATCCCTGTCTCTTGTACAATGTCACAAACCTAAGTCCATAGTTCATCAGGCACTCTATCTATCAGATCTAGTCCCTTAAATCTATTTCTCACTTCCTCTGCGTAATCTTAAGGGATTTGATTTAGGTCATAACTTAATGATCTAGTGGTTTTCCCTACTTTCTTCCATTTAAATCTGAATTTGGCAATAAGGAGTTCACGATCTGAGCCACAGTCAGCTCCTGGTCTTGTTTTTGTTGACTGTATAGAGCTTCTCCATCTTTGGCTGCAAAAATATAATCAATCTGATTTCTGTATTGACTATCTGTCATCTGTTGATGTCCATGTGTAAGAAAATTTAACATTTGTTAAATCTTGATGGTAGCTATACAAGTATTCATTGAAATTTTTCTGAACTTTTCTGTAGATCTGAATTATTTCATAATTAAATATGTCTAAATTAAATTTATTATAGTTATACAATAACTACTCTAAATTGGAAAAAAAAAAAAAAGATGCTGTTAAATGTTAAATTCTCCAAGTCAGGCTTCAGCAATATGTGAACCGTGAACTTCCAGGTATTCAAGCTAGTTTTAGAAAAGTCAGAGGAACTAGAGATCAAATTGCCAACATCTGTTTGATCATTGAGAAAGCAAGAGAGTTCCAGAAAAACATCTATTTCTGTTTCATTGACTATGCCAAAGCCTTTGACTATGTGGATCACAAGATACTGTGGAAAATTTTGAAAGAGATGGGAATAAAAATCACCTGACCTGCCTCTTGAGAAATCTGTATGCAGGTCAGGAAGCAACAGTTAGAACTGGACATGGAACAATAGACTGGTTCCAAACAGGAAAAGGAGTAGATCAAGGCTGTATATTGTCACCCTGCTTATTTAGCTTTACACATTTAGTTACACAATAAGAACATACTTTGCCTTCTGAATCAGTGAGTTGTTTGAAATGTACAAGAGTACACTTTACATTCTAACCACTTTGCATTCTGAATCTATGAGTCAATAGTATTCATTCATATATAAACACATAAATTATGTAGTGTAAATGATTTTATTATCATAAACTGCAGTTAATTTGTTTTATAAGATTATACACTAAATGTTCTCACACTTTACCTCACTCATCCATTTTTAAGTAAACTGGGTTGCTCACAGCTAATGTGTAAGGGAGACCCTGTGAGAAACAATTGAAAACATATATTCCAACCATTATGAATAAGAGAGTGAGATGAACAAATAAAGAAGAAAACCATTTTACCTGATAAGGCCATTCCTTGTTATTTTTCTTGTTTTCAAAATTAACATGGGATATGTCCATATATACTCATAGTAAACTGATATCTTCTTTATCTTGCTTTTGGAAAATACACTGGATCTATTAATGTAAATTATTTTAGAACGTGAAAATAAATGCATATAGTCAGATCCCACAGCATATCTACTGGAGTAAAAAGAACCTGACATAACAAGAAGTTCCATATATCACTTGCACTTCCTGCTGGGAATTTCATCACACCTAATGGGGCAATTGAACTCCTTGAATCTAGAGTCACAATACAGTTGCTTTACTCTAGAGTAGCTGCATATATTGCATTCAATTACCTTAGAGAACTCATGAATTGCAATTTTTGCAGCAGAGGTAATAGATGGCATCATATCCTATATTATGTTAACTTGTCAATCAAATTTATGTGCAATAAACAATAACAAGTTTTAAGAGAACTGATAAACAGACATAACACAATTAATTAGAAAAAAAATGACTTCATTAAAATACTATAACTGTTATTAATTGCCAAATTGCTCTCACGTATGTCCCTTACTATAATGATGTCGATTTGTAAATTCCAGAACATATTAAAATCTGTCTTAATTGTAAAAATTATAATGACATTGTTTACTTAAGAGTATATGTTATTCAAGAGATTTTTCAGGAACAAAAAACTTTTTGAGGAAGAATGAGCCATTTAGCAGTACTGCCTGAAAGAAGTGTTTTAAGGGCACAAGAGATCACTTCTATATCACTTCAGCTTTGAGTCTTGAATTTCAACCACACAATTTGGGTTCTTTTGTATGTTTTATTATTTCATTTGAAAATAGTTTCAATTTGCAGCAAAAGTGCAAGAATAAAAAAAGTACAAAGAAGACTTTTACTAATGACCTATTATAAATATTTTACTTCATTTGCTCTACTTTGTTGTCCAGTCACTTAGCCATGTACAACTCTTTGCAACCCCATGAATTGCAGCACACCAGGCTTCCCTGTCCTTCACCATTTCCTGTTTGTTCAAACTCATGTCCATTGAATCAGTGATGCCATCCAATCACCTCATCCTCTGTCATCCCCTTCTCCTCCTGCCTTCAATCTTTTCCAGCATCAAGGTCTTTTCCAATGAGTCGGCTCTTCGACTCAGGTGACCAAAATACTGGAGCTCCAGCTTCAGCATCAGTCCTTCCAATGGATATTCAGGGTTGATTTCCTTTAGGATTGACTGATTCATTTTCCTTGCTATCCAAGGGACTCTCAAGAGTCTTCTCCAGCACCACAGTTTGAAAGCATCAATTCTTCGGTGCTCAGCCTTCTTTACAGTCCAACTCTCAACATCTGTGCATGACTGCTGGAAAAACCCATAGCTTTGACTATATGGACATTTTGTTGTTAAAATGATGTCTCTGCTTTTTAATACTTGTCTAGGTTTGTCATAGCTTTCTTCCAGGGAGCAAGCATCTTTTAATTTATTTGCTCTCAATCTCACTCTCTTTCTCTCTCAAATGAAATAAATACATGGAATAAATATGTAAAACATATAAAATATTTTTTTCAGAGACATATTGGAGTAAAATTCTATACATCATGGCCCTTTTGTTGTCATTGTTTAGTCAGTAAGTTGTGTTCAACTCTTTTGGGACCCCATGGACTGTAGCCTGCCAGGCTTCCTCTGTCCATGGCATTTTCCAGGCAAAAATACTGAAGTAGGTTGCTATTTCTTTCTCCAACTGGTCTTCCTGACCCAGGGGTTGATCCCAAGTCTTTTGCATGGCAGGTGAATTCTTTACCACTGAGCCACCCTTACTAACCCCTAACTATTTCTGAGGCATTTTTTAAGAATAAGAAATTACTCTTACATTACAACAATATACTTATCAGTTTCAATAACAGTTAAAATTGACATAATATTTACCTAATTTACCATTTTATTACAATTTTGTCAATTGACCCAAATAACATCCTTTAAAATATTTTTATTTTTTTCTAACCCACAATACATTTAATATCAGCTACTTCATTTTGCTGTGGCTTCTGATCTTTGTGAAATGTATATTATTATAAATGTATATATAAATATCTCCTGGATGACACAGCATTAAAATAATTTTAACAATCATTACTGATAAAATGAAGAAAAACAACAAATTTTAAAAGCTCATAAAATCTTGTTCATAGAATTATTTCATTTATTCTTTTTCATTTTCAAGAAATCTTCTCCCAACAAACTTCTTAAAATTATATTTTACACTCCTTTTTTTTTTTTAACGTATAAATAGGTCAATTTTCTGTCAACTGTCTTTTGGCTTCACAGATCCAGGCAAAACATTAGTGCAGTCTGTTGATGACTTCTGAAATCCAATGATCTCCTTGTACTGTAACTCTTCCTGATCGTAACTTCAGAACTTTTTCTTGTTTACTATCACCTTGATATTAGAATCTGTCTCTTACTTTGTCCCATTGATCCTGGTTCCCCTTTTTTATTTCCCTACTTTTATGATCAGCTTTACCCATCTCATTTGCTGCCTCATATTTGTTCAGTCTTAAAAACTGAGCTTTCAAACCTGCCTTTTTTGCAGTGTGGCAAACCCAAGGACTCAACAATTACCATCATGTAAACAAAGTCACCGATGCAATGGACATGGACTTGGGCAAACTTGGGAAGATGATAAGAGACAGGGAGGCCTGGCATATTGCAGTTCATGGGGTCAAAAAGAGTCGGACATGACTGGGCAACTGAACAACAACAAAACAAATTCGAAACAGATAACAAAAATCGAATCCACCCTGGATTTCAGCATTCCACTTTCAACTTGTCCCATCAGTACTTTAAATTCATTACATGCATGTTGCTGATGGTATGCCCTTGCAAGCTGACCTCACCCTTGCTCTGCTTCTTGTATTGTTCCACTTAGCTTTCAGAATAACTGAGACTTACTCATCACTCTTGCCCCTAACAACACCCAGGTTTCCCATTTCAAGCCATTCCATCTTGTTAAAAATCTAACTCATTATCACCACTCAAAACTATTACTCAAGTCCAAGTCCTTTAAACCTTTTAACTCCTTTATGTGATCTCTATGAATCCATTTCTCTCCTTTTTCTTATTATATTAATAACATTAATCTAACTATAAGATCCTTTCACAACAGTATTCTTGCAGAGTACTTCTGATCATATTAATTCCATATTGAAAAAAAAAAAAAAAGTTCTTCTCTGCATAGAGAATAAAGTACAAGGTTTTTGACCTGGTCATTAAATGCTTCAATGATATTGGCATCAATACATCACTGAAGGGTTTTTGTTTTTGTTTTTTAAACTATTCTGTAATGTACTATATATTGTATTCTCTCCATGTATCTCTCATATCTTTTTTTTTCTGTCTCTCCACGTTATCACATTTCAAAACCCANTTCAATGATATTGGCATCAATACATCACTGAAGGGTTTTTGTTTTTGTTTTTTAAACTATTCTGTAATGTACTATATATTGTATTCTCTCCATGTATCTCTCATATCTTTTTTTTTCTGTCTCTCCACGTTATCACATTTCAAAACCCAAAGCAAATGTCTCCTTAGTCAAGCAGTTCCCTTTAAAGTTGCTGAATGGAATTAATCTCTGTAACCTAAGAGATAGGGCTTCCCTGGTGGCTCAGAGGGTAAAGCGTCTGCCTGCAATGCAGGAGACCCAGGTTCAATCCCTGGGTGGGGAAGATCCCCTAGAGAAGGAAATGGCAACCCACTGCAGTATTCCTGCCTGGAGAATCCNGCTTCCCTGGTGGCTCAGAGGGTAAAGCGTCTGCCTGCAATGCAGGAGACCCAGGTTCAATCCCTGGGTGGGGAAGATCCCCTAGAGAAGGAAATGGCAACCCACTGCAGTATTCCTGCCTGGAGAATCCCATGGACAGAGGAGCCTGATGGGCTATAGTCCAAGGGGTCGCAAATAGTCGGACACGACTGAGAGACTTCCCTAACCTAAGAGATTCCACTTAAATTGCATAGATATGCTATAGTTTAGGAAATATATATATATGTGTATGTACATATATAACATGTATACATATAGTATGTATACCATATCTATATATGCATACACACATATAGGCACAATCATATATATATCTGTGCATATAATAAACATATATGTAAGCATATATATGTATGTGTGCTTGATAGGTATTTGTTTCTTATGCTAATGTGTTAATAAAGTAGGTAAAATACCAGATTATGAACTTTTAGTTGGGAAAGTATTTGTTACATAGGAATTTTAGTTTTACAATTATTTATTGTAATTATATTTGAGTTTTCCAGGTAGGAAAATTATCTCCACTCATTTTCCAAATTATGACAATTTTATATTTGAATTCTACTAGCTTTCCAATTGCCAGTATAAGCCCTCTGAACTCCCAGTGAGCAGATGTTGAAACACACTAGAGATCCATTACATGGACACTTTCATACATGTCCCCAGTTCCCCCTGAGAAGCATGGTGGCTAATCCTGTTGTAAGAACTCACTAACATCAGATGCTGCAATTGAGATGAAGTTCCAAAAGTTAATGAACTATACATATGACTATAAACAGCAGCATGTTTTCCTTCAGCAATCAGTTTTTCTATAGTAGAGAGACTTCAGATCAGTGAAAGAACCTTTCTCAAGATTTAATCTCTAAGGAGGCTTTCAAGTCAACGAGCTTTCATGAGAGGTGACTGTCAATTACTGATGGTGACAGTGGTACAGATTTCATACAAATATATTTATTTACCCTGAAAATACTTAGGAGTTTACAAAGTTCAAGGTCTTTAGTTATACCTTCACCATTTCATAGTTTATTCCATACTGAGCATAAGGTATGAAGTGAAGTGAAAGTTGCTCAGTCATCTCTGACGCTTTGTGAACCCATGGACTGTATAGCCCATCAGGATCCCCCGTCCATGGAATTCTCCAGGCAAGAATACTGGAGTGGATTACCATTCATTTCTCCAATAAAGTGTGACATACTATAATTTAGTAATTATTAAACTTGAGAGTGCATCAAAATACTCAGAGGGCTTATTAAAACACTGCAGAGGAAGTAGTTAGATTCAGTTGCTCAGTTGTATTCAACTCTTTGCAACCCCATGGACTGCAGCACACCAGGCTTCCCTGTCCATCACCAACTCCTGTAGTCTACTCAAATTCATGTCCATTGAGTTGGTGATGCCATCCAACCATCTCATCCTCTGTCATCCCCTTCTCCTCCTGCCTCCAATTTTTCCCAGCATAAGAGTCTTTTCAAATGAGTCAGTTCTTCATAGCAGGTGGCCAAAGTATTGGAGTTTCAGCTTTAGCATCATTTTTTTGAATGGATATTCAGGACTGATTTCCTTTAGGATGGACTGGTTGGATCTCCAAAGGACTCTAAAGAGTCTTCTCCAACACTACAGTTCAAAAGCATCAATTCTTCAGCGTTCAGCTTTCTTTATGGTCCAACTCTCACATCCATACGTGACTACTGGAAAAACCATAGCTTTGACTAGATGGACCTTTGTTGGCAAAGTAATGTCTCTGCTTTTTAATATGTGGTCTGGAGAAGGCAATGGCACCCCACTCCAGTACTCTTGCCTGGAAAATCCCATGGGCGGAGGAGCCTGGTAGGCAGCAGTACATGGGGTCATGAAGAGTCAGACACAACTGAGCGACTTCACTTTCACTTTTCACTTTCATGCATTGGAGAAGGAAATGGCAACCCACTCCACTGTTCTTGCCTGGAGAATCCCAGGGGCGGGGAGCCTGGTAGGCTGCTGTCTATGGGGTCATAGAGAGTCAGACACGACTGAAGCAACTTAGCAGGTTGATCATAGCTTTCCTTCCAAGAAGTAAGAGTTTTTAATTTCATGACTGTAGTCACCACCTGCAGTGATTTTGGAGCCCCCCAGAATAAACTCTCTCACTGTTTCCATTGTTTCTGCCATCTAATTGCCATGAAGTGATGGGATCAGATGCCATGATCTTAGTTTTCTGAATGTTGAGTTTTTTGTTTTTTTGTTTTTTATTTTACTTTACAATACTCTATTGGCTTTGCCATTAGTGGATTCATGTTGATGAATGTTGAGTTTTAAGTCAAGTTTTTCACTCTCCTCTTTCACTTTCATCAAGAGGCTTTTTAGTTCTTCTTTGCTTTCTGCCTTAAGGGTGGTGTCATCTACATATCTGAGGTTATTGATATCAGTGAGACGGGTTATTACTACAGTTATTGATTTAGTAAGTCTTTAAGGTGTGAGAACTTAAATTTTAGTGGGATGATATAATCTGCATTTCTAACATGCTGTATGTGATATTGATGCTGCTGGTCTGAGTACAACACTGAGAATCACTGCTTTGGTTCTTTGGTTTCAATTTGGTCTTGTATTGAAACCTAGAGAGTTTTAACATACCACCCTTTCACCTCTCCCTTCCCATTCTGATCCAAGTCCCTGAAATTCTGAATGGTATAGGGTGTGGCCTGGTCATAGGAATTTTTAAGGGAGGTGATTCATAGTTGGAGATATGCTAATTAGCCTTTAAAGGGTTATTTTATATATTCATTAGGAAATCAATCCTCAAGACTTAAATAAGGACAGGACATATCTTGAACAAATTAAGAGAATTTTACAATGATATTTTATTTCTATTCCACATCAGCAAAGCCTTTTGTGGGGCAATAAAAACTCCTAAAGAATACACACTATGTATATGAAATGGCTACTGCTAAAATTAAAAAAATAATATTTACAGCCTTTCTCTTTGGAAGAAAAGTTATGAGAAAACTAAACAATATATTTTTAAAAAAGCAGAGACATTATTTTGCCTACAAAGGTCCCTATGCTCAAAGCTATGGCTTTCCCAGTAGTCATGTACAGATGTGAGAGTCGGACCATAAAATAAAGCTAAGCACCAAAGAACTGATGCTTTCAAAACCCAGCATGGAGAATACTCTTGAGAGTCTCTTAGACAGCAAGGTGATCCAACCAGTCCATCCTAAAGGAAATCAGTCTTGAATATTCACTGGAAAGACTGATGCTGAAGCTGAAACTCCAATACTTTGGCCACCTGATGTGAAGAGCCAACTCATTGGAAAAGACCTTGATGCTGGCAAAGACTGAAGACAGAAGTAGAAGGGGATGCCAAAGGATGAGATGATTGGATGGCATCACCGACTTAACAAACATGAGTTTGAGCAAACTCTGGGAGATGGTGCTAAAGGAAAGCTTGGCATGCTGCAGTCGAGGGAGTTGCAAACAGTTGGACACTACTGAACAACTGAACAACAACAATAGTATTCATTATCTGATCAGGAATTCATAGAACCAAGTTTCTTTATATTAGTACTTTTTTCACCAAGAGGTCTTATTTAAATAGAATCTTATCCTCAGAGTTCCTGGAAGTGGGACTCCTGAGTTTCACTTCTATTTTTAAAAAGTTTCCCGGGGATGATGGCCAGGTACCATGCCCTAAGGAGAATTACTTTGAAAATGAGAAATTCATCAAGACTCACAGTAAAAAGGCAGTTCTTGATATGTCAATCAGCGAGACAAGTTATCTTGAACTTCTCACCCAATTGCTTTCAGGTGAATCAGGAATCATTAGCGAAGGTCACATGGGTATGTATATAAGATAGAGACATTATATACTAATTCTGTATTAACTAACTATGAGCATATTAAAGGCTTACAGTTATATAATACATACTGAAGTTCTTCTTTTGAATTACTGGCACAAAAGGTATGCCAAATACATCATACATATTAAATAATTTGGTGGATTTGATTTAACCCAGATCCCTTTTTAACTCTTTAGAAATGATCTGGATTTCTAGTCAGAGGAAAATAAGATGTCAGTGAGTATCTGTCTTTATCACTGTCATGCTACCAAACCAACAAGTAGATTTGGGGGGGTATCTATTATTGAAATATCTAAGTTTTTCGATGAACGAATGCTGAAACCTTTGAGTAGCCCCAAATTTGAGAATTGCTATTTACCTTATAATTTACCCATTCATTAATCAATGAACCAAACATTCTGCTAGTTGTTAATGGTAAAATTGTCACCAATTAAAAATAAAAGATATTATGCCTGTCTTCATGGAAGTTAATGGGGAAGTAGGCATTAATCAACTAATTTACTAGGTACATCATTACAAACTGATATTATAATGAGAAAGTTTGTAAATAATTTACATATTATGGACAATGTTTGAATACACACAAAACTACCTTGTGCTATCAAAGCTGGATAACCTGAAGGAGATAACAAACATATCAATAGATGTTTGAGTGACTGGTACATCAGGACAAGAAGGTTTAAATCTCTGCCTCAACAAAATTATAAGTCAGTATGTGTCACTGACCTTCAGGGAATATTTATAATGATACTAACTATGGGTATCAGAGCCAGAGAGGCCAAGGATCTACTATGCTTGGCCAAGGTGATATTTAAAGGGATATTTGCAATCTTAGGTAAAATTGCCTCTCATCAATTAAGAATTACAGGCCAATTTTTGTTTTCAATCAAAATCAATATATGTGACATTTTATAAACCACCATGACTAATTTAAGTTAAATAGCTTTAATTCAAGAAATTATACTAATATTTGTACTCTAAATATGGTTGAGGATCCCAAGAAATATGTTTTCAAGTAATTCACTGTTGAATACAGCAATGATTTTAAATTACTGGTAATATAGGAGAAGGCTGGAAGCAACAGTTAGAACTGGACATGGAACAACAGACTGGTTCCAAATAGGAAAAGGAGTATGTCAAGGCTGTATATTGTCACCCTGCTTATTTAACTTATATGCAGAGTACATCATGAGAAACGCTGGACTGGAAGAAACACAAGCTGGAATCAAGATTTCCAGGAGAAATATCAATAACCTCAGATATGCAGATGACACCACCCTTATGGCAGAAAATGAAGAGGAGCTAAAAAGTCTCTTGAGGAAAGTGAAAGAGGAAAGCGAATAAGTTGGCTTAAAGCTCAACATTCAGAAAACGAAGATCATGGCATCCTGTCCCATCACTTCATGGGAAATAGATGGGGAAACAGTGGAAACAGTGTCAGACTTTATTTTGGGGNAAAAGCCTCTTGATGAAAGTGAAAGAGGAGAGCGAATAAGTTGGCTTAAAGCTCAACATTCAGAAAACGAAGATCATGGCATCCTGTCCCATCACTTCATGGGAAATAGATGGGGAAACAGTGGAAACAGTGTCAGACTTTATTTTGGGGGGGCTCCAAAATCACTGCAGATGGTGACTGCAGCCATGAAATTAAAAGACGCTTAGTCCTTGGAAGAAAAGTTATGACCAACCTAGATAGCATATCCAAAAGCAGAGACATTACTTTGCTGACTAAGGTCTGTCTAGTCAAGGCTATGGTTTTTCCTGTGGTCATGTATGGATGTGAGAGTTGGACTGTGAAGAAGGCTGAGCGCCGAAGAATGGATGCTTTTGAACTGTGGTGTTGGAGAAGACTCTTGCGAGTCCCTTGGACTGAAAGGAGATCCAACCATTCCACTCTGAAGGAGATCAACCCTGGGATTTCTTTGGAAGGAATGATGCTAAAGCTGAAACTCCAGTACTTTGGCCACCTCATGAGAAGAGTTGACTCATTGGAAAAGACTCTGATGCTGGGAGGGATTGAGGTCAGGAGGAGAAGGGGATGACCGAGGATGAGATGGCTGGATGTCATCACGGACTCGATGGACGTGAGTCTGAGTGAACTCCGGGAGATGGTGATGAACAGGGAGGCCTGGCGTGCTGCGATTCATGGGGTCGCAAATAGTCAAACACGACCGAGTGACTGAACTGAACTGATAGGAGAAGGCAGGCTTATCTATGTTTACATACTTCATATTTTGCAATGCTTTCACTGAAATATAATACAGACTGAAAATGGCATAAAATAAAAGTGCACAGGTCAAGGAATTTTTACAAAATAAACACAGTGATTTAAAAAGATTTAGAAGATAATGCCAATCTTTCCACCACATTGTACCAATTTAAACTCCATATGGCAATAGATGAGTATCCCAGTGACTTCTTATTCTTGCTCACTCTCAATATTTTCCTCCATTTTAGTCATTCTGGTGAAGTATAGTAGCACTGGATAAAATTGTGGTTTCATTTTACTTGTCTTTGGGTGTTCTTTTCCTTATGAGTTTTTTTTTTTTTTTTAACTTTTGCATTGTCTGTCTTTTATTTCTTGATTGGCAGAAGTTTAATATGTAGTTTAGTACAAGTACCTTGTAAACTATATGAATTGCAAGTATTTCCTCCCGTTCTGTGGGATTTTTTTCATTATGGTGACTTTGCCTTCCCAGCACTCTATCTTCTACTCTGCAGCTTCAAAATCTGGGAAATGCATAAAGGCAAAACCCTGCTGTTTATTTGAGCCCTCTGAAGTCACCAATTCTGTCATTCCAGCCCCACGAGTCCACCATTTTGTGGTTTCCCCATCCCATGACTCCTAGTAGTAATCTTCTGCTCTGAAAAATCTCTGGTCCTCATTACCTGAACAGCTCTTTGGTGCCATTATTCTTTTTAACAATTTCTTCCAGCTTTTCCATTTTTTCTCAGTTGGATCTTTTAGGTTTCAGAGGCCACACTATACTACCTGGACGTAGATGCTCCATACCACATACCTAAACTTAATTTATAAAGTTCATCAAATATGGCTATAAATCTGTGAGAGACTAGATTACTGACTCAATTTCTGAGTTGGGAATGATGAAGAATACACAGTTCAAAGTAGACAGTGATACTTAAGAATAAAGATGGCAATTTAAAAAGCAAACCTTTAGAGATCAGATTATAATTTGAATTGTTTATTCTTATTTGTGTTTCGCTTTGTGGTCTGACATGTTTTTAAGAAGTAAAACATAGCAGCCATTTGGGAGCCAAGAAACACAGTTTTTATAGTCTGTCCTGTAAATAATAAACTACCATTTCATTTTTCTGGACCTCTATCTTTCTGACCTATAAAATGAAAGCATTTATGTGCATGTAAGGTATAACTGACAAATAGCATTAAGTTATCTGCAGGTGTACAATGTAATGATACAATGTTTGTATATTTTGTTAAATGATCACTGCAATTATCTACTTAATACCATCATCATATGTGGTTACAACTTTTTCTCGTGATGATAACTTTTAAGATCTACAAGTCTCTTAGGAATATTAAATATGAAATACAGTATTATAAACAGGAAAATCCCCTGGGGGAAGGCATGGCAACTCATTCCAGTATTCTCTCCTGGAGAAACCCATGGACAGAGGAGCCTGGCCCGCTATAGTCCATAGGGTCACAGTCACTTAGTGAAGCAACTTAGTAGCATCATTAGCTATAGACACCATGATATACATTATAGCTCCATGACTTTATTTTAGAAATTTGTACTTTGTGATTCCCATCACCCATTACACTTACCTCTCAGCTCCTAGTAAGATGTGAACTTTAAGGTAAATCAACTACAGGATCTTTTTTTGAATCTTTAAAAATTGGTTTCTGCAATATGTTCACATGGTTCTCATTTGCAACTTATTTTTGAGTCTGAATAACAAAACTGAAAATACTTGTCATTTTGGGCAAAAGAAGAGGCAAATAAAGGACTAATTACTCTCCAAATTCATTGCTGGTTTGATATGACTGATAAGTTCAGTTCAGTTCAGTTCAGTTGCTCAGTCGTGTCCGACTCTTTGCGACCCCATGAATTGCAGCACGCCAGGCCTCCCTGTCCATTACCAAATCCCAGAGTTCACTCAGACTCACGTCCATCGAGTCCGTGATGACATCCAGCCATCTCATCCTCGGTNTTGGAATGAAAATTGACCTTTTCCAGTCCTGTGGCCACTGCTGAGTTTTCCTAATGTGCTGGCATATTGAGTGCAGCACTCTCACAGCATCATCTTTCAGGATTTAAAACAGCTCAACTGGAATTCCATCACCTCCATTAGCTTTGTTTGTAGTGATGCTTTCTAAGGCCCACTTGACTTCACATTCCAAGATGTCTGGCTCTAGATTAGTGATCACATCATCATGATTATCTGGGTCATGAAGATCTTTTTTGTACAGTTCTTCCATGTATTCTTGCCACCTCTTCTTAATATTTTCTGCTTGTGTTAGGTCCAGACCATTTCTGTCCTTTACTGAGCCCATCTTTGCATGAAATGTTCCCTTGGTATCTCTAATTTTCTTGAAGAGATCTCTAGTGTTTCCCATTCTGTTGTTTTCCTCTATTTATTTTCATTGATCACTGAAGAAGGCTTTCTTATCACTTCTTGCTATTCTTTGGAACTGCCTTCAGATGCTTATATCTTTCCTTTTCTCCTTTGCTTTTCACCTCTCCTTTTCACAGCTATTTGTAAGGCCTCCCCAGACAGCCATTTTGCTTTTTTGCATTTCTTTTCCAGGCGGATGATCTTGATCCCTGTCTCCTGTACAATGTCACGAATCTCATTCCATAGTTCATCAGGCACTCTATCTATCAGATCTAGGCCCTTAAATCTATTTCTCAGTTCCATTGTATAATCATAAGGGATTTGATTTAGGTCATACCTGAATGGTCTAGCGGTTTCTCCTACTTTCTTCAATTTAAGTCTGAATTTGGTAATAAGGAGTTCATGATCTGAGCCACAGTCAGCTCCTGGTCTTGTTTTTGTTAACGTAGGGTATTTTGGGGGGGGCATTTTAAAATATAATATAGAGAGTAGTATAGCATGATAATTAATATAATATAATATGGAGAGATAGAATATCATGACTCTAGAGCCAGAAGTTTCAAGTCCAAGTGCCAGCTTCAACACGTCCTAAATGTGTGACCATGGGTCTCTTGCTTAACCACTATGTGAATATTTTATATAAACATATATAATGGATTAATATATGTAAAATTCTCACAACTATGTCAAATAAGAATTAATATAAAGTTGCTTAAAAATAGATAAAAATTTATTTGTGTGTATACACACACATTTTACAAGATACAATTCACAGGGAAACATTTTGATATTATTTTTAATGACAAAAACTAAATAATTGTTCCTAGTGGATAATTTGTTTATTTTTTTTCTGCAAAAGTTAAACAACTGAATGTAGCCATGAAAATGCATTGCTTCTTGGAGAAGAATCTTGGAGCAATGCATTGCTTCACTAAATATGCATATCTGAGGTAAATTTTCCATTTATCTTCAGTAGGCCTCTGTTTTCTTAGTTCAGAATATGTCTCCATTGGACTCACAGTGTCACAGAAAAGGAAAAATCAAAACAAAATAATCATTCCTCTGAAAATCTGCTCTCAATATTGAATAATCTTGAAACAATTTCCCCCCTTAGGGGAGAATAAAGAGTTTAGAGAGCTACTTTCATTATTTTTCACATTTTTCTGTCTTTTTTTCAAGTCTCAGTCAGACCCCTAAACTAAAATCCAGAAATACATCAAGAAAGGCAGATCTGATGTTGGGAATAAGAAGCCTTAAATCCTTACATCTATCCTCACTTCAGGTCCCCTGCAACGGTTCCCTTATCACTTGGTGTTCTTTAGTCCCTTGCAGAATCTGGCTTCGTAGTCTGAAGAGTGACAGAGAAGGAACTTAGAAAGATTTAGGTAGAATTGAAGCCCAGTCTGTATTATCCGAAGCACCATATTAGAAACAATAGCACTTTATTTCGAACTGCCCTGCATCTTAAACTCTTTTTTGTTTTCTTCTCCCTAAAGCAGAAAATTAGAACTGTCAAGTTTTCAGTGGTAGTTGTTTTGTTTTGATTTACTTTCAAATTTGCTACAGACTGTTTTGAAATCAGTAGACTGAAACTTCATTTATAGGAACTTGTAATCATGGGAGTTGAAATGGCTTCTCAGACCAAGTCTTTTTTTCCCCACTTTTCTTTCTTCTGAGTCCTATTCCCCAGAAGCCCAGGATTTTTGTTATAAAGTTTCTCACAATGTATTTCCATATACTTAGTTTCTGTTCAGTTTTGTTTAGAGGCCTCATCTTGAGTTTTTTCATCTCAGAATTCTATATGGGTCTCACTTTGCTTTCAAGAAAGAAGCCAAAGTTTGAAGTTTTATCTCTAGTTGAATTTGAATGAAGCAGTTTTTGAGATCCAGGATAAAAGGACTTTGCCTAGAATTTGATCAGATCATGAAGAATTCACACTAACTTCTGTTTTATTTTATTTTATATTTTGGATCAAGATTAAACTGTAACAAAATGAAGCTCGGAGAAGAGGGTGTGCTAGGAGTGAATTGAACACATAATATGAAATGGTTATAGGCACTAGAGTGTCAAACTTACGAATGATACTCAAGAGCATATTGACATTCCATCTAGATTTCTCTGGGATCAATTTTATCTTTGTTGCATTTACTTCCACCTCTCACCTTCTGTGTGTTTTTGCTTTTAATACTCAATACCTGTAGCTTTTCTTCAGCAAGTGTCCCTGAAGCTATGAAACCTGCTTTCTCTTTACTTCTGAAGCCTGGAAGCCTGCATTTGCCTGGGACTCCACTGTACTGTAGCTCAGACAGTAAAGAGTCTGCCTGTAATGCGGGAGACCTGGGTTTGATCCCTGGGTTGGGAATATCCCCTGGAGAAGGAAATGGCAATGCATTCCAGTATTCTTGCCTAGAAAATCCCATGGATGGAGGAACCTGGTGGGCAACATACTATGAGGTCGCAAAGAGTCGGACACGACTAAGCAACTTCACTTTCACTTTTCTTTCCGCTGTCCCCTAGGTGTCTTGGCCCTTAACTAATTACTGACACATGCAAGGTCAGCTCTCTTTGCTTCAGGATGCACAACTCTTAGTATAACTTACATTGTAGTCATGCCCTGCAGAGTCTGAAGCTGCCCCTTTCAGAAGACCTTGCCTGAGATATCATTCTTAATTGGCTTCCCATCCCCTTGTTCAACTTTCCTCACTCTTACTACTTTTCCCTTAACAAGTCTAGGCAACACATTTTCATTATAGTTACTGCTTCTGGTTTACTGTACCTAATACAAAGACAAGACAGATTATGAATGTCATCATTCACACACCTTCATTCAACAAATATTTATTAAGAGCTTTCATTGTAAAAGTGCTGAGAAAAAAAGACAGAAGATTTTAGGGGAGAGCCTTTTAGTCAATGACTTCATATGTAATTAGTTTGTTGCTAGTTATAATAAGTGCTGTGAAACAGAACATGTGGCTTTCTAAATTGCGTTCATCAGAAGAAAATGGTTTATACCTATTCAAAGAGGCCTCAATGGACAGATCTGGGGAAAATGGATGGAAGCTACAAGAAGAGAGATTTCATCTGAATACGATAAAGAAATTTTTAGCTCTGTCTAGGGATGGAAATGGGCTCCTATGAAAGATAAGGACTCCTCATCAATGAAGGTGTTTGTTAAGCCTCAACATCATTCACTGTTTTATCCATGAGACTCAAGCTTCTGTTAGACAAGATGTAGTTTTAGACCCTCACTCGACTCATTATGGTGACGGCACATAGTGATGAGAGAAAACAGCTCACAAGATACTGAAGGATTGCAGTTTGTCAACTGGCAGTAAATACCAGGGGGGTGTTCAGTGAAAAAGCTGACTGTCAAAAAATATTTAATAATCTTGCCATACAGTCTTTGCCATATTCAAAAATGACTTTCTGTCATTATGATAGACCTCCATAAAATAAAAATAAAATCTATACTTATTCATAGAGTTGCTTTCCATACATTCAAAATATGGATGTAACATAGGCTTTTAAGACCCTGATATCATGATAGAAAGAAGGCAACTTGAGATCTGATGGCACTGATATTATCATACAAACTGTCTTCTGTTGGACATTCACATTACATGAATATGATATGTCTTAAGTGCTATTGGGTAGATAACCACTATGGGTCTTCAGTAAAATAAACATATTTAAACCAGAAATAATGTGATATGTATTCGTGTTCCATATAATATAGAGAGCAAAATATATAAAATGAATGCTGCTGCTGCTGCTGCTAAGTTGTTTCAGTCGTGTCCAACTCTGTGAGACCCCACAGACAGAAGCCCACCAGGCTCCCCCATCCCTGGGATTCTCCAGGCAAGAATACTGGAGTGGGTTGCCATTTCCTTCTCCAATGCATGAAACTGAAAAGTGAAAGTGAAGTCGCTCAGTCATGTCCAACTCTTCACAACCCCATAGACTGCAGCCTACCAGGCTCCTCCGCCCATAGAATTTTCCAGGCTTTAATAATTAAATAATGTCTGGCACAAACAGTAAAAAAAAAAATTTATTATAAAAGTGGCATACACATATATAATGTACATAGAAAGAGTATTCTTGCAAATGGTAATCATTCTTCATGAATTAGTTTTATTTATTTTTAGAATAATTATTTCTTTAAATTAGCAGAAAATTTTCCAGGCAAGAGTACTAATGGCAGATTTCTATGACCAATCACTGATATTTCACTTTTAGCTAAAATCACAAAAGAAGAATTATTTTATATCACATTCTCTTAGGTTATGAAAATATTTTATTATTACAACGTTTTAGATGTTTTGGAGAATAAGAAAAACAACTCAAAAGCTTCAAGTGAATAACTGAAATTTTCTAACCAAGCAGCCAATGCCTAAAAGTCCATGAGATCATTTCTGCATTAATGAGATTTCAATGTGCTTTATGTCTTTGCTGCCCGCCACCTAACCAGTGTCTTTCTACCCCATCCTTTGTCACCACTTCTGGAGCCATTGTGATTTTGCTCTAGTATAAATCATCCTCATTAGATGAACTAGATTATGTTGATGAGTTCAGCTTGATCTAGATTTATGAAGTGACACAAAGTTTGAAATCTCAATTTATTCCAGTCCTATGCATCATCTTCTGTGAACAGTTTTATGATGTGGTAATTGGGCAATAGTTCAGCATTCTGATAGCCCCAGGAGATTCAATTCTACTACTAAAGAACATTTAAGAAGAATAACCATTCTGTTAAAGAATACCCCAAATATCAATGCATTTATTTTACTTTATTTTTTAAACTGAGAAATACTTCAATTCCTTTTTTTTTTTTCCTTTTCAGTCGACGTTGTTCAAACTTGGAGCACTGACTCACCAAAGGGTTATCTAGAAGGCGTCAAGCTCCACTGGACTAGATAAGTTCTGTACATCACTGATTACCACCCTGATGACTTCTTTATTCAGGCCTGGAAGTCAGATTTGCTTCTTTGTATAGAAACTACAGGACCGACAGCACACAATGAATCATGCCTAACAACATGCTGACAAGCTGGCAAGAGACAGCCTGTACAGTGACAAATACAGCTGACAACAAGTGTACACATCTGTTTGGTAGATTTATGAGAAAGGAATACAAACAAGAAGAAGATGGGTTCTTTGATTTTATAAGAGAATTTAGAGGCTCTTTTCTTTCTATCCAAATACCAGCAACATAAGGAATACATATTAGCCCTCAAGAATTATTTATTACAGGCACAACTACATTACAAATGGTATGTGCAGATTAGCATTTTGATTATCAAACTGCTGTTCCAAATATCTAATGAACAGATATTAGAATAGCTCTTAAAAATACTGATTATACACACATTGATGCTGCTATTTTTAACACCTGCTTGTACTAAATTATAAATCAGTTTCCATAGCCTTCCTTAAAGGTTAAAGTGAAGCATATAAAATGTATATAATCTTACCAGATTTTCTCAGGGAGACAGAAACCCTAGCCTTTATTTTTGGGTTCAATTTTGGGGCTTAAATAAATAAAATTTAAAAGAAGGTCAATAGATTCAAATGCCCATAATTAGGTGTTCAAACAGCTTATGCAGTAATCAAGGTGCTCTCACAAAACATCATTTCTCAACCAGACTGCTAACTCCAACATTTGCATTTGTCTATAAAATAAATGTTCTGCTATCAACACAATTAGTTCAAAGCACCAAAATTTTGACAGTTCTGGAACAAGTTTCTAAGTAAATATTATATATATATATAATAGTAATAACAAAAAAGGCCACCAATAAAAAAATAATAAATCTATTCAGAGCAGTTGAAATTCCCCTCCCCCTTGCAGGAGATTATATATCAGACTGAAAATGATTGGAGCACAGATAAACTTTCACAAATGGTAATGTGGACTGGAAAGTGTCAGTTTTCATTCCAATCCCAAAGAAACGCAATGCCAAAGAATGCTCAAACTGCCACACAATTGCACTCACCTCACACACTAGTAAAGTAGTGCTCAAAATTCTCCAAGCCAGGCTTCAGCAATACGTGAACTGTGAACTTCCAGATGTTCAAGCTAGTTTTAGAAAACGCAGAGGAATCAGAGATCAAATTGCCAACATCCGCTGGATCATTGAAAAAGGAAGAGAGTTTCAGAAAACATCTACTTCTGGTTTATTGACTATGCCAAAGCCTTTGACTGTGTGGGTCACAATGAACTGTGGAAAATTCTGAAAGAGATGGGAATACGAGACCACCTGACCTGCCTCTTGAGAAACCTATATGCAGGTCAGGAAGCAACAGTTAGAACTGGACATGGAACAACAGACTGGTTCCAAATAGGAAAAGGAGTACATCAAGGCTGTACATTGTCATCCTACTTATATAACTTATATGCAGAATAAATCATGAGAAATGCTGGGCTGGATGAAGCATGAGCTGGAATCAAGATTGCCAGGAAAATATCAATAACCTCAGATATGAAGATGACACTACCCTATGGCAGAAAGTGAAGAGGAACGCAAAAGCCTCTTGATGAGAGTGAAAGAGGAGAGTGGAAAAGTTGGCTTAAANTATGCAGAATAAATCATGAGAAATGCTGGGCTGGATGAAGCATGAGCTGGAATCAAGATTGCCAGGAAAATATCAATAACCTCAGATATGAAGATGACACTACCCTATGGCAGAAAGTGAAGAGGAACGCAAAAGCCTCTTGATGAGAGTGAAAGAGGAGAGTGGAAAAGTTGGCTTAAAGCTCAACATTCAGAAAACGAAGATCATGGCATCCGATCCCATCACTTCATGGGAAATAGATGGGGAAACAGTGGAAACAGTGTCAGACTATTTTGGGGGGCTCCAAAATCACTGCAGATGATGATTGCAGCCATGAAATTAAAAGGCGCTTACTCCTTGGAAGGGTGATTATGACCAACCTAGATAATATATTAAAAAGCAAAGACATTACTTTGCCAACATAGGTCCATCTAGTCAAGGCTATGGTTTTTCCAGTGTTCGTGTTTGGATGTGAGAGTTGGACTGTGAAAAAAGCTGAGTGCTAAAGAATTGATGCTTTTGAACTGTGGTGTTGGAGAAGGCTCTTGAGAGTCCCTTGGACTACAAGGAGATCCAACCAGTCCATTCTAAAAGAGATCAGTCCTGGGTGTTCTTTGGAAGGACTGATGCTAAAGCTGAAACTCCAATACTTTGGCCACCTCATGCAAAGAGCTGACTCATTGGAAAAGAATCTGGGAGAGATTGGGGCAGGAGGAGAAGGGGACAACAGAGGATGAGATGGCTGGATGGCATCACCGACTCGATGGACATGAGTTTGGGTGAACTCTAGGAGTTGGTGATGGACAGGGAGTCCTGGCCTGCTGCGGTTCCTGGGGTCGCAAAGAGTCGGACACGACTGAATGACTGAACTGAACTGAACTGAATGTGTTGCATTGTTTTGGTGGCTTAGACAAAAAAAAAGTTTAGAAACATTAAAAAAATATTTTCTGTATTTTTTTATTGAAGTATAATTGCTTTACAATGCTGTGATAGTTTCTGTGAATCAGCTATATGTATACATATATCCCCTCTCTTTTGCACCTTCCTCCCAGACCTGCATCCCACCCTCTAGGTCATCACAGAGGACCAAGTTGAGCTCCCTGTGTTATACAGCAGCTTCCCACTAGCTATCCGTTTTACACATTAGTTGTGTTAGTTGCTCAGTGTTGTCTGACTCTTTGAGACCCTGTGGACTGTAGCCCACTAGGCATCTCTGGATTCTCC
The DNA here is from genome assembly GCA_006410875.1 of Neotragus pygmaeus. Lineage (NCBI taxonomy): Eukaryota > Metazoa > Chordata > Mammalia > Artiodactyla > Bovidae > Neotragus > Neotragus pygmaeus. The sequence continues at coordinate 205,551 of SJYV01025334.1, forward strand.
ATGGAATTCTCCAGGCAAGAATACTGGAGTGGGTAGGTAGCCATTCCCTTCTCCAGGGGATCTTCCTGACCCAAGGATTGACCCTGGGTCTCTTGCACTGCAGTCAGATTCTTTACTGTCTGAGACACCAGGAAGCCCAAAGGATCTTCCCAGACCAAGGATCAAACCCTTTGTCTCTGCATGTCCTCTGCATTAGCAGGCAAATTCTTTACCACTGGACTGCCATGAAACTGCATATATGTTAATGCTACTTTCCCAATTTGTCTTGATCTGAGCAATTTAAGGAGGGATTGGGGGCAGGAGGAGAAGGGGATGACAGAGGATGAGATGGCTGGATGGGATCACCAACTTGATGGACGTGAGTTTGAGTAAACTCTGGGAGTTGGTAATGAACAGGAAGGCCTGGCGTGCTGAGATTCATGGAATCGCAAAGAGTTGGACATGACTGAGTGACTGAACTGACTGACTGAGCTATTTATTCTTATAATTGTAGCTGTTTTTGTTTTTGTTGTTGTTGTTGTTGTTTGTTTGTTTCCATCAGTATTATCCTGGAAGATCTTTGATGGGAGAGCTTTTACTTTTCACATATTAAATGCTGATTAATGGTTGGTCAAATAAAATGACATCAGACTATAGTACAAGGGCCTAAAATGTTTGTCCCTACCCTGAATGACCACAACTCTGAACTTAGTTTCTGATGAAGTTTCTTCACTGCCAGTATACTCAGAGAATAACAACTCTGGGAACAGAGAAAGGTTCTGAATATACTGAGCTATCTGTAATAGAATCAATGACTTTTCCTCATCTTCATCATTGTTTTAATCTCTAAATTTTGAAAAAAATGGCAGGGATATTATTCAGAAACCTGGATAACATATAAATATGTTTTCCAACAATTGTTTATATCCTGTTCCTCCTCCCTTTGCATGGAGACAAAGTGAATGGATGAACAAGGTATTAGGGAAAGATTGAAGTGTGAGAAGTCCTTTCTGTCTTTTCAGATGTTGAAGTATAACGGTCTAGTCATTGCTACTCCTTTAGACTAACAATTGGCTCACATTCTCATTTATATTTACATATAAGTTTATTTAAAATAATTAATCACAATCATTGTTTTCAGGAAATCTCCAACCTGAAGCTGTGAGAAAAAGAGAAAATCTTCTTAAACAAACAAACAAAAAAGGATCTCAACTTTAAATCTATTGCCTATGGCTCTGTGCTGTATTTTTAAATTTTATAATTAGAAGTTTTAGAGAAAAAATAGAGTATAGAGATTATTTATGCAAGACATTTCATTTTGTTTCCTTCATTATTGGCACATGGTTCTACCAGCCAGTTCATTCTGCTTTTATTGAGTGAATTTCAAAGTCATATTTTATCAAATGTCATGTATTTACATAATTAGCATAATTACATATGAGTATATAATTAGTGTAAATACATGTAATTACATTATTATAGTATGCTATAATCTTGTAAAAAAGCTTTTTCTAACTTTACAAGCCAAAACATATGCATTGTGCAAGCATATTAGATAATTTTTGAGTCAGTATCTTTCTCTTTTTAATTCATTTAACCATATACCACATTCTTAATATACGTATTTGAAAGATAATTTTATCTTTATTTTTGCCAGTTGTTTCATAATCTTTTTTTTTTAATTTCAAGGAAAACAACAGACAATGGAAAAGAAAATATTCTTTCTTTACCTTGCATTTTAAGTTAGTATATAGAACAAGCAATCTTTGAATTCAAATGAAAACAGCTTTATATGCAAATTTCACTTAGATATAAATTAATAAAATTGAACTCATTTACTTGGCAACTAATGAGTTTTAATAAAAATGCTGGATGCCATCTTCACTATGCTGGTCTCCCAGTGCACCTGATTTAAGAAAGGAAAAAAAAAAGTTAAGTAATTTTAAATACCGAACCAAAGAGAAATGACCAGTAAACAGAGGAATTCACACCTGAAACCCTATAAGCTCTTTCTTGCCAGTCTCTGTAAAAAGTTCTAAAAATGCTATGATAATCATTTTATTCCTTTACTACCACCCCATAATGATTCCCACATCAAATATATCTCATTAAAAATGAAACTTGAATTTTTCTTCTTATTAATGCCAAAACTCTAAGTCCATCACATCAACTCTGTTTAAGAATGGTATATTTAGTTAGCTATGGTGATGTTTATATACATATCTCTGCATGATATTGACAACTAGCAGATAAAATTAAGACAAGATAACTTTGTAGAGACATTTTCCTTATCTAATTCTCTGGAAAGTAACTGAAAGATCACAACAAAATGAATGCAAAGTAGAAAATATACTTAACCCAAACCATAATATGTAATGTTAAAAAGAGAAGGCAAACTGAAAAACTCACAGAAGAGAGACGTAGTTAACCTTCCTATTTGAAATCATGTGGGTAGTGACAAGATAGAGATTGCTTTGCTCTGAAATATTATTCAGAAACTAGTGGCACACGAACAGAAGGAAGAGTAAGATGGGTGGAAATTGGTATTTTAATGTCTGTAACATCATCAAATAACCTTCAGTCCCTATCTACAAGCTTATGCAGTTGGAGAAATGTTCATTTCTAGTTTATAGATCAGAAATCTTGTTGAAATTGAACCAAATAGTTCTGAACATTGGAACTCCAGGCACAGAGGTGATTAATGGTGAGATATTGTACAAAAAAAAAAAAAGAGAGAGAGAGAGAATTAGAGAAATTCTACACCCTAAATCATGAAACATCTGGTTCTCTTCCTTTCTGAGCACCAAAACACTTCCTTAGGCAAGAGGCAGGGGGATTCGATAGGAAAAAAGAAATCACCTCAGAAAAAAGACCTAAAATCCTGACATCTGTGTATTCCCTAAATAGATAGCTGGCCATCTAGTCAAATTTCAAACTCTTAGGTCAGTCAACCAGAAAATCATTGCCAAAATTCTGTCAAAACACACAGAGAATTTGTTATATTCCTCTGAAATGTCAATGAAGTACTACACAAGACACTGAAAACAGCTTTTAATATGAAGGTAGAGATTGACAAGAAAGGCCTACTTCTCTCCTGAAAAAAAAAAAAAAAAAAGTAGGTCAGTGAAAAAACAATCCAGGAAGCAGAAAATAGATCTAAAACTTTTCAGTAGTATACTCATGGAGCTAGTGTAGATACTGAACACTGCATCTATAAAACAAGAACAGGACATCATGCAAACAGGCACATCAGAAAAAAACAAAGAGCTACTTAGAAAAAAGAATCCACAAGAAAACAAAATATCAGAATACTAAAATGCCACTGATAAAGAGAAACAATTTGTTATAAATCAATTATAACAATCAGTGATATTTAATTTCTCAAATTAACATGATATATTGTATATCAACTGTATTTCAATAAAAATTTAAAGGAAAAACAAATATTGAGTCTTTCACTGTAAAGTTATATAGGAGGTAATAAAGCAATATATTTTGACTGCTGAGTTAAAATCATACCAATAGAGAATTTTCTTTCTAGGTAGTTAATCAAATATGAGGCAAAAACTAAGGCATTTTGATTTACATAGAGTCTCAAAAAAAGACTTCCCATGCATGCATTCTTGGATAGTTTTCTGGGAAATAAAAATGAAAAAACCAAGAAAAAATAAGACATAGGACTTATAAAGCAGAGGACTTACCACTGGAGAAAGGAGGAGGAATTACTGACAAAAGCCACATAAAGATCCAGGATGACAACGGTACAACTGATATATAGACAAACTGGACCTTAGAAGAACCACTAGAGGACTCCAAAAGGATAGCTCCAGGTTAAGGTTTGACCAATTTAAAGAGGTTAAGGTTTGACCATATTAAGAGATACTGTGCCAAGTTAGAGGATTTAATCAAGTATCAAATGTTTTTGTAGATAAAATAGTAAAGCAATTATTAACCTCAAAAAATGAAAGTTATAAAAGAAAATAAATACAGTATAGAATTATACTTCAACAGTAATCAACTCTATCAGAATTGTAAAACTGAAAGGAGCTAATAGCAATTTAACAACAACAAAAAATCAGTACATGGTGATAATGGCAGGTAAAGTGTAAAGTAAATAAAAATCTTCATTTACAATATAAAGTACATAGGTAATGTCTATAACTAAGGAAACTATAGGTAGAAATAATCCAGAAGTAATAATTACAACATTTCTAACTGATTGCCACTGGGAAGTGCAGATATATTCATTTTCAAATCTTAAATGTTTAACTCAATGTTACTTACATAAAATACTTTTATAAAAATTTTAAATAATAATATAATGATAAATTCTTACTGTATTAAAAAGAAAGTTAATGAAGTCCTTGAGAATGAGGTAATTTACATTAGAAATGTTTAATTTAGTATTGTGAAATTAAATTATATTCAGTTCAGTTCAGTCAGTCGTGTCTGACTCTTCGTGACCCCATGAATCGCAGCACGGCAGGCCTCCCTGTCCATCACCATCTGCTGGAGTCCACTCAGACTCACGTCCATTGTGTCCGTGATGACATCCAGCCATCTCATCCTCGGTCGTCCCCTTCTCCTCCTGCCCCCAATCCTTCCCAGCATCAGAGTCTTTTCCAATGAGTCAACTCTTGGGATGAGGTGGCCAAAGTACTGGAGTTTCAGCTTTAGCATCGTTCCTTCCAAAGAAATCCCAGGGCTGGTCTTCAGAATGGACTGGTTGGATCTCCTTGCAGTCCAAGGGACTGCCAAGAGTCTTCTCCAACACCACAGTTCAAAAGCATCAATTGTTCAGCACTCAACCTTCTTCACAGTCCAACTCTCACATCCATACATGACCACAGAAGAAACCATAGCCTTGACTAGACGTACCTTAGTTGGCAAAGTAATTTCTCTGCTTTTGAATATACTATCTAGGTTGGTCATAGCTTTTCTTCCAAGGACTAAGCATCTTTTAATTCATGGCTGCAGTCACCATCTGCAGTGATTTTGGAGCCCCCAAAATGAAGTTTGACACTTTCCACTGTTTCCCCATCTATTTCCCATGAAGTGATGGGACCGGGTGCCATGATCTTCATTTTCTGAATGTTGAGCTTTAAGCCAACTGTTTCACTTTCCTCTTTCACTTTCATCAAGAGGCTTTCTAGTTCTTCTTCACTTTCTGCCATAAGCGTGGTGTCATCTGCATATCTGAGGTTATTGATATTTCTCCCGGCAATCTTGATTCCAGCTTGTGTTTCTTCCAATCCAGCGTTTCTCATGATGNATTTGATCTCTGGTTTCTCTGCCTTTTCTAAAACCAGCCTGAACATCAGGGAGTTCATGGTTCACATATTGCTGAAGCCTGGCTTGGAGAATTTTGAGCATTACTTTACTAGCATGTGAGATGAGTGCAATTGTGGGGTAGTTTGAGCATTCTTTGGCATTGCCTTTCTTTGGGACTGGAATGAAAACTGACCTTTTCCAGTCCTGTGGCCACTGCTGAGTTTTCCAAATTTGCTGGCATATTGAGTGCAGCACTTTCACAGTACATCTTTCAGGATTTGAAACAGCTCAACTGGAATTCCATCACCTCCACTAGTTTTGTTCGTAGTGATGCTTTCTAAGGCCCACTTGACTTCACATTCCAAGACGTCTGGCTCTAGGTTAATGATCACATCATCATGATTATCTGGGTCATGAAGATATTTTTTGTACAGTTCTTCCACGCTAAATTGGAATATAAAAGCAATTTAATTGAAAGTAAAACAAAAAGACTGGATTAATTTTAAAAAATTTAAAATTAATTAAAAAAAAAGACTGGATATTTAAAAAAATCCTTCTGATATCAGTTTGGCATCCCTCCCTCATCCCACCCAATTATTCTCTCTACATAGTGAAAGAGTACACTCATTTTTCTCCAAAAATCCCCATCTAATTTCTTATCATCTCAAACTTGGCACATAAGTGTTTCTTTTTCACAGAAAGGAAAATCCATAAATGCACTTTCTCTTTATTTACAGTTTGACTTAATACCACTTCCCTTTACTCTCCTTCTTTTTCTGTGCCAGAGGAATGGGCATTGCTCATCTCTAATTCTAAGCATTCTATTTGAGAATAAGATGTCAACCAAATCCAGATTTATCTCCTTTTCCTGTACTTCATATTCTTTCTCTTCTTAGTTGTCTTTTCCTCCCTTTGAAGATACTGACACCTGTCTTAATTTTGGTTACTCACTGGCAGCTCAGTCAGTAAAGAACCTGACTGCAATGCAGAAAATCAAGGTTAGATCCCTGGGTTAGGAAGATCCCCTTGGGAAGGAAATGGCAACCCACTCCAGTATTATTGCCTGGAAAATTCCATGGACAGAGGAGCCTGGCAGGCTACAGTCCATGGGGTCACAAGAGTCAGACAGGACTTAGTGACTAAATCACCACCACCAGAGGCAGTCACTGAAACAAAGATTCAAGTGCAAGCAGTTTACTCGGGAAGTGATGCCAAGAAATATCAGAAAAAGTGGAAAAAAATGGGCAAGAAGGAGAAATAGCCAATAAAGGGTTTGCTGTCAAGCCAGTTACCACTGCCAGTAACTGGAATTCAGTTCCACCAGGGGACTCTGGGATCCAGTCTATCAAACACCAGGGTGCTGTTGAAAACGAAGCAAAGAAACTGGGATACTAACCCAATTCCTTTATTGATACTGGTTGAGAGCTGTTTCTTGAGGCTCTGGCACTTCCTCCTTTCCCTCAAAGTGAGATAAAGATGTTTTTCTCATATTCAGACAAAAGAGTACAGAGCTGCTGGTATCCCAGAAGGCAACTTTAGAGTGAAGAGGTGAACGCCAGAAGGATCTAGGTGGGTCTCTAATAGCAATAATATGGCACCTATGGCACAGACTAATCTAAAAACCTTGGAGTTGTTCCTGGCTTTCCTTCTCTCAGTTTCTATAGCCAGGCAATCATGAAATCCCATTAATCTCCTATTGAAGTCCCTTGGTCTCAGACAGTAAAGAATCTGCCTGCAATGGGATAAACCCAGGTTTGATCCCTGGGTTAGAAAAATCCCCTGGGGAAGAGAATGGCAATCCACTCCTGTTTTCTTGCCTAAAGAATTCCTTGGGAGGAGTGTGGGAAGATGGAGGAATAAGACGGGAGACCACTTTCTCCCACACAAATTCATCAAAAGAACAATCCAACGCTGAGTAAATTCCACAAAACAACTTCTGAAGGCTGGCAGAGGACTTCAGGCAACCAGCACAGCAGATCATTGGCTTCAAAAACAGGTAGGAAAAATATAAAAGACAAAAAAAGAGTCAAAGGAGGTAGGGAGGGAGCTCTGTCCCGGGAAAGAAAAGGAATTCCCTCCCGGGAAGAGACTCTTAAAAAGAGAGGTTTCCAAACACCAGGAAACTTCCTCGCAGCTGAGTCTGAGGCAAGCCTTGGAAGCATGGAGGGCAATAGAACAGGAAGGAAGAGTAGATAAATAATTAAAACCAACAGATTATGAGCCCTACAGCAAATCCCCAAGTGGGATAGCAGCGCGGACGCCTGCATCCACCACTAGCAAGTGGGGGTTGGGAAGGGAGATGCGAGAGGCATATGCGGGAGTGCTTTCTAAGAATCGGGCCATGGGAGGCTTGGGCTGCAGAGCGTTTTGGAGAATCAGGCCAGAACGCCCCGTGCACGGCCAAAGCGCTCTAACTTGAGCTAACAAACCAGACTGTGGGATAGCTACCGCGAAATGCTCGAACATAAGACATCGCCAGGACCGTGCACAGAACAAAGGACGGATCAGAAATAGCTGGTTGCAGACCATCCCCCTCTGGTGACAGGCAGCCAGAGCCTTAAGGGCTGGAAAGGGACAAGCGCAGCCCAAGAGAAACATTACCTACCAAATTGCAAGCAGTTTCTTTGCTAAGACTTCTGGGGGTTCTGGTCAGTCATCATCCGCCTGAGACGGAATGCCAGGGGCACACCCAGAGAACTGAGCAGCACAGAAAGGCCATAAGACGCAGTGATTGTGCTCGCCAAGCTCCTGAGCTACTCGGATCTGGGAAGGGCACAAAACGCAGGCCCAACCAAATCTGCACCTCTGAGGGCTTCCTGAGTGCCAAGCCTGAGGGGCTTAGACCGGGGATGTGCAGGAAACCTAGGGCCAGTTTCAGGTGGTTCTCCGGGCGGAACAACGTAGAACCTGAGTGGTGGGTGCTGCGAGCAGAGGCAAGCCCAGCGGGGAGTCCACCACGGCCCTACCTGTGTCAGGACGGAAATCAGACACTGAAGAAACCAGCAGAGAAAGCTAAACAGAGGGAACCGCCTTGGTAGTGAACCCACACAGCCCACAATGCCAGAGAAAGGGCCAGATATACCGTTAATACTTTTATGATCAATTCTCTTTTTTTTTTTTTTTTNAGTCAGTAATGCCATCCAGCCATCTCATCCTCTGTCATCCCCTTCTCCTCCTGCCCCCAATCCCTCCCAGCATCAGAGTCTTTTCCAATGCAAAATATAGCAATTTGACCACTAATAATTTAAGTCCTAAGATCACTACACACTAAATCCAAAATAAAATTGCAGTTTTCACACCTAAGTGTAGGTCAAGGTGCTTGGAAAAAATAATTTTCCTTTTGTGATACTGATTGATTTAAACAGTTTTTTTTTTCTCTACTTAAAGTTAGTATTATAACAATCTCATGCTCTCTCACTGAATCTTACACACCTACCTAGTAATCCAGTTTTTAAGGAAGTTACTGGCAGTAAAAGTTGTGACTTTTGGCATCAAATTTTGCTTTACCCAATGTACCACAGATTTCACAGTTCCTGTTCTCACCTTCAAAGCAAGAAAATAGTCTTTTTTTTTTTTTTTTAAGAGGGGCCATTTTTCTTTTGAAATTTGTTTTTGAGTTTCAAAACCGCACATTTAGCCTCATTACCTTAAAGAACTTTCTTTGGAGTCAGTCATGCTGCTTGAATTGTTACTCATTTTATTCAGTAAACTTGGCCCTCAACGGATAATGTCTGCTTCCAAAGCCAAATCCAACTTCAAATCATGATTCTACCATCAATCTGAGATATTAAAAAAATTTACCATGGAATCTTGAAGGCATTAACATAAGAGATATTCTCCAAAATGTCTTGAACAATCAGAACACCATTATTGAAATATTTCCCTTCATTCCAAAAGAACTGCTCTAATGAGAGAATGTTTATTAGAAAATCTTAAATCTGTTACATTTGAAAAATAGTCACATTATGCAATAGTCACAAACTCATGAGAATATAATGTCCATCCCTTTTTCCATTTACTCTGAGAATTTTAAAATCTAAATTAATTACTGTAGTCTAAAAGATCTGGACTTAGGATGGCTAACAAACACATGAAAAGATGCTCAACATCACTCATCATCAGAGAAATGCAAATCAAAACCACAATGAGGTACCATTTCACACCAGTCAGAATGGCCGCGATCCAAAAGTCTGCAAGCAATAAATGCTGGAGGGGGTGTGGAGAAAGGGGAACCCTCTTACACTGTTGGTGGGAATGTAAACTAGTACAGCCACTGTGGAAAACAGTGTGGAGATTCCTTAAAAAATTGCAAATAGAACTGCCTTATGACCCAGCAATCCCACTGCTGGGCATACACACCAAGGAAACCAGAATTGAAAGAGACACATGTACCCCAATGTTCATCGCAGCACTGTTTATAATAGCCAGGACATGGAAACAACCTAGATGTCCATCAACAGATGAATGGATAAGCAAGCTGTGGCATATATACACAATGGAGTATTACTCTGCCATTAAAAAGAATAAATTTGAATCAGTTCTAATGAGATGGATGAAACTGGAGCCTATTATACAGAGTGAAGTAAGCCAGAAAGAAAAACACCAATACAGCATACTGACACATATATATGGAATTTAGAAAGATAGTAATGATGACCCTGTATGTGAGACAACAAAAGGACACAGACATAGACAATGGACTTTTGGCCTCAGAGGGAGTAGGAGAGGGCGGGATGATCTGCGAGAATGGCGTTGAAGAATATATACTATTATGTAAGAAACGAATCACCAGTCTATGTTTGATACAGAATGCAGGACGCTTGGGGCTGGTGTACGGGGATGATCTAGAGAGACGTTGTGGGGTGGGAGGTGGGAGGGGGACTCGGGATTGGGAGCTTGTGTGCACCTGTGGTGGATTCGTGTCGATGTATGGCAAACCCAATAGAGTATTGTAAAGTTAAACTTAAAAATAAATAAATTAAAAAAAATGTTAGGCAAACTAGTATATATAATAGAGTGGACAAACAATAAGGTGCTACTGAATAGCACAGGGAGCTAGATTCAATATCCTGTGATAAACTATTTATGGAAAAGAATATGAAAAAGAATGAGTCACTTTGCTATACATCAGAGATTAACACATTGTAAATCAACTGTACTTCAATAAAATAATTTAAAAAAAAAAAAAAAAAGATCTGGACTTAGTTGCCTTCTCTTATCTCTGCGCTCTTCTTCTACTCCAGATACTCTGTCCATTTTCAAAACTGCACCACACACACTTCTTTCTCTGGCCTCTGCTTGTTGTTTTCTCAAAATGGAATGTTCTATTAACAAATGATGTAAAAGCTTGACTTCTAACTATACTCAGATCACTAATCAACTGTCACCAATTAGAAAGGCCTCCATGATCACTCTACATAAATGCCTTCAACCTTTTATCTACCTCTATTGTCTTCTTATTTTCATGTGATATAACACTCTCTGTTTATTATTTGACTCCTACACAGGAATGCAAGGTACATGAGGTCAAGTGGCTTGTTTTATTCATCACTGAATTCACAATGCCTAAAACAGTACATCAAATACAGTAAATGGTCAAGAAATATTTATCAAATACTGAGTGATGAACTGAATAATGTGTTTAATCAGCATCGACTCACCTTGTCTTAGATGAGGAAAAGAGGAAAAAGAAAAACACTTTCTTCAAGGAGCTCACGGTCTATTAGAAGACACAGGCATGTGAACAGTCACAAATAGTTTTAAGGGTAATAAGAGTAATATACTGTATATGGTAAAAAATAAGAAAGACATAACTGAATATTCAGTCAACTAATTTTCCACAGAGAAAGGTAATTTTGAGATGAATCAACTGAATTTTAACAGACAAAAAAAAAAAAAAAAAAAACCAGAAAAAATAAACATATCGATTCACTTTAACAAATTTAGAGTGTTCACCAAACAGCAAGTTCTGTACTCTGCTAAATACTAACAAGATATACTGCTAATGAGCCTATGATACATTTAGTTGTAAATAATTTCATATATGTAAGAAGTATTTTGAGAGTAATATGCATGAGTGAATTCAAAGAAAAGGAACTTCCCAGCCATTTAGATGTTCCCAAGATTCCATATTCCCTATCCTTCAACAAGTATTATTTTCCAAAATCTTTTTTTATTTGATCTGCCTCAACTGGACTTCTGCCCCTTTCAAGCAAATAAGCTTAAATACTTCTGAAGTGAGAAGGAGGGGCAGGAACTGACTGCATATGGCATGAAGGAACATTGTGAAATAAAGAAATCTTCTATATCTTGAAAAGGGTGTATGTTAACCATGAATATATATTTGCCAAAATTCATAAAATGGTATATGTAAAATATATGCATTCTGTTGAATTTAAGTTGTATCTCAATAATGCAAGAGCATATTGTAACAAGGAATCCATGTGAATAAGTTTTACTGTTTTATTCAGTTTTTAAAACAATATGTCTAGCCTGTTTGCCAAAATAGGAAAGTGTCAATCATTCCTACTTGCAACAAAATAGCTTAGAGATGTATGTCGGGACATACATTTTTTATATCATTTTTTGCAATAATACATACCTTATGGTATATATTTAACAAAAGTCTCCATTCCTAACTTTGTGTTTGTGAGGAGCCATGAGGCCGATATTACCTGGACAAGCATGGACAAGCCCGAACAAATAGCCAACATGAATCATCGTGAAACCAGCAGCTTCCTGGAATCATTATGCCTACAGGGGGCTTTAAGAAAGCCAGGTCACAATGTTCCCCTAGGAAAATAAGTAACTGATATGTACCAAAGATAACTCTAGGACTAGAATGTTGGGTGGGGGGTAAGTTTCATTTCTTTGTGTAATCGTTAAGTTTCGATTCTTCACCTTGATATAACCATTTTGCGTCACTACCTTATGTAACCTTTGACTATAAATACTGCTCGTTTTCGACTAGTAAATGAGACCTTGACATAAGCCAGACTGACTCTGTCATTCTTTGCCGCTTGGTCTCCTTTCTCTCTCTTCCCCATGATTCCTTCAGGTAGCTCCTTCTCGGGGACCCGCGAATAACTGGACCTGCTGGACGGGTCATGTGTTACTTCTATTCATTATCAAACCATCAATTCTGTACTTCAAAACTTAGCGGTGGCCACAGGAATTAAACAATAGTTTATCCAGTCAATAAAGCATAACACATCTCACTTGCTATTTCATTGGAAACTTTTTTAAAAGAGGAGGAGGGATTCCATCTAATAAATTTTCATACTGAGAGATTTATTGAGACAGATCAGACTACAAAATAATGTTTTAATTTAGAACACTGTGTCTTTTTAAACCAGTCACTTCAAAGTAGACCCTTTTCTTGCTTCAAAGCAGTGTTAATAAGGGATGTATCAAAGCAGGTTGGGAGCAGTAATAGGCATGTTTTCAAATGGCATCTTTAATTTCTGCATATGACTTATTTTAGCCATTGGAGAATTATCACAGTATTAAGCTATAACTCAATAGGCACTTGCATTAGAGGTCTTAATCTAGGACTTAAAGAAATGAATAATTATTGCTTCCTTTCGCCTTTCCATATAGTAAATCACTAACTATATAGGGATGACTAGTCATGGTAGGAAATGGTAACATGACAATAATAAAAAAAATGTAAATTATTGCAAGGAAAAAATAGCTTTTAAAACTGCTTTCTGTTCTATAACAGTTGAAAATGAGATGATACACTGCTCTCTAGGGCATTCATGCATGACATCAGTCTTTAGGTTATTAGAAGCATGTATCATTTGCCATTAAGATGGTGAGACTAGGATTGTGCAGATGTCAGAATGAGATTAGCAATATGAATTTACCGTTCTAACAGATGAGTGCAATATGACCTTGGGGCTTTTATAAGTTTAAGTAGCGAATGGTTTGACTACATTTATCCATTGGTTAATCAATGATTTCCTTCTGGGCATTTTTACATTTAGGTGGAAATTTTTCTAATTTGAGTTGACTTATAGAGAGGAGGCAAGTGAATGTGAGAGTTTGGTCATTGCAGGTACATACTCACTATTGCCAATGCTAAATGACTTTGGTATACAAAAAAAAAAACAATCTCTCTGGTCTTTATTCTAAAATAGTCAGAGAGATGTATTTGCCGCAATATTAATATCACGCTGTGTTTATAATCACTTACTTTTTGGATTTTCACAGACTTTTATTATTTTATACTTTCTGAGGTCAATGTTAACTTTTCATTTTCATCCAATACCTCAAATTTCCCCTTCTTTTCTTGGCCTCATTTAAGGAATATGCGACAAATTACAAAATATTGCAAAATTTCAAAATATTCTATTTTCCATTTGAATCAGCATTTATAAAAATGTATTCTTAGAGTTCTAGTGTGTCTTAGATTCTCTTGAGGTCTGTGGCGGGGGGTTGCCACAAAAGCTTCCTCAGATCTTAATAGCCACCATTCAAATTTTTGTCTTACTTTTGGCTATTCTAATTATCTCTTATAAGCAGAATCAAACAGTATTTGTCTTTGTGTGACTGGCTTATTTCACTTAGCATAATGTCCTCAAGTATCATCCATTTTGCAGCATAGGTCATAATTCCCTTCATTTTAAGGCTGAATAATATTCTATTGGTTGTGTATACCAATATTGCTTCCAACATGCATCCATCTGCCAGTGGACACTTAGGTTGCTTCCATGTTTCAGTTTCTGTGGATAATCCTGTGATCAACATGAGAGTACAAAGATCTATCTTTTCAAGAGCCTGATTTTAATGATTTTTTACATATACCCAGAAGTGGGATTGCTGGATTGTACACTTAAGTGTTTATTAAGAAAGTAGTTCTCAGGTTAAATACTGTTGCTGAAATAATACTAATACAGGGCTCTGAGCATTTTCATCTATTTCTCCTTTGAAACTATTATAAAAATTACTGAAAAAAATATTAAAAAAGAAACCAAAATTCTGGAAAACAAGAGAGTGACTTTATATTTTAGAGTTATGTCAAGAAATGGGAAACATATGAGATATTTTAATAGAAAAAATAACATTTGTTATATAGGTGTTGGAAAGCAGAAAGAGCTAAACCATTTCTGAGCTAAAATAGATATCAGTAACTCCAGGAAGGAGTTAAAATTCCTAGGGCAGAAATATAAAGGAGAAGAAATGATAAAGTTATTAAAACCTAGGAGATTGGAGAAGAAATATCCCCTAGTCCCTCCATGATTGTTACATGGAGATGAGTACCATTCTGCTAAAACTCCATTTCACTAAGGGGTATATGACTTGCTGCTCACTACTGACACTTCTGAGGGAACAGGGAATGACTATGGCTGGGAGTGGCAAAGAAATAGAGCCTACAGCTGTCCATTGTCCCTGGTGGAGGGAAAATGCCCAGAGCTGAAAACACAAGGCAAGCTTTTCTTCCTTTCCTCTGCCTTCTACTCTCTTCTTTCTTTGCTCCCCATTTGCAAAACCTCTGGAAGCCAGCTGACTATAACATGCATAAAACATTTAGTTGCAGAATCTCATCTCCAACATAAGAAAAAAAATTTAAAGAGAGGGCTTGCAGGTGAAGGGAAATAGGTAAAGAATTAGCACAGTGACAGGAGTAAGAAGAAAAATTTGAGGAACTTCAGGAAGATGATGTGGTAGATTGATTAAAATGGCCCAAGTTTTCATTCTTCCTTTTATTCATATCCCTTGCAATACGACCTCATTCCCTGGTGGCTCAGACAGTAAAGAATCTGCCTGTAATGCAGGAGACCTGGCTTCAATCCCTAGGTTGGGAAGATACCCTCAAGAAGTGAACAGCTTCCCACTGAAGTATTCTTGCATAGAGAATCCCATGAATGGGATCCCATGAATGGGTAGCCTGGTGGGCTCCAGTCCACAGGGTGACAGAGTCAGATGCAACTGAGCAATTAACGTTTTCACATATTTCACCTCTCTTATCAAGATATGAAGTGTAAATCTTTACTCTTTAATAGTGTCTGGTCTTGAGATTTACTTTGACAAAAAGAATATGCTAGAAAAGGCAGAGTGCTCGTCTCAAGCCTAGGTCTCAAAGAGTCTTATATGGCTCTGCTTTCACTCTGAGAATACTGCGTCCTCCATGAGAATAATCTCAGCAAGTCCTTCTGAAGAATGGGAGATCCCACAGAGAGGAGAGGAGTCATCCTCACTGGGGTTATACTAGACCATCCAACTCCCAGCTTAGTTTAGAACTTTGTTTAAAAACTTGAGAAAAAAGGAAGTTATACCCAGGAGTCAATTTATATTTCTCTTTACTTTGATTCCTTTGCCTGTCAGCTCCATGTTCATGAAATTCAAAAAGAGACCTGTCTGTGAACGCCCTGCTCATAGAATCACACTGCTACATAGGAATTCCATTTCAGCTGAGCATAATTATCAACCTATGAAACAAGAACTTCAGAGGACCAAATATTTCAGGAATCTCATAGCAAGGATGCAAAAGATGAACATATTTAAAAAAAATTTAGCCTACAGGAAAAATGTATAATTCATTGAGTAGAAATTTAGAATATATTTCTAATAAGACACTTTTATCTTCATCAAGTACATAAAATTTATGAAAACAAGAAGAAATAACATTTGATCTAAAAAATACAGATGTTGAATAATAGAGTCATCTGAATGTTAGAAAAAGAAATTGTTAGTCTAGGGATTAACCTATAATCAGAAAGAAAAACTGAAACATTTACTCCAAAATTGTATTTAAAAAAAAAAACAAATATAAAGAAAAGATCAGGAAAAAATAGACACACATACATTAGATTTTGAACTCCAGGTTTTATCTAATAGGAGTTTATAGAAGAGTCACAATGGGATGGAAGAAGCAAACAAAATTGATAGAAAAATATTCTCCTGAGTTTTAAGTTTTAAATGGAAAGTTTTAAAATGGAAAAAGCCTATTGAAGGCCAAGAAAGATAAATAAAGATGATTCATAGTAAGACACAACCTTATATAATTTTAAAATTGCAAGTATAAAGAAAATATTCTGAAAGCTTCTAAAGAGAAACAAATATGTATGTATACACACACACACATGCATGTACATATACACACAAACTCACATATACACAGCACTATCAGAAAAGTGATGAGATGCATCCTAATTTTATATCCTTGTTGAAGATTAGAAGATGGGGCTTTAAAAATTCTGATCAAAAATTATTTTGAACAGTCATATATAGATCCACTTGGCAACATAGATGTCTATTAGCAGATGAATGGATAGGAAAACTGTGGTACATATACACAGTGGAATATTACTCAGCTATTAAAAAGAATGCATTTGAATGAGTTCTAATGAGGTGGATGAAACTGGAGCCTATTATACAGATTGAAGTAAGTCAGAAAGGAAAACACCAATACATTATATTAATGCATATATATGGAACTTAAAAAGATGGTAACGATGACCCTATATGTGAAATAGCAAAAGAGACATAGATGTAAAGAACAGACTTTTGGACTCTGTGGGAGAAAGCGAGGGTGGGATGACTTGAGAGAATAGCATTGAAACATGTATATTATCATAGGTGAAACAGAGCGCCAGTCCAGGTTTTATGCATGAAACAGGGTGCTCAGGGCGGGTGCAATGCAACGGCTCTGAGGGATGGGATGGGGAAGGAGGTGGGAGGCGGGTTCAGGATGGGGAACACATGTACACCCATGGCTGATTCATGTCAATGTATGGCAAAAATTACTACTATATTGTAAAGTAATTAGCCTCCAATTAAAATAAATTAATTAATTTAAAATTAAAAAACAAAGCAAAAGATCCACCTGTGTTGAGAAAAAGTAAAATACTTTCTGACAAACCTTGAAGTATCATCACCCATGCACTAGGACTATTTTCAGAAAATAAAATCACATAATAGTATACTTCAACAAATCTTTAAAGAGTAAAAGATGAACCATAACAAGTTTTGGTGAAGAAGTAAAGAAATTGGAATCCTCATATATTGCTGGTGGGAATGTAAAATGATGTAGTTCTTTTGGAAAAACGTTTGAGCAGTTAATGATTTAAAATTTGCCTAACACATTTTAGGCATTTAAACCTAAAAATGTTCAACAATTACCATATAACCCAACAATTCCACTCTTAGATATATACCCAAGAAAACTGAAAACATTAAGCCTTATACAAAATGACTCTAACATCATTATTCATAACAGCCAAAATGTGTAAACAACTCAACTCTCCAATAACTGATGAGTAGACAAATAAAATGTGATAAGACCTACAATGACATGTTATTCAGCCATTAAAAGGAATGAAGTACTGAAACACTATAATACAATTACCCTTGAAAACATAACACTAAGTTTATAAAGTCAGACAAAAGAGGCCACCCACATGTATTATTTCAATGATTTGAAATGTCCAGAGTAGAAAATCTATAGAACCATAAAGTAGATTACAGGTTTCTATGTGGAGATACAAATAGTGAGTAAATGCTAAAGAGCATGGAGTTTCTTTATTATTCTAGAATTAGATATGGTAAGCTCCCCACATACAAATTAGTTCTGTTCTGAGAGAATGTTCCTAAGTCCAGTTTGTTCATAGGTCCCTCAAGGTTAGTCTAGATATCCAATTAACACAGTCAGTATCTAGTACTGTACTGTAATAAGCTTAAAATACTTCTCACACAAATGATGCATTAAAAAAAAAAGGAAAAAAATCAAGAAAACATTTAAAAACTTTCAGTACCTTAAAAAGACTTCCCTGGTGGCTCAGATGGTAAAGCGTCTGTCTACAATGCGGGAGACCCGGGTTCAATCCCTGGGTCAGGAAGATCTCCTGGAGAAGGAAATGGCAATCAACTCCAGTACTATTGCCTGGAAAATCCCATGGACAGAGGAGCTTGGTAGGTTACAGTTTATGGGGTCGCAAAGAGTCGGACACGACTGAGCGACTTCACTTCACTTCACCTTGAAAAGTACCATAGTGCAGTACAATAGCTGGCACACAGGGGCTGGCTTCAAGTAAACAGGCAGGAAGAGTTATTGACTGTAGGAGGGCAGGGAGGTGGGTGATGGAAGGGGTGAAGGATCGTCAGCAAAGGAAATGACAGGTGATCTGCAATTTCGCTCACGTCTGTCACTGATGGCACAGATTCTGATTCTTTAATGGATTCAACTCTATCCACTCTCTTGAAAAAATGATCCATTGATGTATGAATCTCTTCTTAGCAGCTCCAGCTGTATCACTGCTGCTTTTACACTTGCTTCTGGACATCCCGGACTTGAAATAAAGATACTGTACTACTGTACAGTACACAGTATTGTACAGCAAACTACACTAAGGCATAACCACTTATACAGGATGTGCACACTTGACAATGTACTGAGACACATGAACTAACTTAACTGGACATGTGAAATCACGTTTGCATCTTTGAAAGTTCACAACTTGAAGACTTGCATGCAGGAGACTTACTATAGCTATGATTGTCACACAAACTTGGAAATACACTAAGAACCACTAAGTGTACACTTTTAAAAGATGGCATTGTGATATGTGAAGCGTATATCAATAAAAATTGAAAAAAAAACAATGGCAGTTGAATATCATTGACAGAATAAATCATGAAAGGTATTTTTTTTTAAAAAAGCTTTAGTAAGCACTTCAGAGTTGAAAGATACATATTTAAGGTGAAAACTTAGACTTAATACCTTTTAATTACAAAATAGTCAAATCTATAAAAATATTTTTTAATAGTTTAAAAAGGAAAGCCACATACCCTTCACTATAATTCAGCAATTAATCTATTTTATTTAGGCTGAACTATTTGGAAGTGAGATCCAGACAGAAAATCTCACTGGCAAAGATTAAAGTATCAGCTTTTGAGTGTATTCTCTTACATAACGTAATATTTTCAAACCTAGAAAATCAGCAATAACTCCATAATATCTACCATCAATTCCATATTCCATCTTCCTAAATAGTCTCCAAAACGCCTTTTATAAGTGTTTTGTTTGCGGTTTTGTCTTTTTTGGCCCATAAACAATGGAACTTTATTTCTCATACTTCTACAGGCTAGAATTCTGAGATCAGGTGGCAATGTGGTTGAGTTCTGATGAGAAGCTTCTTCTGGGTTGCAAATACCAACTTCTCCTTGTATCCTCCCATGGCAAAGGACAGGGAGAGCTAAATATTTTGGTTTTTAAATCTAGAATCCAAATCAAGATTCACATAATGAATGCCTTCAATCATTATGCTCATTTAGTTTCTTAAAATCTAGAATATTTTTAGTGATATTGACTTTAAAGAATCCAAGCTAGTTTTCTTGTGGAATGTTTTGCACTTTGAATATGGCTTATTGTTTCCTCTCAATACATTCTTCACTCCTAAATTTTCTGTAAACTGAAAATTAGATCTAAAAATATTTGGCTCACATTAAACATTTTTGGCTATAATAATTTCTAATCATATGTATTTCATAAGTGCTACATACAAGTGATGACAAGACATTTTATTTGGTTAAGCTGTTAAGCACCAGATCTCTGTTGCAAGAGTCAGGTATGCATTTGTAATCTGTTGGATGTGGGCTGATACTTTGGCATAGGATAAATATATCATTTCTCAATGGAAAATGATGTATACAAAGAAACGGAAAGATATTCTGGCATTGGAAGAAATAATACTGGCAAAATGTCCTTGCTACTCAAAGAAATCTACAAATTTAATGCAATCCTTAACAAATACCCATGACATTTTTCACAGAACTAGGAAACATAATTCAAATATTTATTTGGAACCACAAAAGACCTCAAATTGCTAAAGCATTCTTGAAAAAAAAGAATAAAGCTGGAGGTATCCGTGACTTCATACTATATTACAAAGTTACAGTATTGGTACTAACACAAAGACAGACACAAAAATAGATCAAAACAGAACAGAATAATAGGGAGCTCACTCATAAGTAAACTCACGCACCTATTGTCATTTAGTCTACAACAAAGAGGGCAAAAATATACCGCGAAAAAAGACAAATCTCTCAGTAAGAGATGTTGGGAAAGCTGGACAGTCGCATTTAAAGAATAAGATTAGGATATTAACACACAATAAATACAAAACAATTTCAAAATAGATTAAATATCTAAATGGAAAGCCTGAAACCATAACTTCTAGAAGAGAACATAGACATAACACACTTTGATATAAATCATAGCAAAATTTTGGGGGGTTTTCTCCTAAAACAAAAGAAATCAAAGTAAAAATAAACAAATAGGTACTAATTAGACTTGAAATGTTTTGCACAGAAAAGAAAATCATTGACAAAATGAAAATACAGGCTACTGAATAAGTGGTTAAAATAGCTCATACTACTCAATACAAAAAATAAAATAAAAAACTGATTTTAAAAAATGAGTCAAAGACCTGAATAGACATTTTTCCAAAGACATACAGATGGCTAAGGGGAACATGGAAAAATACCAATTACTAATATTAGAGAAATGAAAATCAAAACAACCATGAGATATCACCTCACTTCTGCCAGAATGATGAACATCAAAAAGTCTACAAATGGGGACTCCCTTATGGCAGAAAGTGAAGAGGAGCTAAAAAGCCTCTTGAGGAAAGTGAAAGAGGAGACCAAAAAAGTTAACTTAAAGCTCAACATTCAGAAAACAAAGATCATGGCATCCGGTCCCATCATTTCATGGGAAATAGATGGGGAAACAGTGTCAGACTTTATTTTGGGGGGCTCCAAAATCACTGCAGATGGTGACTGCAGCCATGAAATTAAAAGATGCTTGCTCCTTGGAAGGAAAGTTATGACCAACCTAGATAGTATATTCAAAACAGAGACATTACTTTGCTGACTAAGGTCCGTATAGTCAAGGCTATGGTTTTTCCAGTGGTCATGTATGGATGTGAGAGTTGGACTGTGAAGAAGGCTGAGCACTGAAGAATTGATGCTTTTGAACTGTGGTGTTGGAGAAGACTCTTGAGAGTCCCTTGGACCACAGGGAAATNAGTCAAGGCTATGGTTTTTCCAGTGGTCATGTATGGATGTGAGAGTTGGACTGTGAAGAAGGCTGAGCACTGAAGAATTGATGCTTTTGAACTGTGGTGTTGGAGAAGACTCTTGAGAGTCCCTTGGACCACAGGGAAATCCAACCAGTCCATTCTGAAGGAGATGAACCCTGGGATTTCTTTGGAAGGAATGATGCTGAAGCTGAAACTCCAGAACGTTGGCCACCTCATGTGAAGAGTTGACTCATTGGAAAAGACTCTGATGCTGGGAGGGATTGGGGGCAGGAGGAGAAAGGGACGACTGAGGATGAGATGGCTAGATGGCATCACAGACTTGATGGACGTGAGTCTGAGTGTGAGTGAACTCCAGGAGATGGTGATAAACAGGGAGGCCTGGCATGCTGCGATTCATGGGGTCCCAAAGAGTCGGACATGACTGAGCGACTGAACTGAACTGAACTGAACTGGTGGTTCAGAGATTGACTGTATGCTTCCATTGTAAGAGGTGTGGGGTTGATCCCTGGTCAGGGAACTAAGACCCCACATGCTGCACTGCATGGTTAAAAGAAGAAGTTTAAAAATAGCAAATGTTGGAGAAGATGTGGAGAAAAGGAAGTCCTTGTACACTGTGGGTGTGAATGTAAATCAGTGCAGCCATGATGGAAAACAATACATAGGTTCTTTAAAAAAAGAAAAAAAGCTATCATATGATCCGGCTATTCCAGTCCTGGATATATATCCAAAAAAAAAAAAAAGCAAAAATTCTAACTGGAAAAGATGTATGCAAACCAGTGTCCGTAGCAGCATTATTTACAATACCATGATATGAGAGCAATCAAAATGCCCATTGACAGATGAATGGATAAAGGAAATGTGGTGTATAAAATGGAATTTCTTAGCCAAAAAAAAAAAAAAAAGAATGAAAATTTGCCATTTGCAACAATGTGTGTGGAACTAAAAGGTATTTTGCTTAGTGAAATGTTGGACAAAGAAAGACAAACACCCTATGTTAGCAATTATATATAGAATATAGAAACAATAGAAATGAATGTATATAATAAAACAAAAACACTCACAGACATAGAAAACAAACTACATACTACCATGGCATAAAATGGATAACTAATAAAAACCTATCATATAGCACAGGGAACTCTATTCAATACTCTGTGGTGAACTAAATGGGAAGGAAATCCAAAACAGAGGATATATATGTTCACATATAGCTGATTCACTTTGCTGTACAGCAGAAACAAACACATTTTAAAGCAGTTCAGTTCAGTTCAGTCGCTTAGTCGTGTCCGACTCTTTGCGACCCCATGCATTGCAGCACGCCAGGCCTCCCTGTTCATCACCATCTCTCGGAGTTCATTCAGACTCATGTCCATCGAGTCCATGATGCCATCCAGCCATCTCATCCTCAGTCATCCCCTTCTCCTCCTGCCCCCAATCCCTCCCAGTATTAGAGTCTTTTCCAGGGAGTCAACTCTTCGCATGAGGTGGCCAAAGTACTGGAGTTTCAGCTTCAGCATCATTCCTTCCAAAGAAATCCCAGGGTTCATCTCTTTCAGAATGGACTGGTTGGATCTCCTTGCAGTCCAAGGGACTCTCGAGATCTTCTCCAACACCACAGTTCAAAAGCATCAATTTTTCGGTGCTCAGCCTTCTTCACAGTCCAACTCTCACATCCGTACATGACCACAGAAAAAACCATAGCCTTGACTAGACGGACCTTAGTCGGCAAAGTAATGTCTCTGCTTTTGAATATACTATCTAGGTTGGTCATAGCTTTTCTTCCAAGGACTAAGCGTCTTCTAATTTCATGGCTGCAGCAACTATACTAAAAAAATTTTAATTAAAAAAAGAAAATGAACAAATAGTATTTAGTAAGGAGAGAGAAGAGGGAAAGGGCAGGATAGTAGTGTGGGATTAGGAGAAATAAACTACTATGTATAAAACAAATAAGCAACAATAATATAATATATTGTACAGCACAGGGGAATATAGCCATTATTTTGCAGTTACCGTAGATACTATATAATCTATATCAATATCAAATCACTCTGCTATAAATCTGAAACTAAAATAATATCCTGTCAATGATACATCAGTTAAAAAATATTATTCCTCAACAATATCTCAGCCAACAGTCTGATCACTGGTTAATGGGCTGTATCTGATCCAACTTTTTACACTGGGTATTGAAAAATGACATGTGTTCTTTATATTTCCTTCTACATTTATTAGCTGTAATTCATCTTAAAGAAGTTCTTCTCTTCACCCAGACCCCACATGTCCTCTCTCTCTCTTTAAATGCCCTTATGGATTTCAAAGATTTCAATATGTAGTATATTATAATTAATTATTGCATTTCTGATGCTAAAATTGTTGCAAATTGGCCTGTGGAACCCCTTCACATCAGTTGCATTTGCTTTGGAGCACTTCCTTGTTTCCTGGCACAAATATTTCTGTACTCAATTTGTATTACGTGGGTCCCAGATATTAAAGGTCTCACTTTGAAAACACCAATAAAACAAATAAAAATATCTGCAGCTCTTAAAATGCGTGCAACAAATTCATGGTACCAAATGCTCCTCTGCATGATATTATAATTTCTTAGTGTTGAATCTTTTACTTCCATCAGTGTATTGTTAGACTCATTTTCACTCTGCTGACAAAATTTTCTCAAATACTTACTTCTTCCCTGGCTCTAGGACTAGAGCCTTAGGTGGACCCTAAATTATAGGTGTAGTATGGTTAAATTCTGATGAAATATAGACATGTCACTAGTATGTTCCAGGGATTTTATGTGTATAATTGTATAGAAACCATTTTCCATGTGATCAAGCACTAATACACACATATATATACATACTTGTGTACAGGTATCAAATGGTAAGTTTCATGAAACAACATGTATTTTCTACATGTGACATATTTTGATATTTTCTATTGTGTTCTATTTCATTATAAAAATTGATTTTACCACCAACTAATGATCACTGGTCCAGAATTTTAAATAAACAAGAGGATTAGAGGATACAGGAGAAATGTATTTTTCCAACAGGACACTATGATTAAGTCATTGAAGAAGAAAGAAGTCTATGAATCAGGAGATATGGGACTAAGAAAGTACTGACATCAAGAGTTAAGCTACAGTTGTGTATCAAATACATATGTGTGTGCATATACATAGTTTTTCTTTTCTATCATTTTTTCTTTTATGCTTATAACATATTAATTGATCTACACTGAAGTATTCAAGGTATTCTTGAAAAAGTGTTTGTAATTTTTATAGTGTCATAGAACATTGTGCTTATTTGACAATTGTATCGTTGCTGACATAAACATCTCCCTCTGGAAAGATGCGAACCATGACCCCCTTCCAATTACCTCCAATATTGTGTTTATCCCATTTCATTTCTCAAGAGGGCTATGAAAATTACCTTCTAATGAGTCTCTCCACTGCTGTTCTTTGCCTCTAATTCCAAGTCAAGCTGTCACTCATATTTCCACTGACCAATGTGATGTCACTTAAAATCTCCATTAACCTGCTGCATACTACATAGAGGAGTGCATTGGTAAATTATCACAAGTTTAGTTACTTTAAAAAAGCACAAATTTATTGTTATATATTGGGCTTTAAGGGAGAATATGTTCCTTGTCACCTGGTTAATCCAGGATATTTCCATCTCTAGGTTCTTAAATTAATCACATCTAAATAGTCTTGTTTGCCATGTTAGGTGATATATTCACAGGTTTATGTGATTAAGACATGGACATCATTGAAAGTGTACATTATCTTTCTACTACAAGAAGTAACTACAGTTGCTTTAGCATGCCAGACAAACTACTGCACTATTTCCTGTTTCCTAGCCTATCTCCTGCCTCTTCTCAAACCCCATGAAGTCATGCCAGGATCCTTTCAGCAAATGAACTTTGTCAAATAACATTATTTTTCAGGTCTTTATATCTTTTAACATTCTGTTTCTTTTGCCTCTGAAATCCTCTCCCACTTCTCCATCTGTTGAACTCTAACTCAGTTTTTCAAGACAGCACAAATGGCATCTCTTTGTAAAATGATATACTCCCACATGGAATTCTCAGTCACAAGCAAGTTGTTCCTTATCATAATGCTTTGTTTACACTCTCCTGGAAGCTTATAACATTAGATTGTAATGTTTGTCTCCTGGTCTTTCTTTCCAAAAAGAATGTAAGTTTCTCAAGAGACTGAGCTACTCATCCCTGTGTTCCAGGGTACTTGTATCTGATTAAAAAAAAAAAAAAAAAAATTAAGTAAACAAAGGGAAAAAATGTTCAACAAAAGCTAAGTTAGTAAAGCAATTATCTGTGTGTCTTCAAAGTGTGTGAGAGGAAAACCACTTGCTCTCAGAAACACATGTGGCCACATCTATCACTAATCTTCACAATTAGGACAACTACTCTGTCTAATATTTATAATCAGAGGGTGCTCAGGTAACATAATGGTATGGGGGTGTAATCTGCCAAACAGGAAGCATGATTGAGAGGTATCAAAGGCAAGGAATGCAAGGCCAAGATATATGGTGAGTGAGAGGAAACCATGTAAAGGTAAATGATGCCAAGAAATGTGGCATGAGGCAGAAAGAACAAGAAAGACAGAATGAATGACATTGGAAACATAGCAGGTAGAGAGATTTTAAAAGTCATGAGCCACTTGGTAATTTTTTTTTCAAAATATAAGTTAAAATTAACAATAAAAATAACATGAAATAACTACACCTAGTCATACCATAGTCAAACTTTTGAGAAACAAAGATAGGACACCATGAAGTCTTAAGAAAAGTAATACGCTATATGCAGGACAATATGTGAACAATGGATAATTTGTCATCAGACACAATGATGTCAGAAAGCACAAGTTTAGCAATCGAGGAGATCCAACCAGTCCATCCTAAAGTAGATCAGTCCTGGGTGTTTGTTGGAAGGACTGATGCTGAAGCTGAGACTCTAATACTTTGGCCACCTCATGCAAAGAGTTGACTCTTTGGAAAAGACCCGCCTGCTGGGAGGGATTGGGGGCAGAAGGTGAAGGGAACAACAGAGGATGAGATGGCTGGATGGCATCACTGACTCGATGGATGTGAGTTTGAGTGAACTCCGGGAGTTGGTGATGGACAGGGAGGCCTGGCGTGCTGCGATTCATGGGGTCGCAAAGAGTCGGACATGACTAAGTGACTGAAATGAACTGAACTGAAAATGCTAAAAGACAAATATATCCACCTGAAATTCCACAACCATAAATTTCTTTTATCAGAGATAAAGACAAAATGATGATATTCAGCTGAATAAAATTTAAGAGATTTGTTTTTTAATTGGCATAAACCACACAAAACCAAAAGGATTCCATGGTAGCTCAGATGGTAAAGAATACCTGCAATACAGGAGACCTGGGTTCAACACCTTCATCGGAAGATCTCCCAGAGAAGGAGATGGCAACCCACTCCGATATTACTGCCTGGAAAATCCCATGGATGGAGGAGCCTGGCAGACTACATACCATGGGGTTGCAAAGAGTTGGATACGACTAAGTGACTTCACAAAAACAAATACTAACAAAAATTTCTCTAGACTAAAGGAAAGTGATTAAAAAAAATAGACTCTAGACTATTCAGGAAGACTCAAGAGTCCTGAACATTATATATATAGCTATCAAATATGTGAATTATATTACATAAATATATTAAACTGGTATTCATATTTTATATTAATTTACAGTATGTGACCATTTTTCTTGATTTTTTAAAGATATTTGCTGAAAGAAGATAATATTTTGTGGTGCTTCCAAAATATGGAGATGTAACAGTGGGAAAAAAGGACAGGAAGGAGGTAAATGGAATATATAACACAGAAATGGGAAAATGAAAAATGTATGCTTTCCTGGGTATGGCAGCAGAACCATAGTGGAAAGAAATGAGAAAATCACACTTATTAAAATGCTAGGACCCAGTTAGCAGTGGTTTTCCATGCTTTTGCTACTGGGAACACCAAGCACTTCTTTGGCTAAGAGTTGGTAGACAGAGCTATGCTGTCGTAGCAATATGGCTCTGCAGGAATAGTCAGAAGTAACATGGGCTAATGAAGTTAGAGTCCTGTGTTTCAGACCCAACTCTGTTCATTGTCTCCTTGAATAAGAACTCAACTACTGCCATTTCTGCAAAATGGGAAGACATTTGCCTAACTTGAATGTTTTCTCCAAGGATCAGGAATAATATCCCTAAGTGCCTAGCACTGTCCGTGGACTATAGTAGAATGGTTTAGAAAATACATAATAAATATTAACAGGAAAGATGACAGTTGAAGAAGGATGACTTCTGTGCCTTTTAGTGAAGTCATATCTAAAACAAGTGGGACTGATTTAAAGTTAAATTTAAGCATCAATTATATTTCTTTTCCTTTGATGACTTAGCAGTAGTCCAATCTGATAACTTTAGAACAGCTCTGGTTATAGAATAGCCAGTATCAGAGCCAGCAGGAGCCAGACCCAGTCACAGATGTTTCCTGCCAAAGAACAATCCAAAAGGGCTACAGAGGGCAAGGGCTGCCAAGTCCTCTGGTCACTCAAATAGGGGAAAGGAAAAAGAGAGCTCAGCAACTGAAGGACCCAGGTGCCACTTGCGTGTGTGCAGTCTGGGGTGCCTAGATGCCAGCTGGGTCCTCAGACTTCCATGTACTCACCCTAGAGCTTGAGTAGCCATGTTTCCAGAGCACAAGTTGGTGAAAGAGGAAGGCTGAGGGAGACCATGTGCCATGGAAAAATCAATAACAAAATTCAGTGCCAACTGAGAGATGTGCAGCTGTTCAAGAACTGTTTTATTCCTCAGAACTAAAACTTGGGTTTAATGCAACCATGAAGGGGAAGGGGATGACAGAGGATGAGATGGCTGGATGTCATCACTTACTTGATGGGCGTGAGTCTGAGTGAACTCCGGGAGTTGTTGATGGACAGGGAGGCCTGGCGTGGTGCAATTCATGGGGTCGCGAAGAGTCGGACACGACTGAGCGACTGAACTGAACTGAACTGATACCTGAATGGTCTAGTGGTTTTCCCTACTTTCTTCAGTTTCAGTCTGAATTTGTTAATAAAGAGTTCATGATCAGAGCCACAATCAGCTCCCTGTCCTGTGTTTGCTGACTGTATAGAGCTTCTCCATCTTTGGCTCCAAAGAATGTAATCAAGTTAATTTCAGTATTGACCATCTGGTGATGTCCATGTGTAGAGTCTTCTCTTGTGTTGTTGGAAGTAATCTGTTCTTTCAGGAAGTAATCTGTTCTTTCAGGTTACATGATCAAAATCTCTAAGAACAGACATATTTGCAAAGATAGTTTACATATGCTGCTTGGAAAACTTATTATTTAATTTTAACATTTTTTGAAGGCACAGATGCCTAAGGAATAGAACAAGAAGAGTTTTTCAGCTCTTAATGCTTTAATTTGAAACTATTAGAATGAGGGATCAGTTCATTCACATTAAAATCAAAGGGATCCTATTGCCTAGTTTTTCCTTCCTGCTGCTTTACCTTTCCTAACTCTTCCCCTTGCTATGCATCAGTTCAGTGAGCATCTTAATTCGCTTAAACCAACATTTCTTTCCTAAAAGTAACATCAAGCTTGCAGATATTTACTTTGAGGAATAAAGAGGAAGTTTCATTTTATTATTGTATATTTCAAAAGTAGTAAATAAAAATTCAGTCAATTCAAGGCACTGAGTAAGAGAATAACTTCTGAAAGTAACATTTTAAAATATACTGGCCGTGTAGAGAAAAAGCACCAGGTATGTTTTTTACTTGAGATCAGAAATTAAAACATTGTCTCACCTCAGTTTCCTGGTAAATACCAAATTTTTGACTTCATCAATCCACTTGCTATCCTCCCCCCATGCAACTTTGCATTTTCTCTCTTTTATTAAAGTTTAATGATGCTTCACTTCCCCTAAAGTATAAGGAGGCTGCATAGGGGTTGTTACTGCAACTCTTCTCTATGCAATTGTCATCATTTTCTCTCCTCTCACAATTTAGTCCAAAGTTCTGTTGGGATGTTCTGTTAACATGCAAGAAACTTCAAGAAGATCCTTTCTCAGAAAATCAGTTACAGAGTTCCATTCTAATCCCACAAACTTTGTACAGGGTCTAATTTTGCTACAAGAATGATATAAAATTTCAAAAAATAATATTTCTCAAAGCTATTTCTATATAAACTAAGATGGGGAACCAAGTAATTACCAAAATGCTTGATGCCAAAATAAGTTTGGATGGACCATTCAAACAGTGAGTCAAAAATTATTCTGAATATTTTTGTTTTGAATATATGAATACCTGCTTCCACTTCACTTTACACAGGTATCGGAGGGCTTAGGCTGATTAAAATAATCTGAACACTATTCCAGACGTCTAATCCCAGAGCATTGGACTCACTCTACATACCAGATCCACCCTTCACTGGATTGAGCTGCTGGACATACCATGTACAACAGGCTGAATGTATTTTGGTAAAAAATGTGAATTTGTATGGATGGGTTTTAAGAACAATATCTCTGTACCCATCTTGTGCTGCCCAGGGATGTATATATAAAGCAATGACTAAAAATTAGCCTTTACAAATTCTAAGCTTTTCCTCCTTGGTTTCCAGACCAACTCATACATGAGAGCTTTTTTGTAGTGCCTGAAGCTAGTGTCTTACCCAGAATCAGTGATTAATAGTGGTATGGTAGCTAAAGGAGAAAAGGGGTTTTGTTTGTGTGCTGTGATATCATCACAGACCTACCTCACTGTGTAAGATGGGGTGAATGTAAAAGGACACATTGGGTGCTGCGTGTCTGATCCAGGGTTCTTGCCTCCCCTAATTGCTACACCCATCTAGTTGTTGTGCTTGCTGGGGAGTGTAAGGATTCCACAAGTCACTGATTTGTTGATTGCTAAGTGACCTAGGTTGTATAAATATAATGTGTTGGTTTTTCTCCATGTTCTTTTGTGGATTTATTGTTTACAAACTTCTTTTTGTAACCAAGAGAAAAATAGCCAAAACATCTTTGACAAGAAGTTCTGCACCAGGAAAAAGAAATTGAAATATAAGTTTGGGTACCCTTCATCTCAAAGTGAGGACCTTAAGCCATCTTATCTTTTGCCTTTCCCTTCTTCTATTTTCTATTTTGGACCAAATCCAGATTCTAAAAAACTGACTTATATCACACTCCTTCTTTCCTACCTCCCCAAAAGGCCACAGACCAACACACTACACATTTAACCTGTGGGATGTCTCCGCAACATTTAAGCAATTTGAGTAACAACTCTGAAAAATCTAGAAACACTCCATCCCTTGTTCTCAACCTTCTGGATCATGTGCATTTCTGGATGATTCATGCCAAATGCACGGGGTAGACCGCACCTCCTGAAATCTCAAATCCTAAGGTAGAGAGGAGCAATGAGCAGGGCTTTCTTACAGAAACTGGTATTAGAAGATCAAAGAAGGAAAAGAAGTATATATACATGTCACTCAGGAACTTTTATGTAGGTTAATAAACTTATGTCAAAATATCGCAAGATAGTTTAACAGAAGACAGATGAATACAGCTCCATATTTACTGCTAGAAATCAAAACTTTGTGTGAAATCTTGAATTATGAGGAACAAGGGTAGGAAAAATGTGTACCTCTCTGTCCTTTGTCTTATCCGCTCCGCTCTTTCCTGACTGCAGGAGACTGAGTCCCCATGTGCTTTGGTGAGCCTATCACTGGGGAGTTTATGTGATGGTTGATTTTGCTGTGATGGGGACTCCCTTTACCATTTGCCATCAATTTGTAAAACATGTGTTGCTCCTTTTTCCTCCCCGTTGCTGTTCCAGGAAAAATATAGTGAATTGTGGCACTGGGGGAAAAAAAAACAAACAAAAAAAACAGTGACAGGAATGTGCTCAAGAAGACATTGTTGAAAACTGTAGAAAGAATGCCTACATTGACTTGGAAGATGTGGTAAATTTCCCAAAGCACCCGTCAACTAACCACAAAAATTCTAAAATCCTCATTGTATAGGTTATGACTAGATACAGTAGTAGAAAACAATGGAGGGTAGCCTTTCATAGGCTCCATTGGGTGTTAAATTTCTCTGCTCTTCTGACAATAACATCTGGATAATTGCATCTCCTATAATTATTACGTGTTATTCTTGGTCATGCTCTATTATGCTGTAAGATAAAAATGGGCAGAATACTGTTACTATAGATAGGGATCTCTACATATATTTTTTTCCTAAGCAGATTTCCTGTATGATTATGCATTTTAATTTCACAATGAATTATATGTGCGGAGCATGTGTGTGCATGCTTGAATCTTTTCAAAGTGTGTGGAAGAAGATATGCAGATGGCAATTTGTGAACAATTTCTTCTCCTCCTCCTTTTCTTTTTTGCTGAAAATGAACTGATTTCAATAAGTTGTGTTTTAGGCATGACCACCTCAGCCTAGGACCCTAGTGGGTTATAGCTTAATGTAATTCATTATATTTGTTGTAAGGAAGGATGCCCAACAAAGGCATCAATTATTATTTCATAGGGACTATTTTTATTATGATCCATGGGATAAATTTTTCTCAGATCTCAATGTTTACAACATGGTTATATTTCATCTTTGGTAATGCTCTGATTTTTTTTAAATGTAAAGGTGATAAGAATGTTTGATTTATATTTCTCCTTTTTCATTGACTACCAAAAATCTCAGAGACAAATTAGTGACCCATTAGTCATAATGACCATTTTAGATATTACCTTAGTCTATCTTTTTTTTTTCTAATTCTTAGAGCCTTTATTGTATCTTCCTTTATTTTTTTCTTTGTTTCAAAATTCACTTTGATTTACTGGCCAGAATCCTACCCCAGTATGATACTACACAACAACTGTTGCAGTAAATCCTATTGTGTGACAGTGAGTAGAAAATTATTTTGCACACTCCAGGGTCAGTCAGTTTGTACTTTGAAGGTAGAATTTGATAATATTTAATGTGTGTATGTGTGGTCAGTTGTTCAGTCATGTCCTACTGTTTGCAACCCATAAGGCTCCTCCATCCCTGGAATTTTCCAGGCAAGAATACTGGAGTAGTTTGCCATTTTCTATTCTTGGGGTCCAGCCTGTGTCTCTTGCATCTCCTGCACTGGCAGGCAGATTCTCTACCACTGAACCATCTGGGAAGCTCTAACATTTAACACTGGATCTCTCTTTCTTAAAATTAATTATTATTTATTTTTATTGGAGGATAGTTGCTTTACAATGATGTGTTTGCTTCTACCATACAACAATGTGAATCAGCAATAAGTGTACATATATATCCATTCCCTCTTGAGCCTTCCCCCAACTCCCTGTCATCCCACCCCTCTAGGTCATCACAGCGTCAGGCTGAGTTCCCTGTGTTAAATACCAGCTTCCCAGTAGCTACCTGTTTTACACATGGCAGTTTATATTTGTCAATGCAGCTCTCTCAATTCATCTCACCCCCTCTTTCCTCCTTAGTGTCCACAAGTCCATTCTCTACAGCTGTGTCTCTATTCTTGCCCTCCAAATAGGTTCATGAGTACCATTTTTCTAGATTTCATGTATATGCACTAATATACAACGTTTGTTTTTCTTTTTCTGACTTCACTCTGTATGACAGGCTCTAGGTTCATCCACCTCAATACAACGAAGTCTCATTCATTCCTTTTTATGGCTAATTTTCCAATGTATATATGTGCCATATCTTTATCTGTTCATCTGTTGATGGACATCTAGGTTGCTTCCATGTCCTGGCTATTGTAAATAATGCTGCAATGAACACTGGAGTATATGTGTCTTTTTGAATTATAGTTTTCTCAGAGTACATGCCCAATAGTAATACTGCTGGGTCATATAGTTGGTTTAGTCCTATTATTTTAAGGAATCTTCACATTACTCTCCATTGTGGTTGTATCAATTTATATTCACACCAATTCAAGAGGGCTCCCTTTTCTCCACATCCTCTCCAGCATTAATTGTTTGTAGATTTTTTTGATGATGGCAATTCTGTCCAGTATAAGGTGATACCTTATTGTAGTTTTAATTTGCATTTCTCTAATAATGAGTGATGTTGAACATTTTTATTCATGTGTTTATTGGACATTTTATGTCTTCTTTGGAGAAATGTCTGTTTAGGTCTTCCACCCATTTTTTTTTTAATTGGGTTGATTGTTTTGCTGACATTGAACTGCATGAGTTGCTAGAATCAACCTTCCTGACTTCAGACTATACTACAAAGCTATAGTCATTGAGACAGTATGGTACTGGGACAAAAACAGAAATCAAAGGAACAAACAGATTAATGGAACAAAACAGAAAGCTCAGAGATAAACCAACACACCTTCATGGGACCTTACCATTGACAAAGGAGGCAAGAATATACAATGAATAAAAAGCAAACTCTTCAATAAGTGGTGCTGGGAAAACTGCACAGATACATGTAAAAGAATGAAATTATGACACTTCCTAACACCATACACAAAAATAAACTCAAAATAGATTAAAGATCTAACTGCAAGTTCAGACACTATAAACTCTTAGAGGAAAACATAGGCAGAACACTCTTTGACATAAGTCACAGCAAGATCCTCTTTGACTCACTTCCCAGAATAATGGAAATAAAAACAAAAATAAACAAACAGGATATAATTAAACTTAAAAGCTTTTGCACAGCAAAGGAAACTATAAAAAAGATGAAAAGACAACTTTCAGAATGGGAGAAAGGAATTGCAAATAAGGCAACTAGTCTCAGTCTATTTTTATGTTAACTCATTGATCCTTACCTTTCCATTTATTAATCTTTTCAAAAATTTTTTCATTGAATTTAGTTTTCTTATCACAAATACTTTTTGTTCAAGTTGGACATTAAAGAAATAAATGATTTGTCAAATGAATGGATGTGTCATTCTTAACTCTCCAATGCATACTATGGAAACTGCACAAGCCTGTCATAAAATCTATAAGAAAGTGTAAAAATCAGTATTTTTTTAGAACAACCCAGATGAGTACCATGCACCTACTTTATATTCATCTGTCCCATTATAGTCACTTTGTATCATGACCCACTTTTCCCCTCCTTCAGTGATGATGTATTTTGGACTGTTAAAGATGCTTCTGTCAGACTAAGACTATGTGGATCTGTTTATCCTATGGTGTGGTTTACATGTGTGTCTGCACATATTACTATGCAAACTGCATTTTCAAAGAGAGAAGGAAAAGACACTTTAATTCCCTACATGTTGAAAACACCAGGCTCAGCAAATGCAGATACAGAATTCACATTGAACTTTATGACTATTATAATTCTATTATAGGTCATGTGTGTGTTAGTCCCTCAACCATGTCCAACTCTTGTGTCACCCCATGGACTATAGCCTGCCAGGCTCCTCTGTCCATGGAATTCTCTAGGCAAGAATCCTGGAGTGGGTAGCCATTCCCTTTTCCAGGGGATCTTCCTGATTCAGGGACTGAACCTGGGTCTCCTGCATTACAGGCAGATTCTTTACCATCTGAGCCACCAAGGAAGCCCATGATAGGCCGTGCATATCCACAATTCAGAAAACAGGAGAATGGTGGGATTTGTGCTGCTCCTGTCTTGACCCATCCTGACTAATTAAAGGAAGCCAAGGAAAACGTTTCAAGAGCTACAAACAGACAATAGTCAATTACTTTTTTAAGAAAGCTGAATTGTTTCTTAGAACTTCTTTATGAAATATTTATTCAGCATGACTAATTGCTGATTGAAAATAATTCTATAGTAAAGCAATTGCTTATTCTGGAAGGCAGTGACTTAAATTTTATGTCCTTTTCTTTTGCTTACAGGTAAGTGGTTATTTGCTTATTTAACAAAGCTAATGTAACTGAGATGAAAATTTGTTTCCCCTTTGAGGCATTATACTTTTCTATAAAGAAATATCAAAGAAATTTAAATGTGGTCTCAATTAAATGCACTGGCCCAGATTTCAGGCCTGAGCTGCATTTCTCAAATCATAGTTCTCATGCTTCAATATTCCTGTGATGCTTATTGTTATGCAGGATAACAGGCTAAGAGAAACTTCAACACTGGTGGACTTAAAGTAATAGCTCCCAAATGACCATCAAAATAGAAAATGATTTGAGGTGCAGGAGGAATTTAACTTAAATTCTTCCTATATGCACAGGTCAGAGGATTCTGCACAGGTTGTTTCGGGGGAAAAGTCCCAGAAAAAAACAATGTTAGAACGTTCACATGAGAATGATGACTGGCAAATTTCATCCAGTAAATACTATGAAGTTGAAATCCAAAGTGACTGGTAAAAATCTTCCTCTTTTTGATTAAAACAGCAGCCTCCAACAAACACCACACAGGATCTTCAAGTCACTGGTCACTATTCATAATTAATGTTGTTTATTTTAATTCTTTCAATTCACTTTGTGATCATTATGTTTTGACATTTCCTCTATCATTGCCACTTTTCTGGGCTTCAAAAGCCAATGCCCCTTTCCCTCATTATTCCACGTAGTGTTACTTAATGTCAGTTTCAAAAATGGAAGCACAGAAGGATAGAAAAGTTCCTGCTGTGTCTGTCTTGGTTCCATAACCTTACAGTATAGATTTGTATGGAAATACAAACCATAGGAATAATGTTTCAGGAAGAGAAAGATGCAGAAAAATCTTTATTGATGAGTAGAGGGCTAGGTCATTGCATTCACATCTATCCCATTGCAAGTGAAATTTACAATTTAAAGAAAAAAATCCTATAAATTCAGACATAAAGATGGAGAGGCAGATTCTGGCTGCCCCTCTGGGTAGGACAGATATTTTAATTCCTGAGTCGTTTCCTACAGACACAGATAGCACCATAGCATTTTATTTTAATTGTTTCTCATGATATCAGTTGCCTGAAGGTAACATTTCTACATATTATGATAAATTATGGAGAATACCATATGTGGTTAAACTAACAGTGTCTTAATGAGCAAATATAAGCAATAAGTATGTGGATACTTCTCTGTCATTCACAGGAAAAAATCACCAGTGATAGCAAAGTTTCCCTGTACCTTTTGTGCTTCCACATAACAGTTAATATAAAATCTCAGGACCTTTATCTAAGGCACTTTTTAATGTGATGTGGTGGTATATAGTCAGTTTTTCAATTTGGTTGAAAATTCTCTTTAAAATTGACTAAAACTCAGCTATTAGCATTAAATGAGGGCTATTTAAGGCAGATATTTCTAGAATGCAAGCTACTGGGAAGACTAACAAGGAAAGGGAAAAATTATTTATATAGATAAAACTTGTACTATAAGTGAGAACAGAGTAGGCACTTGATCTTTTCAAAATTTCACATCACTTTGTATAGTTACCTGCTTGAATTGTAAATATCTTTTCATTATGTTGAAAACCTCTTAGCCAAACTTTAAATCATGCTAGAGGTGAACATGTCACTTTCTCACCTCGGTTTGTCATTTTGAGTATTTTTCATCAGCAAGTTTTCCTTTTAATATTCATACTTAGAAAATTCTGCTTTAATAGTGTTGCCCAAATTAAAATGAATTACTTTTCTAGAATGGATATTTACCAAAAAATCACACTATTATAGTCATTAGATACTCATTGTGTCTCACTGTAATATGAAATCTCCATTTTTCCCTCTACATGCCACCCAGACTAATTTTTTTTCTATCTTTTACAATGTCTTGGAAGTTGAGCATATGATAGAAGAAGCAGTAGAATGAAAGTAGCTTTCAGACTATCAGTATCACTTGGGATTTATTGTTTCCCTTGAGGTCCACCTTATATTTTCATAGCAGAGTAGCATATATACAAAAGCAAGCTTCACTGTCTTACCTGGCATTTTATGAAATTTAGCATATTACCAGAACGGCAATGGCACCCCACTCCAGTACTCTTGCCTGGAAAATCCCATGGACAGAGAAGCCTGGTAGGCTGCAATCCATGGGGTCCCTAAGAGTTGGACAAGACTGAACAACTTCACTTTCACTTTTTACTTTTATGCTTTGGAGAAGGAAATGGCAACCCACTCCAGTGTTCTTGCTTGGAGAATCCCAGCGACGGGGGAGTCTGGTGGGCTGCTGTCTATGGGGTCGCACAGAGTCAGACACAACTGAAGTGACTTAGCAGCGGCAGCAACAGCAGCAGCATATTACCACTGTCTCCCTGAGTGTGAAAGACAATCCACCACGATAACATTGTCCAGGAGCATTTAAGGAGGCAATAACTTTTCAAAATCAGTAGGATATACCTAATCTTGTTGGAGCAAAAGAAGATCAACTTTATTCAATATTGCATTAATTAGACAAGAGTAAGATTGCAATTTAATTAATTGAGCATATTTGTCAATTATATGAAATGGGAATATTTCTTGACATATTGAAATTAGAGCTTCTTTAATTTTTTCTGCAAGAGGAGGAAACAGACAAAAAAAATCTGAGTATTTACTGAGTAATTATAATCTGAAGAATAGATCATATTCAATTGCAGTTGAGAAAATATAATGAGATTCCAAATATTGAGCACCTATGAGGGGACAAACACTGTTATGAATTCCTAAGTATGTAAAATAAAAAAATACTAAGAACTGTAATAAAGTAGAAGAGGGATACTAAATTACACATCATAGACTATCATAAGAACTGTAACAAGCTAGAAGACAGATACTAAATTACACAACATAGACTATAAGTGCTCTGCAACTGATGATTTTGTCACGATGGAGATGTTTGATATTTGTACTTCTGTCCAATGCTGCTGGTATTAAACATATGTAGTTATTGTGCAAACAAAATTGTCAAACAATATTAAAACTGAAAGAAGTCATACCAAAATTCCATGCAGAATAAAAACTTAATGCAATAAAATTATTCATAATATTTAATATAAAAGGAAGCAGTGACTCAAAAACATTGGCCTCATTAAAATGTTTTCTGTGTTTTGTTTCATATCAATATACACAGTAAATTATTTTACTTTATTTTGTCCTTTTTATTCATAATGACAATGACTTAATTGCTCTAATTTGTTGTTTATAATGTTTCTTAAAAAGCATATAAATCAGGGTTCAGTTATTTCTTATAGCAAATAATTCAGCTGTGAGATCATTTCTGCTGTCCATTTTAATCCAAATGGACATTACGTCTCATGAGCTTTGCTTGATAGTCTGCCAATGTTTAAATGCATTCTGTAGTCGAATAGGCTTAGAAAATGATTCCCCACAGTATGAAGCCTGGGGCATAATTATGGGATTTGGGATACATGTTGGTCACCACACAGGAGCACTGAAATAACTCAGGTATAGAATTTTGTTAGTATCAAGTAGTTGATGTCCAAAACATTAAAAAACATTTTAAGCAAATTGTTGAAAGACACTTGCATAATGCATACAGGTAGATGAACAGAGATACCAAACCAAAGAATTAATTAACATTAAATTATTTTCTAATATATGTCCATTCAGGAAGTATTGGCAACAGTACATTCTTAATTGGAATGAAGAGTATATTTTATAATTGTGATAAATCTAGACCTCAGTTCAGTTCAGTTCACTTCAGTCGCTCAGTTGTGTCTGACTCTTTGCGACCCCATGAATCGCAGCATGCCAGGCCTCCCTGTCCATCACCAACTCCGAGTTCACTCAGACTCACGTCCATCAAGTAAGTGATGACATCCAGCCATCTCATCCTCTATCATCCCCTTCCCCTTCTGCCCCCAATCCCTCCCAGCATCAGAGTCTTTTCCAATGAGTCAACTCTTCACATGAGGTGGCCAAAGTACTGGAGTTTCAGCTTTAGCATCATTCCTTCCAAAGAACACCCAGGATTGATCTCCTTTAGAATGGACTGGTGGATCTCCTTGCAGGCCAAGGGACTCTCAAGAGTCTTCTCCAACACCATAGTGCAAAACCAATACAGTATTGTAAAGTAAAATAAAAAATAAAATAAAGCATCAATTCTTCGGTGCTCAGCTTTCTTCACAGTCCAGCTTTCACATCCATACATGACTACTGGAAAAAACCATAGCCTTGACTAGACAGACTTGTTGGAAAAGTAATGTCTCTGCTTTTCAATATGCTATCTAGGTTAATCCTAACTTTCCTTCCAAGGAGTAAGCGACTTTTAATTTCATGGCTGCAGTCACCATCTGCAGTGATTTTTGGAGCCCCAAAAAACAAANGCAGCAGTGTTTATTATATTTGAGGCCAATGATGCACAAAAGACCATCTTCTTGATACTATTTAAGAAGCTGTTACTGAATTGTGGTGGTTGTGTCTCCCTCAGTCTCCCCAGTTCATATGTTGAAGTAATGGAATACGACCTTGTTTAGGGATAGTGTCTTTATTAGGTTAAAATAAGCTTGGCAAGGTAGGCCTCAATCCAAAGACCGCTTGATTCCTTGTAAAAGGGAGACAGACTTGGACACAGGGAGACCATGTGAACATGAAGATGACCACATATAAGTCAAGGAGTAGCCGAGAACAGATTCTTCCTTTACAGCTCTCAGAAGCAACCAACTATGCTAA
Source organism: Neotragus pygmaeus (assembly GCA_006410875.1). Lineage (NCBI taxonomy): Eukaryota > Metazoa > Chordata > Mammalia > Artiodactyla > Bovidae > Neotragus > Neotragus pygmaeus. The sequence goes on from SJYV01025334.1 coordinate 245,404, forward strand.
CATTTCAATTTTGAATTTCTAGCCTCTACAACTGTGAGACAATAAACTTCTACTTTTTAAGCCACTCAGTTTGTGATAATTTGTTATGGCAGCCACAGAAAATACAGATGCTAAGAATGATTTACCATTATCAAAAGTAATTTATACCTTCTCATAACAGCAACCCCAACCTCTCATACCTTCCTATTTCTATTTTAATACTGCAGTGGGTTTCCTCAGAAAACAAATGATTTGGTATCAGAAGTTCAGGCATGACTTTGCAGTTGCATAACTGAAAATGAACAGATTACAAATGACCTGTTTCATTTATAAATGAGTTATGAAATGTTCCTTTATCGTTTAATCCCTTTATCAGTTCCTCCCCATCTAAGATTATTTAGCACATGGATAGGGGCTAAAATAAGGATTATATTAAAAAAAAAAAGGATTGCATAAAAAATCAGATCTTTCCCTCTTACCGTAACACAGGGCTCCTAGTGTCACTGAAAGACTCACTCACACAGATGGAGAGCACTGACTGTCTTGGGGAGAGGAACTACTGGAGAATGCAAAAGCAGGGTCTGGATCTTCTTAACGGGAGTATTAGTGAACTTAACTGTGCATTATGTTGCACTTTAGCTCTGGAAGTGCGGTACTTTATTGACTTCATCCATGAAAGATTGATCTTGTTTTGAGTTTAAAGAAGAAAAAGTTCGTAACATCTGTATTTATGGAAGGAAAACTATAGTTTCTTTAGTGTATATTTCCTATCAACTCATAAAATCAAAGCACATGCAAGAAACACAAAAGTGTTTAAAACCACAAATGCACTGAAAATATCACATTTAGGATACAACTATATACTGAAAAGGCAGCAATGCCAAGAAAATTGGCAATTAAAAAGATCTTGTTAAAGACAATTCTCACAAGTTGTGTTTAAAATCATCCATTTTAACATTTTCAAAATAGTTGAAGTTATTATTTCACATCAACATTATGGAAGTTAAAGAAGAACAATCAAGTTGTTTCATGGACTGGAAGGTGACTTATTAATTCCCTTTCATTTCCAAACCGCATCAAGCAGTCACTACACTTATGAGGTAAATCAGCCGAATGCTTGAAATCTAGATGAATTTTAAGATCTTCAATCTGTCCTGTTGAATATTCACAGTATTGACATAAATAAATCCCTTCAGATAAATGTGAATTTAAATGTTTGCAATATTCTAGCATACTTGAGAAGCCTTTCCCACAGTCATCACAAACATGAGGAAAAATTTTAGTATGTTCAATGGCAACATGTCTGTTAACATTTGTATGAAGTCTACTCCGAAACCCACATACTTGACAAACAAAGAAGTTTTTACATTTGTCAAATGTGATTTTGCTTAAGAGGCTATACTGCCCGTGTTCTCCATTGTTATACTTATCACTTAACTCTATTAATTTACACGCATGCTCATTTACCACATGGCTATGCAAGTCTTCTGGATCATTCGTTTCATGTTCGCAGAACTGACACAAGTACTGTTCATCACAGCTGTGCTCCTGGAAATGCAGGTAGAGTTCACTGCTTGAGGAGAACTGTACGTCACATTGCTCACACCAGTAAAGGTGATCACTGAAATGGGTGTCTGCAATGTGCTGGCTGAGGTTCTCAAAAATCACGGTCTTATAATCACAGTATTTACATATGTAGGGGTCCTCTTCATGGAGCTTGGCATGTTCAATCAGAAGCATGTTGGTAGAGAAACTCTCTTTGCATACTCGACACACATTTGAATCAGTACGCTTGTGCTTCAAGATCATATGCTGCTTTAAATCAGAAAAATATTTGCTGTTGAAATCACAAAGTTCACATTTATAGAGGCCACTGCTGTTAGCTCTCAGTAAAGGCCATTTCTGCTGGGCAGTCACATTCAAAGCTTGGCTCTTGTCAACAATTTTGCAAAGTTTAGCTGGTGGCTCTTCATCAGTTTGGTCTTGGAGACTCTCAGAGGAATTGTTTTCTGTCTCTATATCATAGTCTTCAGAAATTGCATGCACTTCTGCGGCAATTGGAACATCTTCAGCAGTGTGAACTTCTATGGGGCTCTCCTCTTGGGTTTGCTGGTGGACTGATTCAGGGGAGTCACAGTCTTCATCACAAATTTCAATATCAGCAGATTTTTCTGAAAAACAAAGCAAGACTATTATTACTATTACTAAATAAGACCTATTAAATAGTAATTGGCAAAAAGAAATTTATTTTACTTATTATTTTTTTCACTGAACTATACAAAATGTGCAGATGCTATTAGCTTCTCTTACCTGTAGGAAAGGCAGTGTGGTCTAGAATTCTAAGTACAGGACTGGGAACCAAGTAGTTTTGATTTCTGTTTCTGGCTTTGATTCCATCTGTAAATTTTGGCAATTCATTTGATGTCTCTGTATCAGAATCATCATCTGTAAAAAAGAATTTGGAAAAATACCTATTATTTATATCAATCAAAACATTAAACATTACATGGATAAACTGAAATGCCAGTCACTAGAGAAAACGGCTTCAACATCATGTTTAAAAGACTGTATTTTTCAGAAGCTTCAAATTTACAGAAAAAATAAATAAATAAGAAGGTAATACAGAGAATTCCCACATACCGTGCATTCAGTTTCTCCATTATTAACATCTCACATTGTTTGTTATAACAATGACCAAATGCTGGTAAGCTATCATTAACTAAAGTCCATACTTCATCCAGATTTCCTTAGTCTTTATCGAATATTCTTTTTCTGTTCCAAGGTCCCATCCGGGATACATAACATTTATTTGTCATATCTCTAGGCTACTGCTAGCTGTGGCAGTTTCTCAGACTTCCCTTGCTTTTGATGACCATGACAATCCTAAGAAGACTGGTCAGGTATTTTGCAGGAAGCCTCATCAATTAACTGCTTTTTCATGATTAGACTGGGATGGCTCAGACAGTAAAGCATCTGCCCGAAATGTGGAAGACCTGAGTTTGTTCCCTGGGTTGGGAAGATCCCCTGGAGAAGGAAATGGCAACCCACTCCAGTACTCTTGCCTAGAAAATTCCATGGATGGAGGAGCCTGGTGGGCTAAATTCCATGGGGTCGCAAAGAGTTGGACATGACTGAGCGACTTTCCTTTCCCTTATGGATTATTTGAAGGTAAACACAGAGGCTAACTGCTTTGTTTTAAAAATCACATCATATAGAGAGAATAAACTTGACATTATTATGACTGCTGACATTGAACTTGATAACCTGGGGCTTTATCAGGTTTCTCCACTGTAAAGTCACTCTTTTACTTTTCCTACTCTACAGTTTGGAACTAAGTTACTGAGCGCAATCTGTACTTAAGGAGTAGAAAGTTATGCTTCACCTCCCCGAGCATTTACCTATGTAAATAATCTGGAGTTCCTCTGTACAGATTTGTTTCTTACCCCTTATTTATTTATTCTATCATTTATTTATATCACTATGGAGTCATGGATATTTATTTTATACTTTGGGTTATAGTTCAGTTTCTCCCCCTCTCAAACTGCATCAGCTTTGGCTACTGGGAGCTCTTTTAGTTGGCTCCTTATGCACCTTTGGCATACTTGTATTGAATGACTCTCTATGTTGAGTACTTTCTTATTTTCTGGCACAACAAAATTCTCCAGGCTCACCTTTTAGTTTCCTGCTCCAGAACTAGAACCAGCCATTTCTCCAAGAAGCCCTCATTCTTTTTATTGGAAAATGGTATGAGAAACCATAATCAGGGCACGATATGCGCTCATTGCTACTGGGATGTCATTTCTGTTAGACTCTCAGTTAACAGAGTAAAAAATACGTGCATGTGCACGACTACAAATATATTGACATCCCATAAATGTTTCTGTATGTAACTGTGTCTATATTAAGCCAAATATGGGTTCATACTGATGTCTCTGACTGAATGTTCTTTAAATGACCACATCTTTCACCTTGTGTTCTTTCCTTCCATTAGCCCTCCTAACTGAAATGTACAGCTGAGCAGAACAACTGTGTGTAACACTGTTCTTTCTGTGTGTTTTATTTTTTTTTTGCCACTCTACACGGCACTTAGGATCTTAGTTCTCTAACCAGGGATTAAACCTGCAGCTCCTGCAATGGAAGTACAGCGTCTTAACCACTGGACCATCAGGGAACTCCCTGAAATACCACTATTCTTAACTTTTCATTATAAATACTCAAACCTCTGGGTCACTCCTGCTTTGCCACGAATTCCTAGCTGACTAAAACTGATAGAGGAGGATATGTTTTTGATGTATATGTTTGAAATAATGTTAAAAATTAAAATTCACTTACCCAAAAGTCTCTTGTTTTCTTAAAACAAGTTTAGATACTTGTTCACTTTGAAATCATCACTTTCACCCACATTTTCAAATAGGAAATGAAAAATTATAAAAGCAATTTGAATGAAAATATTTTGGAAAATTTAAATATACCTTTGTTGTCAAAATATTTTAAGTCTGGTTGTCTCATAGAACAAACACTGTAACAATGATCAGAAAAAATTCCATTGAATCCATCTGCAATTCTGCTTATTCCAGAGGAATCTGAACATAAAACAAAATTAAAAAATTTTCAAGCACACCGAACACATAAACATCTAATGACAGCCATCTCTTTATCCAACATAAATAAATTTTCATAGTATTGGTTATAAGGTATTAATATTTCCCTCAATTCTGAAGGCTTTCATAATTCAGATATTGACTTTGAGCTTTGAAAGAACCATAAATTATACAATTTAAAATATAATATTTTGAAACACACTAAGATGTAATTTCCATGGTCAAAGAGTTCCACAAAATATGAATATGCAATAAATGTGTTAATTGCAAAAAACACTGAATTAACTACCAAGCAGATCTGCCATGTACTGCAGAGAAAGCATAATACACAGAGGAAGGTCTGAGGACCAGTTAGGGCTTCTGAAGACAGTCATTTCAACTCTTGCCTCAGAAGGGCCAATTAGGTAGACCAGGTTTAATTTCCTCAGATATGAAAAACAAGTAGGCTGGGTTGGTTAACAGGTATACCTGAGACTGCCCCAAGTATACATGTGCATAGCATAAGAGATCAAGACCTCTTATTTACCAAGATAGTAGAGCCATACTCAAAGAAAAGATCTAAAATTTTATAATAAAAATGAAACTTACAACATATCTGAAAATAATGTACAGGATAAAGTTTTTTTCCAATGATGCAAAATTACTTCCATCACGGTTATTATTAAGACTTAAGCACAAGCTTGGGAAACACAGGCAAATATCAATTATGCTATGTAAGTATGTAACTTGGATATCTAATCTTAAGTATCTATAAACTATGAAGTTGTGAGAATTAAAATAAATGTCTGTGAAATTTTGATGTATGCCTAGCACACGGCAGATATTGAGAAATACATTTTCAGAGAATTTACTTAAAGTTTCCTCTCAGCTAAAAGTTAACCCAGATATTTAACTCTTATCAGATTACTTATGAGACAATGGATGGAAACACAATTGCATGGGAATTAAACATGGCCTAACTTTTAAATAATTTAATCGTACACTGACCTGAATAACGAGAAGGATGTAAAGTCTTCCTTTTTCTTTTTTTAGGATATTCATTCATATCTTTTTAATCTAAAAAATGGAAAAATTTAACAAATACATCACAAACAACGAGTGTTAATATTGTTATGCAAATTTCTTCTAATAAAAAATTGGCTGGCGATGGGAAATGTGTGCATCACATAAAAATCAACCTCAAGAGAGAAATGTTAAACAGTCCTGATTATATTTTATATTTACTTTTCTGATCAAGTTTAAAGGCTGTGTTCTGTTTTCTTTCTTCCTGAGGTTGAGAACTTTTCAAATGTTGATGTAATTGTGAAAACTGAATAGTTACATAAGCCGCAAGGAGATCCAACCAGTCCATTCTAAAGGAGATCAGTCTTGGGTGTTCTTCGGAAGGAATGATGCTAAAGCTGAAACTCTAGTACTTTGGCCACTTCATGTGAAGAGTTGACTCATTGTTAAAGACTCTGATGCTGGGAGCAACTGGGGGCAGGAGGAAAAAAGGATGACAGAGGATGAGATGGCTGGATGGCATCACCGACTCTATGGACGTGAGTTTGAGTGAACTCTAGGGGTTGGTGATGGACAGGGAGGCCTGGCGATTCATGGGGTTGCAGAGTCGGACACACCTGAGCGACTGAACTGAACTGAATGCTTATTTTCTATAAAAAAAAAATTGTACCTATGGCACCAAAAAGAGAGTTTTATAGGTATATTTCTTACAGTCGGGAATATTTTGACAGTTTTGAAGCCACAGTTCAGTTCAGTTATGTCCGACTCTTTGCAATACCATGAACTGCAGCACGCCAGGCCTCCCTGTCCATCACCAACTCCCGGAATCCCCCCAAACCATGTCCATTGAGTCGGTGATGCCATCCAGGCATCTCATCCTCTGTCGTCCCCTTCTCCTCTTGCCCTCAATCTTTCCCAGCATCAGGGTCTTTTCAAATGAGTCAGTTCTTTGCATCAGGTGGTCAAAATATTGGAGTTTCAGCTTCAACATCAGAACTACCAATGAACACCCAGGACTGGTCTCCTTTAGGATGGCCTGGTTGGATCTCCTGCAGTCCAAGGGACTCTCAAGAGTCTTCTCCAACACCACAGTTCAAAAGCATCAATTCTTCAGCGCTCAGCTTTCTTCACAGTCCAACTCTCACACCATATATGACTACTGGAAAAACCATAGCCTTGACTAGACGGACCTTTGTTGACACAGTAATGTCTCTGTTTTTCAATATGCTGTCTAGGTTGGTCATAACTTTCCTTCCAAGGAGCAAATGTCTTTTAATTTCACGGCTGTAATCACCATCTGCAGTGATTTTGGAGCCCCCCCAAATAAAGTCTAACACTGTTTCCCCAACTATTTGCCATGAAGTGATGGGATCAGATGCCATGATCTTCGTTTTCTGAATGTTGAGCTTTAAGCCAACTTTTTCACTCTCATCAAGAGGCTCTTTATTTCCTGTTCTCTGCCATAAAGTGGTGTCATCTGCATATTTGAGGTTACTGATATTTCTCCTGGCAATCTTGATTCCAGCCTGTGCTTCCTCCAGCCCAGCATTTCTCATGATGTACTCTGCATATAAGTTAAATAAGCAGGGTGACAATACACAGCCTTGACCTACTCCTTTTCCTATTTGGAAGCAGTCTGTTCCATGTCCTGTTCTAACCGTTGCTTCCTGACTTGCATACACGTTTCTCAAGAGGCAGGTCAGGTGGTCTGGTATT